>SSNS01000008.1:2677710-2931306 GCA_006937985.1 Aphyosemion australe
GGGGGGGGGGGGCGGGGGACATTGAGTCCGAATGGACCATGTTCCGTGACTCCATTGTCAAGGCGGCTGACCATAGCTGTGGCCGCAGGGTGGCCAGTGCCTGTCGTGGCGGCAATCCCCGAACCCGCTGGTGGACACCGGCGGTTAGGGATGCTGTCAAGCTGAAGAAAGAGTCCTATCAGGTCTTTTTGGCCTGTGGGACTCCGGAGGCAGCTGATAGGTACTGGCAGTCCAAGCGGAATGCGGCTCGGGTGGTCGCAGAGGCAAAAACCCGGGCATGGGAGGAGTTCGGTGAGACCATGGAACAAGACTTCCGTACGGCTTCGAGGAGATTCTGGTCCACCATATGGCGTCTCAGGAGGGGAAAGCAGTGCACTACCAACACTGTTTACAGTGGGGAGGGTGTGCTGCTGACCTCGACTCGGGACGTTGTAAATCGGTGGGCCGAGTACTTCGAAGACCTCCTCAATCCCACCGGCACGTCTTCCAGGATGGAAGCAGAGTCTGGGGATTTTGGGTTGGGCTCTCCAATCTCTGGAACTGAGGTCACTGAGGTGGTCAAAAAACTCCTCGGTGGCAAGGCTCCGGGGGTGGATGAGATCCGCCCGGATTTCCTTAAGGCTCTGGATGCTGTGGGGCTGTGTTGGTTGACGCGGCTCTGCAATATCGCGTGGACATCGGGGGCAGTTCCACTGGACTGGCAGACCGGTTTAAAAAGGGGGACCGCAGGGTGTGTTCCAACTACAGGGGGATCACACTCCTGAGCCTCCCTGGTAAGGTCTATTCAGGGGTTCTGGAGAGGAGGGTCCGTCGGATAGTCGAACCTCGGATACAGGAGGAGCAATGCGGTTTTTGTCCTGGCCGTGGAACACTGGACCAACTCTATACCCTTGGGGGAGTCCTGGAGGGTGCGTGGGAGTTCGCCCAACCAATCTACATGTGTTTTGTGGATTTGGAGAAGGCGTTCGACCGCGTCCCTCGGGGGGCCCTGTGGGGGGTACTCTGGGAGTATGGGGTACAAGGCCCCTTGATACGGGCTGTTAGGTCCCTGTACGACCAGTGTCAGAGCTTGGTCCGCATTGCCGGCAGTAAGTCGGGCTCGTTTCCGGTGAGAGTTGGACTCCGCCAAGGCTGCCCTTTGTCACCGATTCTGTTCATAACTTTTATGGACAGAATTTCTAGCTGCAGCCAAGNGCCATAAGGTATCGAGATGAAATCCTTGAACCCTTTGTCAGACCCTACGCTGATGCAGTAGGTCCTGGTTTTCTCCTAATGCATGACAATGCCCGGCCTCATGTGGCAAGAGTATGCAGGCAGTACATGGAGAATGAAGGAATTGAAACAATTGAATGGCCTTCACGATCCCCTGACTTAAACCCAATAGAACATCTGTGGGACATTATGTTTCGGTCCATTAGGCGGCGCCAGGTTGCTCCTCAGACTGTAAAAGAGCTCAGGGATGCCCTCACACAGATCTGGGAGGAAATGCCACAAGACACCATCCGTTGTGTCATTAGGAGCATGCCCCGACGTCAAGCTTGCACACAAGCTCGTGGGGGCCACACAAGATACTGAAAAGCATTTTGAGTTGCAGAAATTAAGTTTTTGAAATAATGGACTAGCCTGCCACATCTTCATTTCACTCTGATTTTAGGGTGTCTACACAATTGAGCCCTCTGTAGGCTGAAAACTTTTATTTCCATTAAAAGACTTGGCATCCTTTTGTTCCTAAGACATTGCCCTGTCGTTACTTGTATAGATATCCAACTTCATATTGAGATCTGATGTATCTAATGTGTTTCTTTAAAGTGTTCCTTTAATTTTTGTGAGCAGTGTATATATATATATATATATATAATAAAGAAATGGCTCAAGAATTAAAAGAGGTTGTCAGATCTGTGCCCTCAAACATATCCAGATCTCAGTCATCACAGGAATGGACCAGAACAAGTCAGATCTAAAGCACCACCCCACAACCGAGCCCAGATTTGAAGAATCCGACCCCCAAATCTTAGTGAGATGGTCACAAATCAACAGCGATAATTTTAAGATCTGATTTTGAAACCTAAAGAAAATATTTCTGTTTGTGTCTTTCAGATGATTAATTTTTGAAACACCTTTTAACCTTACCTAAGGAAACTACAGTATCCCACTGGGTTCTGCAACTGTTAGTGTCTGGTTGGAAACACAAAATTGTAAGAAAATATCCAAATTTTCAGTTACCATGACAATGATATGGTATGTATCACATTTCAGCAGCATTTTTTATGAATGCCCGGTTCATGTGAGATTTATAATACAACTGTTAAAGATGTGTGCCTGCAACACAAAGTGTTTCATTCATGTCACAATTTGTCTTCATTTCCTTCTCAATCCACCAACCCCCACCACAGTTTTACATTTATTATACTTTCTGACTAAAAGAAATGGGGTCTGAAATAGATCTTAGACATCTGCAATAAACAATTTTGTCTTGGAAATTTGTTAAACTTGTGCAAAATCCCAGAAACACAAGAGCCAGGTCCGCTGACTCACACGATGAAATTTATAGAGCCCTCCTTCCATTTTGGAAACTCCCATATGAATTCTGTTTGCAATTTGTCACCAACACTCCAGCGAGACACCGGCTCAAAAAATGAATGTTAGACTTATTAATAAAACATAGAAATAGTCCTTCATTAATCTGAAGGTGGAGCACTGATAATTCAGATAATCTCTTTCGTACAATTGGAACGGGGGAAAAAAGCACTGAGATGATTCTGAGGCTGAAAGAAATTTAAATTATTTTCTGCAAGTACTGCACTTATATATCTTGCCGAAATCCTTAGAGAGGAGATCCTGAATGAAGTGGAAGTGCTGCCTCATAATTCAAGTCCACTTCTTGTAAAAATAAATGGTCCTTCTCACACTGCAGCATCTGTATTGTTATGAATGATTTTGTTGACTGCTTTTTGAATTGACCTCCTTTCCAAAACGACTTTGAATTCATAGTAATTCATTGACACTTTATAAATGTATTTGTGCAGCATAATTGTCCAGATGAATTTTAGCTGAGTGGTTATAGATAATTTTCTTGGAAATTGTTGCTTTCTTTAAAATTCGTTCAGAGGTTTGGAAATGAGCAAAGTACCAATTTTCAAACACTGAGCAATTGTTCTAATAACAGGTTAACATCAAATTCTGGTTCTCTAAAAACTTGTCTGAAAGGTTAACAGTAAAGACAATGAAACACAAAATAGCATTGACACTAATCAGCTGTTCCAGTTTATGTGAGAGTTGCAACTGAGTTGGGGGTAATATTTACTTCAATCACTGCTTTACCTCCATCTTCAGAGGACGGCTACTAAAGAAAAATCTAAGAATGAAGGAACTGGAGTAAGACTGAGGACTAGATTTACAGGAGTTTTATTGCACATAAATAAGTTCTTTAACATCCATCATAGCAAAGGAGGTGTTCTCAAGAATGTCATGTGCAAACAAACAGTCAAAGTGAGCGGCTCCACCATAAGTGGTGGAGAATGACAGGGCTTAACTCAGGAACTTCCAGAACCACAGTGACAAACAGGAAATGGCTAACTCTGGACATCTTGATGGTGGTCAACCCAATGGCGTAGGTTTGGTCTTGACATTGGTGGGGACTTATAAATACCCCCCCCGCATTTGTGTTGTCTTCTCTTTCCATGATAAAAACAGTAACATATTGATTTCCCACATGTACTGTTCTACTTCCTTATTTGTAATGTTTAATGTTATTGAAAAGCTATTTTGTGTCACCAACTTTTTCATATTAAACATGTCAATTTAACCCTTTAACAACAATTGTTTCATATCTACACACCTATCTAAGTTTATAAGAGCTCTTTCTTTTAAATAATTTTAATAAGATTTGTTTTTTCCTCAATAAGCTGCTTTATTGAGTCATAGACATGTTTTCTGCCCTCTGGTGGAGCTAAAGTTGCCAAGTACAAATTGTATTTAGTTTGATTGTTGCGAAAGTAAATTATTGTTGTATTAATATTAGTCAAAAATGTTTCAACATTTAAAAAACTGTTTTCTGATTATTTTTTCATGTGTCAGGCTTTAAAGGACAAAGTGTCTCTCTAGGCTGATAATTTCTGTACAAGGCTGCAGATTTCTCTCAGTCTGAATGGAAGTTAGACTCAGAGAGAAAGACCGTGGTGACCGGATGTGTGTGGGTGTGTTGTTGGGGAACTTGACTGCTGTAATGTGAAATGACGGTGGCGTTAATAAAACAGCTTTTCTCTCTCTCTTCATGTGCAGCTTTTGTACAGTTAGCGACATCCTCTCAGGACCCTCTGTGTCACTCACGTCGCATTGCAAACACAGGAGTCTTGCATATGACTGCAACGTTTTCCTTCTAGCTTTGGCGCTGCTAACCGTATATGTGTGTTGCTAACGACCGGCGGCGGCGTAGTTTGTCTCACGTGAGTCTCCCGTGACATCCAATCACACAGTTCATATGCGGTACGGCAGTAGGACTCGAGGAGAGAACGTCATTTAACCCTTTCTGCACCTCTATAGTAACGAGACATTGAATGGCTTGTTGTTTTTTAGCAGAGGCGGTCAAATTATTGGTGGGGACTATTTGGTCGGTGCAGGATATTGGTGGGGACACGTCACCACCGTCCATGCCAAATCTACGCCATGGGTCAAACTACCACCAAGTGACAGTTACATCAGGAAGAAAGAACACAAGAAGCTCGAGAAATACCAATGTGTGAATGAAAGATGAAATAGAGAAGATATGAAAAAGTCAAAGCCTCAATTCTGGTGACCACCAAACAGATCTAGGAACAACCTCAGTGATATCTGCACCAGAAGATGTTCCACGATCAGCTAATATATTACAAACCACCTTCAAGCTCCCAGACCCAAGTGAATATTCAACAATTCATATGAAATGAAATGGCAGAGCTGAGTAGTTAAGCTAGAACCTTTGACGATTCTCTTTGGTTCATATTTATACACAGAGTAGTTTTACTACTCTGCATAAATAGGAACCAGACAAAGAGATTTAAGAAAACACATAATGAACTTAAAGATCTTTGATGCTGGCACAAAAAATTGCTGCAATACAGGGTGGCATATTGCAAAAAACACTAGTTAATCTAATGCTGATTAATTCAGATGTAGGTAAAGTATTATGATTAAGCTGCTGTGGTGGACATATTTATAGTTTTCAACTTAATGCATGTGTTGGGATATGACAGGAACTCTTTTATGGTGGCACTTTTTGTTTTCTTTCAGTGTACTGAAAAACACATTTACTGTGTAATTTTTCTATGGCATGTTAGTAAAGGCTGTCAATAAAAAATGCCAGTAATTTAAATAACATGTTGGATAATATTTAAAAAAATAAATGCTTTATACCAAAAATAAGTTACTGTTATTATATGGATACTTTAGTCTAAAAAGTACATATGAAAATGTCAACTTATTTATTAGTTGTTTTCATTTGTGCACCGTTCATTTTATTTAGTAACATGCGAAGTACACCTGTGTGTCAGGATCAAACAAATACCACAGTCTCAACCTTGATCCTGTCAGATTAATGTTGTTATCACAGGTAATAAAGGAAAATGTCACTGTAATAATTCAGCTCAGCTCAATAAATCTTACACCCATCTCACTAATCTTTATAAAATGATTAATGTTTAAATATATCACTTTCAAAAACCACTGACAAACATTAAATACAGCGAGTATCATATGGATATTTATTTTGTGACAACCTCAGGTTATTTTTGAAATGAAAAATTCTGTTGAAATAAGTTGTGTTTTGCAGTCATATTTAACCATATGATTATTCAATATTTGATTATATAGCATCTATCAAACGCTTTCTGAATGTTTTTCATTTCATTCATTTTTAATACTTTTTTTTCATCTTGTTCTTTTCCATGATCATGTCTTTAGTCCAAGTGTTCAGTGCTGATTAAACATTTTTAAAAATACTTTATCTCCCTCAGAACTCAGTTAATCACACAGCCAGCCTTTACCCAGATATTAAAAATTGAACAATTGTTAATATTTAATGTAGAAAATGAGACAACATACACAAAGAAAATAATGATAAGATGATCTAGAATATGTAAAAAAAACAACAGTTTTCCTATTGCTAGATGTGGACATTTTGAATATACCTTCCTGCTGAGGACCACACTCACCAACACTGTCAGGCAAAACCCTTGCACAGCAAAATCTGAACTTTTGAGGCAATGGGGGGGGGGGGGGATCTTTACAATAAATAAATGATGTGTGGTCACAAGCTCTTCTTCACAATTCTCATCAAAAAACATCAACAGAAATATTGACAGATATTAAAGATGCTCACTAGAGATGATTTATGTAAAAATATGAAAATTGGAAGTATGAGGTTTTGGCTCGACATTGATGTAATGCAATTCAGGGTCGAAAATGCACAATTTCAGTATATTTTACATTATGTCTTAAACAGGGTAACATCCTACAGGTCAATTATCCCAAATCCCTTTTCTGATAGTGAACTCACAATTTAAATCTCAACTTACATCAGTTTAGCTATAATGTTGGCTTTGTTTTTCCTTTGTTTTAAAAATATTAAAAACCATTTCATTAGGACAATGGTTGTATGACATTAAAACATCTTATTAAAATCAACAGAAACATTTAACAGCATAAACATTCTTCACATGTATTCATGCATGTTCAGGGCTGCCAAGATTTCCATGCGCAAGAGCGCAGGGGGAACTCGTGTTGCCTGCGTCTGCTGTCCGTGAGAGGGGGAGGGAGCGCCACCTCCCTCTGCGAGAACATGGGGGGGGGGTTGCTTTTTCAGCGTGAGAAATGTCTCACACTCAATGCGTGACAGTTGGCAGCCCTGCGTGTTTCATATGGTGCTACCCAGGGTTCGAATTACGGGGGAGCTAGGGGGCGCCTGGCTTCCCCCGAAAGGGTGATGGTCTCCTCTGGAAGCCCGCAACTGAGGAGGAAGCCCAAAGAAAGTATCCAGCTACCCCCACCGCCCCGCTCTTACAGAGATTTAACAGAGGTGATCAGACGGACCCACCCCCCTCACTGGGCTCCCCAGAAGCCTGTGTGTAATTCAAGCCTTTTACAGTAAAGTCATCAGACTTATCGTATGTAACATCTGAAACAGTCCAATTGGAAACAATCTTTGTCACAGCTTCTTCTTTCTCAGTCTTTGTGGCAGAAAATGATTTGTTGATGATTCCATTATGTCTCTGATCTTTGGATTCATTAGCTGATTAGAGTGTGACACTTTGAGCCTAGAATACTGAACCTTTTCACAATATTCTAATTGTCTGAGATTTTGAATGTGGAGTTTCCATCAGCTGTAAGCCATACCCTGCTGGAATGAAACAGCATAGACCAGCATATGTCTGGTTTAGCCAGCATCCAATCACTAGCATCCCATGCTGTACCAGCATACCAGCATCCAAAACACAACATATGCTGTTTGTTTCAGCAGGGTAATCATCACTATTGTAACAAATAAAGGCTTGAAATATCTAGCCTTGCATGTAATAAGTCTATCTCGTATATTAGTATTAGTTTCACCTTTTAAGTTGAATTACTGAAATAAATGAAGTTTTGCATGATATTAATTTTTTTTATTTACACCCGATGACCAGATGATTTCACCAGATGTGTTAGTCCAAAGTAAATGAATTGTTTGCTAAGCTAAGCTATTTTTGTTGCAAACAAGACTGAAGTGTGACATTACAGATTGGGACTTTTCCAGTTTCATCCAGCTAATTTAATAACTATCGAATAGCTCCAGTACTCTGACTGTATCTATTGTTCGTGCTCATTGAAATATTGTCTTTTTATCACAGTTTGACCTTTTTCCCCAAGAAAAGAAAGTTCATGTATTTTACTTTATTGTTAACTATGTCCCTTTATGTCTTTTTTCAGTTTCTTTCTTTTCCTGTCTTTTCGCACATCATCAGATTTTTCTTTTGAACACCATTTCTTTCCACTGTTAATTTATGGTAATTATCTCAGATGTTCCAGCTCAGCACTTTTTGGAGGCGATCAGGTTTAGACTAGAGATGGAAGACCGACCAGAGGCTATGTACACTTCTGTTTGAGTGGGAGGAGAGGGATCATCTGTGGACCATCATAGATTTTCCCAACTGGAAATCTAAATAGCTTTTTTTCCACACCCTTAACATTAACAGTGATTGTGAGTCAAAGTCAGGAACAGATTTACCTTGAGGCTTTCTTTCTTTTTGCTGAAATTAACACGTTTTAACTTTCACTGTCCCTCCTTAAAGAGACTATGTGGAAGTTTAACAGCCAATACATGTATAGAAATGTTTAATTTATTCCTCATACATTCTCCTGCAATGCCCTGGTCCTGTAGAATGAGCCCTGGCATTTTTACTGTGATTGCCTCTGTAGGCCTGTAAACTCACAGAAAAGATCTTGCTCGGGTCAAACAAGCAGGCTTCCCCAGTGTCCTCCAAAGGCAGCGTAATGCGTGATGACGTCATGCGCGCTCACGCGCCCGCAGCGTTTGTTTGCTAGCTGTGGGCGTGACTTAGCGGTAGAGCGGGAGGTGGTTTTGGTAGCTCTGATTCAGCCAAGAACAAGAAGAGAGCTGCTTCAAGCACCAGCGAAACTCCAGCCCAGACCCCAAACAAGACAAAGAAACCAAGAGTTTATTCCAGCGCGACAAAAAGGGCAAAACTCAAGTCTGGTCACCGAAGACAAAGAACGAAAATAAACATCGGTCCAGCCGGCATTTGAGAAGTGGAAAATGCTGAGACAAAAGACCCGCAGTTGACACCATTGTTGCTGGACAGGTAAGAATTTTTTTTTTATTCTTTATTTAACCAGGAAGGTCCCATTGAGATTAAAAACCTAATTTTCAAGGGAGTCCTGGCCAAGAGGCAACAAAAGTTGGTTACAAAATTTTTCAGTTACACAGACATGTTATTACTAAATATGTGGGGTAAGGGTTGTGGGTGCTTTGAAAGCAAACCGGGTGCTTACGTATATCATAGTAGGAACATTTTTAGGCTGCTTGTTTAGCGTGTCTCCATCAGAGTCAGTGCTGGTCAGGATATTAATATTAGTCTTATTCTTATTTTTACTTCTCAGCGCACTGGGACTTTTTTCCAGGGTAGGATGAGTACCGGTACTATAACCGCTCATTTATTAGTGGAAATCTCCGCGATTTCTGAAAAAATATGTCTGTCTCCAAGTAAACACATTCCCTCCCAGCGCCGCTGACCCGACCCTCCCGATAGGCAGAACACACGCTACAAGAGGGGACACAATCATCCTCTCCAAATGCGCAATGGCGCCGCGTGTACAGCTCCGTCAACTCCCATCAGCCCAGGCAAGAGGAGAGAGAGAAAAAAGACGAGTTATCCGACACCGTGCACGTTCCCTCAATGACTGACAACACGCAGCATCTGACCAGCGTCAGATATGCCGACACACAGGTGGATCCATGGAGGTGGAGAGGCACAATAGATCAGGATCAAGCACAAGAAAGTAAAATTCATAACCAGAGGAGTGTGTTGTTGGAGCAAAAAAGAAAAACTTTGTGGGCATAAACATCCGAGCTTCTGTTCATGAGACAGAAAATAGGATAATTGTGTCTGGATGTGGAGAATAAATCATACAGCAGTCCTGGTTATCATGTATGAGAAGTCTTGGTAAATGCAGAAACATGCAGAGCTTTTATCATTTGATTCATAACCTATGTTTTTGTAATTGATGTTTTCTGTTTGTTTTTGTAGCATCAAATCGATGGAGCTGAAAGAACTCTTTAGACGAGGAACAAGCCAATAGTTTGGAAACATTGTGTGAGTAACAAATTATTCTCATTGAACTGCAATGGCTATATGTCAGGATATATAATCATGTTTTGCTGCTGCTTTTACTTCCAGATTAGAGCTGGAAAGAGAAGGAAGGAGCTTTAGACCCGTATGATTCAGATTATGTACCTCCAATATCAATAAGGTATGTTTTATTATTGTTTTTTTAATACCGTAGTAACATCCCACTCTCACTTTCTATTCACTGATTATATAAAATGTATTTTTCTTGTGCAATAGGCGTGCATCACAGGATAAGGTTGATCAACTTCCTTGCATTGGCCTGGACGAAGCTGACAATTATAACAATTATAATTATTATATAACAATTATGATTATTATATAGGCTAACAATTATATGTGCTATTTGAGTTTCACTCAATATGCTAACATTCTGCTTACAATAGTGGCCTGCACAGAACCCAACTATTGCTGCTACTCTGTGTGTATATTTGCACATATTATTGTTGATTTTATATTTATATTATTCCTGCATTATTTTTTGTTTTCTTTTACGTTTTGCACCAAAGGGAGTGGCACTCCAATGTCGCTGTACCCTGTACAAAATCAATAAAGGCTATTTTATTCTATTATATTATGTTCTGTATTGGACATTGTTGTTTGTGTGGAGGCAGATTTGAAACACAATTTAGAAGAGCCATCAGCAACAGGACTGACTTAGCTGTTGTTTTCATTCAGAAGTACAGCATGCATGCCTCGTGCACGAGCTTACTATTGAAGCTGCAGTTACACGTTTGGCCTGAGGGGGCAATCGCGAGCATAAAAATTTCCACATAGTCCCTTTAAGTTTTACAGGAGTGAGATTTGATGGTTTGAATTTCATCAACTTTGCACATATAATTATTTTATTAATTGATCTGAAAACAAAAGGTCATTGTAGACCAACCAGTCATCAATTATTTACATTCTCCATTTTCTTTGTCAGTTTTAAATAGTTACAGTATATCATCATAATGATTCTTTAAATAATAGCAAAACATGTTTTGACTTGTTGGATTTTCTTCTGTTTACCTGTAGACTTGTTTACCTACTGAGAAAAATACCAACTTTGTCTGCACAATTTGTTTCATAGAGTGCACTGACTTGATGGGTTGTTAAGTGTTTAAAAGGATATAGAGTCAAACAAGATGTGCAGTAACACTTTAGATCTCCTTAGTTAGGTCAGAGTCTGGTTTTTATTTTGTTCCATCTGCACACGTGACAGTTCTGTGGAGAAGCAATTAGTGCAGCTTGTCAGTTTTGCTTGTTGTTTTTCCTCTCTCCCCCACTGTGTGATTTTTTTAATATCTTGTTTTTGAACTAGCTATGTGTCTCTGTGGAGTCTTTGTTCTCAGATCCAAGTTTAATTCTGACCTTACCGGGTCTCTGGCCTTTCGGTTTCAGCTCTCACCACCTGTTGTGAGTACCAGGTGTTTCAGGGCTCCCGTGTGGAAGGATTATTAACAATTAAAGGAAGTGGAGGACAATCTGTGATAAAGGATACAGTAGAAGGCACAACAGTTCAGAAGCTTTTCCAACAGAACCAGTTATAAAAACTGAATGTACACATTCACTGTTAATAATTGTGATCTGTTGAAATGGATTTTCATAGCCTGGCAAGTCATCCTTTATATGTAAATATATAGTCTGGCCACGACCCATAGACAGAACCCAGTCATGGGGCGGAGTCTATGGTTGTCTTTCAGACTTTCTCTGCATGCTATTTGACAGCACTAGGACCAATCAGAGCAACAAACAAAGTGACATATTCATCACTACAGAAATCAAGGTGGAATCCGCCATACACCATTCAAGAAGAAGAAGAACAACAAGAGGATGAAAAAAAACAACCTTTTATTTATTTATTTTTAAAAGTACCTATATCTTCTCATGTCTGAAAGAAGAGCCCAAGTCTAAATCTTCCAAAGTTTATGCCAAAGCTGTTTCAAACGAGCGCCGTTCCTGAACAGACGCCATCTTTGTAGTTTTTCTTTGTCACAGCTCTGGTGCTAAGCATGCCATACATCTCTTTACAAACAGAGTATTGTGAATGGTAAGACACAAAACTGTTTGGACCTAGACAGACTTGCAGAGCAAAATGTTTTGCTGCTGCTAAGATTTGTCTAGATTTCTAAGCTAGGGTTTCCATAGAATGTAATGACAAATAAATATCTGTTGTAGATAGCTCATGGGACAAACGTCGTTAAATGGCCAGTTACAAAGTGTCTTAAAAGAGATCAAACTCATAAATATCAAAACACTTACTGAAAATTATAATTTTACATTGTCATAAATTCTATATTTTACAGTAGCTACGTTTACATGGGCACAAGTAATCGGATTGAACGCCCTATCGGATCAAAAATTCGTCATGTAAACATGTCAATCAGAATATTCTGATCCGAATGAAATTTCATTTTCGATTGAGAGGTGGTTTTGTCCGATCATCAATCCGATTGGCGTCCATGTAAACAGCCATTTGGATCGTTGGGGTAAAATAATGCCCACTGCGCATGTGTGCAACTTCAGCGTGCCCTCTTTTCGCCTCTGCACATGCTCAGGACAGATCGAAAACATGGCGGGCGGTAAACAGAAGTGGTCTGTTGCGGACGCTATTTTTTACTGGAAATACTACGAGAGCTCAATATTACTGAACGTCTCGATGGCCGAACGGCTAAAATGCCAAGTTATACACTCAATTGCATCTAAAGATGCAGGAAGCGGGAATTCACCGAAGCTAGAGAATAAGAAAATAAAATGCAAGGGAAAAGACGTGTGGACAAGATGGCATTTGTTTACAATTTCTCTTCCGGGAAAGACAAGTCTGCACATGCGCAAGCTGGTGCGGGCATCGCGGCGTGATCGGATCATTCCAGTTAGTGTCCATGTAAACAGAGATTTGGGATTTCCGATTACCAAGATTTGAATCGGATTGGGGAAATTTGGCGCATGTAAACGTAGCTAGTTATTCTAATAGAATTATGAAATTTTGGCCAGATGTGTTACAATAGCTAGCTTGAAATCTACTTTCTACTAAAACTTCAAAACAAATGAAACAGCAGATTTCATATGAATAACTTGCATGTGTAAAATTTATTGCGGTGTAAAAATGTATGAAATAATATTTGCATGAGCTTGCATGAGTTGTTTGGCCATATTTGATCTCTTTTGCATGCTTTAATGTTTGATTTTCAGCCTGAACCATGGACAATAAGAAAAAATAACAAAATTCCAATGGCCCCTTATAAGACGTAAAGGTTAAAACTTTACATTCACAAAAATGTTAAGCGTGCCTTTAAAAGGGTCACAGATCTCATTAAGAATAGAAATTAACCAACAATCTGGTCTAAATCAGTCTGTTACTCAAATCCAAGGGTGTCAAAAGAGCTACAATCTGCTTGTAATATTTTCAAAGAAAAACCAAAGATGTGACATATACCTTTCAAACAAAATGCTAATGTTTAGCATTTACTTTATTTTAATAACCTTATGAGAATGTGAACTCTCAAAGGTCGATGCACAAGCCACTCTACTCTACACTCTCTCTTGCCCTGCCCTGTTCCTCCTGTACCTGTTTGCACTCCTCCATTTCCTTGAATCAATATTTTTCTTCTGCTCATTTCTGGACCCTTGACCCACACTTTTTTCTTGCACAAGGGTCCTGCTGATACTTTAGCATTGGTCAGCTTTGCAAATATTTGAGTGAGAATATTATTGCACAAGTTACAGATGGCTCTGGAAATGCAAGACCTTCATGCACCATATATTCAATCAGCAATTAGCACAAAAACCCTGCATTTGTTCCTCCAACACTTTACTTTCAGAACAAATACCCTGCTTCATTTTGTGATTTTAAATGTTTTAAGATAATTTAGTTGTATTTGTAGATGATACCTGTGTCTGTAACAACATAGATACACGTTTATGTTTCATACAGATCACACCGTGTTCGTGCACTTCTGCAGTATCAGCAAGAACTAAGATCCAATAAAGTAATTAAAACGGTCTCTAAATACTGCATTGTGTCATTTTTTAAATCTGCAGCGCATCCAAGTGCTTTGCCTTTGTTAGAGACTGGGCAGATTGGAATAATTTTTCCTCATTTACTTTATGGCAGACTTTACTGCCACACTTGACTGCACTGTGTGCTCATACACAAGTGTCCTTGGTGTGTTCAGCAGAGACAAATAAGGTTACATCGAATACTAAATACAAAGGTTCAGTTTTATGTTAATGTTTTACATATACGCTCTTTATTTTGATGTTTTATCAGCGGGGCGGATTTGAACTTTGCTGTCAATTTAATCATTTTTTTTCCTTCTTGCCTGCAGAAATGTCTTTAATGTCAGTGAGTGCATACCTTTCCAATAAGTTATCTCTTTTCTTGAGGATACGATGAAGGGTGGGCTCTTATCATAAGAGCAGCAGGAGGACCTGGTGATCATAATGAAACTACCTATCTGAAGGGATAAAGGACTTTAAAAGAATCCACCAACAAAGCACAAAGTTCTGGCAGCCTCAAGCATTTGTTCCTGCACCGGACTCGTGCTTCTCCGACATGTTCTCTCTGCAATTTAAGTCAGTGTTGGATGGAAAGGATTTATGTCCTCAAGCAAGAACATCTCTGTTAGATAGATGTTAAAAATGAATCAGCTTTTATTGCATGCTGCCTGGAGAGTGTGTAAACATCAGAGGAAGGACTGAACTTTTCCTTAAAAAACAGCTCAGTTTAGGTTTCCTTCTTTCACATAAAGTACTACATCTATTTTTACCGTCCTCGTAACACAGGCGGTTATACTGGTCTCCTGCTGACTATTGTGAATTAGCTGCTGTCTATTTTTATTGACTACGTTTAGCTTCTTGTTCCTAAACTGTCTTTTTAGTGGTGCCAAATGCATGAGCAACAAAAACCCTTTATCAAAAACCAGTTTGCAATTTTGTCAAAATGTATGTCTGTTTTCACCTGCTGAAGCTTTGCAAATTACACAGGTGAAACTCAAAAGATTAGACTATGATGCAAAAGTTCATTTATTACTTAAAAGGTGAAACTAATGTATGATAGATTCATTCCATGCAAAGTCAGATATTTCAATCGTTTTTTTGTTATAACTGTGATGATTATGTCTTACAGCTGATGAAAACCCCACATTCAAAATCTCAGGCAATTAGAATATTGTGAAAAGATTAAATATTCTAGACTCAAAGTGTCACTCTAATCAGCTAATGAATCCAGAACACCTGCAAAGGGTTCCTGAGCCTTTAGACGGTCTCTCAGTCTATGTTGATTTACTGAAATAAATGAACCCCTTATGATGAATAAAATAAATGGAACCAGTGTTCCCTCGCCCGCGGGTCACCGGGGCCCCCCTCTGGAGCCAGGCCTGGAGTTGGGGCACGCTGGCGAGCGCCTAGTGGCCGGGCTTTCACCCATGGAGCCCGGCTGGGCACAGCCCGAAGAGGAGACGTGGGTCCCCCTTCCCATGGGAGGGGCCAAAGGGGACGGGTGCAATGTGGAAAGGGTGGTAGCCGAAGGCGGGGACCTTGGCCTCCCTCCATCTTCGGGTGGGGGGACGGGTCCTGACTGTGGTTTGTGCTTATGCACCAAACTGCAACTCAGACTACCCACCCTTTTTGGAGTCCCTGGAGGGGGTACTGGAAAGCGCTCCTTCGGGTGACTCCCTCGTTCAGCTGGGGGACTTCAATGCTCACGTGGGCAACGACAGTGAGACCTGGAGAGGTGTGGTTGGGAGGAACGGCCCCCCTGATCTGAATCCGAGTGGTGTTTTGTTATTAGACTTCTGTGCTCGTCATGGATTGTCTATAACGAACACCATGTTCAAGCATAAAGGTGTCCATATGTGCTCTTGGCACCAGGATACCTTAGGCCGCAGGTCGATGATCGATTTTGTTATCGTTTCATCTGATCTGCGGCCGCATGTCTTGGACACTCGGGTGAAGAGAGGGGCGGAGCTGTCAACTGACCACTACTTGGTGGTGAGTTGGCTTCGATGGTGGGGGAAGATGCCGGTCAGACCTGGCAGACCCAAACGTGTTGTGAGGGTCTGCTGGGAACATCTGGCAGAGTCTCCTGTCAGAAGGAGCTTCAATTCCCACCTCCGACAGAACTTCGAACGTGTCCCGGGGGAGTCAGGGGACATTGAGTCCGAATGGGCCATGTTTCGTGACTCCATTGTCGAGGCGGCTGACCGCAGCTGTGGCCGCAGGGTGGTCGGTGCCTGTCGTGGCGGCAACCCCCGAACCCGCTGGTGGACACCAGTGGTTAGGGATGCTGTCAAGCTGAAGAAAGAGTCCTATCAGGTCTTTTTGGCATGTGGGACTCTGGAGGCAGCTGATAGGTACCGGCAGTCCAAGCGGAATGCGGCTCGGGTGGTCGCGGAGGCAAAAACCCGGGCATGGGAGGAGTTTAGTGAGACCATGGAACAAGACTTCCGTACGGCTTTGAGGAGATTCTGGTCCACCATCCGGCGCCTCAGGAGGGGAAAGCAGTGCACTACCAACACTGTTTACAGTGGGGAGGGTGTGCTGCTGACCTCGACTCGGGACGTTGTGAATCGGTGGGCCGAGTACTTCGAAGACCTCCTCAATCCCACCGGCACGTCTTCCAGTGTGGAACCAGAGTCTGGGGACTTTGGGTTGGGCTCTCCAATCTCTGGAGCCGAGGTCACTGAGGTGGTCAAAAAACTCCTCAGTGGAAAGGCTCCGGGGGTGGATGAGATCTGCCCGGATTTCCTTAAGGCCCTGGATGTTGTGGGGCTGTGTTGGTTGACGCGGCTCTGCAATATCGCGTGGACATCGGGGGCAGTTCCACTGGACTGGCAGACCGGTTTAAAAAGGGGGACCGCAGGGTGTGTTCCAACTACAGGGGGATCACACTCCTGAGCCTCCCTGGTAAGGTCTATTCAGGGGTTCTGGAGAGGAGGGTCCGTCGGATAGTCGAACCTCGGATACAGGAGGAGCAATGCGGTTTTTGTCCTGGCCGTGGAACACTGGACCAACTCTATACCCTTGGGGGAGTCCTGGAGGGTGCGTGGGAGTTCGCCCAACCAATCTACATGTGTTTTGTGGATTTGGAGAAGGCGTTCAACCGCGTCCCTCGGGGGGCCCTGTGGGGGGTACTCTGGGAGTATGGGGTACAAGGCCCCTTGATACGGGCTGTTAGGTCCCTGTACGACCAGTGTCAGAGCTTGGTCCGCATTGCCGGCAGTAAGTCGGGCTCGTTTCCGGTGAGAGTTGGACTCCGCCAAGGCTGCCCTTTGTCACCGATTCTGTTCATAACTTTTATGGACAGGATTTCTAGGTGCAGCCAAGGTGGTGAGGGGATCCGTTTTGGTGGCCTAAGGATCAGGTCTCTGCTTTTTGCAGATGATGTGGTCCTGTTGGCTTCGTCAGAACGTGATCTCCGGGTTTCGCTGGAGCAGTTCGCAGCCGTGTGTGAAGCAGCTGGGATGAGAATCAGCTCCTCTAAATCCGAGACCATGGTCTTGAGTCGGAAAACGGTAGAATGCCTTCTCCAGGTCCGGGACGAGGTCCTGCCCCAAGTGGAGGAGTTCAAGTATCTCGGGGTCTTGTTCACGAGTGAGGGAAGGGTGGAGCGTGAGATCGATAGGCAGATTGGTGCTGCGTCTGCAGTGATGCGGGCGTTGGACCGGTCTGTCGTGGTGAAGAGAGAGCTGAGCCGAAAGGCGAAGCTCTCAATTTACCGGTCGATCTACGTTCCTACCCTCACCTATGGTCACTAGCTTTGGGTAGTGACCGAAAGAACGAGATCGCGGATACAAGCGGCCAAAATGAGTTTTCTTCGCAGGGTGGCTGGACTCTCCCTTAGACATAGGGTGAGGAGCTCGGCCATCCGGGAGGGGCTCGGAGTAGACCCGCTGCTCCTCCACATCGAGAGGAGCCAGTTGAGGTGGCTCGGGCATCTGATTAGGATGCCTCCTGGACGCCTCCCTGGTGAGGTTTTCCGGGCACATCCAACCGGGAGGAGACCCAAAGGAAGACCCAGGACACGCTGGAGAGATTATGTCTCTCGACTGGCCTAGGAACGCCTTGGGATTCCCCCGGAGGAGCTGGCCCAAGTGGCTGGGGAGAGGGAGGTCTGGGCTTCCCTCCTTAGGCTGCTGCCCCCGCGACCCGACTCTGGATAAGCGGCAGAAAATTGATGGATGGATGGATGGAAATGAACTTTTGCACCATATTCTAAATGTTCAAGTTTCACTTGTACATCAAAATTAGTACATTTATCAGAAATAGTGTTTACTAACTTTCGGAAGAGGTATGTTCAATATATTTTACATTAGCCCAATAAGTGTGAGAAATGTCCCCCTAACTTGGTACCCAAATTTGTTTTCATCTTTTATTTGTGGTTTTTTTAATCATCGAAGATTACAATACTAGATTACTGCATATGTGTATACCCTTGTTTTTATTTTACTTCTAATTATCCTCTTGAGTGCTGGTGCTGCTGTGACAAGTGAATTTCCCCACTGTGGGATCAATAAAGTCTATTCTTTACTTTTCTTTTCTATTCTATTCTATTCTATTCTATTCTATTTTATTCTATTCTTTTCTTTTCTTTTCTAGTCTTACCAAAATGGAATTTTGAAGAAAAAAAATAAATTGAAAAAAAAACAGTTTAAAATGTGTGATTTTTGATTGCTTATGTAAAAACTATTGTACAATAATAAAAAATAAAAACATAATTTAAAGTTTAAACAGGTCACAGAAAGTTTCATCTCACATGACTGAACTGGCATTTCAATATACCATACCATACCATACCCTACCCTACCCTATCATACCATACCATTTTATTTCTAATGCGCATTTCAACACAGCATGGCAGCTGACCAAAGCGCCGCACAAGGCAATGGTCCTTCAAGGACCGACCAGAACAAACAAAATTGACCTATACAATACATTAAAATGTAAGATCATAAAATGACATAAGCAGTCAATAAATAGAGATAAAAATGCAAATATTAAATAAAAATAATAATAAAAAATATTTTTTAAATAAAACAAGCAATAAAAAGGAGTCCATGCCCAAAAGCCAAATCATAAAAGTGGGTCTTCAGTCGCGACTTGAAGACAGCAACAGATGATGACTGTCGGATGATAATGGGTAGTGCATTCCAAAGGACGGGAGCAGCATGCACAAAGTCCCGCTCCCCCCTAGCTTTATAATTCATTTTTGGGGTACAAAGCAGCAAGCGGTCAGCTGACCTCAGCGAGCTCACTGGCACATATGGCGTGATCAGGTCGCACAGGTAGGGTGGTGCAAGTCCGTTCAAAGCTTGAATACAAAAAGCAGGATCTTGAAACGCACCCTGAAGGTCACGGGTAACCAATGAAGATTATCCAGCACCGGGGTTATATGGCTACGTCTGTTTGTGTTTGTTAAAAACTTTGCAGCTGCACTTTGTACCATCTGTAGTCGGTTCAAGGCTGAAGCAGGGGTGCCGATGAGGAGTGAGTTTGCGTAGTCTAATCGAGAGGTGATAAAGGCGTGAATTACAGATTCTAAATGACCATTTCAGAATAGACTTTAGGTGTGTTAACCTACGTAGTTGAAAGAAACATGATTTCACAACCGCATTTATCTGAGGGACCATAGAAAATCCAGCATTTAGTTTCACCCCAAGGCTGGTGACACACTGTTTGAGGTTAAAACTCGGAAGACTTGGGACTGACGATGTGCGAGAGAGAGAGAGAGAGAGAGAGAGAGAGATATCTTGTGTATTTCTTCATACAACTGGAGAGTTTTCTAGCAGTTATTCGAAGATGTCACATATCAACTGTTGAAAAATTGTCTTTTACAAACAAACTACCATTGTTGATCATTATGAATAACTTATTAAAAACATATGCACATTGGTTTTCATTCACTTACAGTATTGTGTCTCTCACTGCTATACAAGTTTTCTTTTCTTTTTGTCTTTTGCTTTCAAAACCCCTCAGAGTGCAGAGTTCACACCCAATTTTTGATAAACTTCAGTCTTATCACAGCAGTCCCTTTGAAACTGGAATTGAAGGGTGTTTATGTTTGCTTGTCATCTTTCTTACATAAAACACTTCAGGAGTTTAAAAATTCAAGACTGTGACCATTAGAGCTCTCTGTGATTCACATTTGAAGATTCCTTTCAATACTTGTACTTGTTCCAAGGTAACTTTATTGCCTGCGGCATATTTTTTAGTCAGTGTTCAGTTTGGCCTTCAGGCTTGTTGCCTCGGAGTGGGAGACCCAGATGTGTTGTAACCATGGTGACCTTAATGAGCCACTGGCAGAAGCTTTTGTATTTCTGTTGATCTTGGTTTTCGTTACATCTCTCATGTAGTTTCTATATCAAATTGTAGCCAATTTGTATGAGCTTAGATTATTACAAATATAATCCAGGGATTTCCCTCAGTAGCTGCAATAACACGGTTAACTGTTCTTTAGTGTTCTTACAAAGAAGACTGATGATAAATTTGGAGAAAAGACAAAATTATTTTTCATGTTTATCTCTTGACTTTGTCTTATACAGTCATTTTAATTTATCTGATACTGACACTTTGTATTTCAAAACAAAAATAATTTTCTATAAATGCAAAATGAACTTAAAGAAGTAATATGTAGGAATTGTACAGTGAAATAAAATCAATATAGTCTAGTGTCTCAATCATGTTGGAAGAAAGAGTTCCTTTTCAGGTTGGGGTGTTGTCAGATTTTCTCTTTACAAAAAAAAAAACTAAAGAGGGACATAGTTTCTGTTTACAATCTGATGCTGCAAGCTAACGCTGCAGTGCAGGCATTTGTAATTCAACACCAGCTGGCAAAAACCTCCAGAGTTGTTTAAAGAAATGAAGCCAGGAAACAGCAGCGACCAAGAAACTATGTCCAAGAAGCCACGCCATCTTTTCGTTTTACTCATCAGGTAAAGCAGTAGAGGATAATGTTGAGGTAAAAATGCTAATGATGAAAAAGAAGCAAATTGTCAACTCTAAAAAAATCTCAAGCTACTTTTTAAATTACCAATAACTTGATAGTAAAAATGTGTGTGAGTGAAGTGAATAATGAATCAATCGTAGCATTTTACTTCACTTTAAAGATTTGTTCAGAACTATAACAGCAAGCTAACTGCATGACAGCAAACAACACTTCCTCTAATGCTCGAGACCTATTACCATAATAAGTGTAGTAAGTGCTCCCTACCGTAAAACACCCAATAGTGCTAACTCCAGATATGACAACGTATTTATCTACATACCAACTTACTGTGTATGGTTCATCTTTACTTGTCATTTAGAATCTTCTGGCGCTGATCGGTAAATGGCAACAGCCATGAAACTCACAGAACGGCAGAGATAGCAACTTTTTGTTTAGAAAAATGAGCTGCAGTAACCAAACTTGGCCACAATTAATTTACATATTGCACCTCTAAATATTGATGGGTTGTGTTGTTGTCGCTCAAAGTTTCATTTCCAACTTGCTCAGACAACATTCATATATTCATTATAGTTTCTAATACTTGAACAAATTGTGCAAATCTACTCAAAAACAAAATTACTAGTCAGTCTTTTGGGCCCGTTTTGATGAAAAAGTCATTTCAATGAACGCTACTTTCTCCTTGCAGGCCTGATGAAGATTTCCATGCCTCTTTTTATTGTTCTTTCAGGAGTTCACTCTCCCCTCTGTCTTATAATTAAGTCAATATATGAGCCGTAAAGACTGAACTCTGAAATAAACCCTGAGAATTCCTCACCATCTGCTCATCTCATCTCCCTCTACACTGTAGGCTGCTGCCATCACAAAGACCGGCCACCCTTGTCATACTCCTTCCTACATATTTAAAGGAGGGAGAAAAGTAGTCACAAAGAAGTTGCTGTTTAGTGCATCATGCACTTTGTAAAAAGCTCCATTTTCATTTTGGTGTGTTGGTTGAAACAAGAGTGCCAACCAACCATCTTAATGCAGTTTCCCTTGTGCTCCTGAAACAGTTTTTTTGTTGTTGTTGTTTTTATCACTTCAAGCAATAGGGAAAAGAGAACAAAACTGACAAAAAGGGCTGTCAGCTTAATAGCCTGTGTTCATTAATTAATCATACTCTTCATTTTAAACCACCAAGTACAACCAAGTGCAACGCAGACAGTGTCAAGGGAACTTGCTCTGGGTGGCCTATTTTATTCTAACACTTAAATTTTAATGTTCCTGCAGAATCTGCAGGGATGACAACAGGAATCAGTTTAACGTATTGATTATTTCTTTTCTCAGTCTGTAGCCTTGCTACTATAAAAATTATGTATAATGTTTAAAGGAGCCAGAGACAGGAAGGTAAAGAATGCTAGATTTTATCAAACATAATTAAGAGCCCTAGCCAGGAAGTAAACAGAAGGTTTAATTAAAGACTACGTCTAATAAGAGTTTTTCAGAGACAAGATCAGAAATGGAATCTAGATGAAACGATATGAAAAACGTCTGAATGAAATCACTGAATAATAGAGGTGAGAATATTGACTATAAGAAATAAAGATTATGAAATAATAATAAAAAAATATATATTTCCAAGCTTTGTTTGAAGCAATGCTTTAGTAAATTCCACAAAGCTTTTATTTCTATATGAGTAAATGAGTATATAACTAATGAGTATGTCTACATGAGTGTACTTTATGTAATATAATTAGGGATGTAACAATTCACTCAAGCCACGATTCGATTCGATTGCCGATTTTAAGTTCACGACTCTTTTTTTTTTTTAACATTTTTCACAACAAAATGAATTTCAGTTATTTTATGGCAAAATAAATAATTTTTTACAATTGCCCTTCAGTCCTTGTTTCAAATTGTAACTTTCTATTGTTTTACTAACAAAACTTAACACTGAACAAAGTAATAGCAGGAATTAAAGATGATGTGGAAATGATTACAAATCTTTTTGTGCTCAAAAAAAGTTTTATTTATTTTGAATGTCATTGGCATTTATGTCTCTGGCAGGCCGATGTAAATCGATTTTCTTTTTTTCTACAACAATGGATATTTAAACTAGTTTGCAATGATTTTAAATCGATTTTTGAAGCACCGTTACAACCCGAAATATAAATATCAGCCACTGTTTTTAGGTACACCTGGTCAAGCTTGCTAACACAAATAGCCAAGCAGCCAATTACCTGGTTGGACCTCAGTGGAAGGACATATTGGAATTTTGCATTCAAAGCTGGGATGATTTGGACAATCCCCATGAACTCACCTGTTTGAAACTGATCCAGTATCAAAAGAATGTTCACATGAACACAAAGAGTTTGGGATTGTCAGAATAAACACAGACTCTGGGATAATTCTTGTATTCATCCAAAAATCTAATGTCTTATTTGATTGATTATGCACTTAATAAACAATATTTATAGTTTTAGCACTGAAAAAAATAAAAAATCATCTAGGTGTGATAACCATGTAAGCCAGTTCAGTCGTGTATCATCTCTATGCCAATCTCTTTATCTTTTATTCATCTATTTGTCCATCAGCTGCCCTGCAGCTGGATTCAAACACTGGTGTCAAGCACAGCCACAATAATAGAAACTGATGATGACTTGTTGGCTTTTGCTTCCCTTCTGGGTTCTCTCCAGCTATGCTGTCACACTTTTTCTTTTCATCATACATCTTAGGTGATGCCTCCCCAGCTACTTTTTGTTGCTTAGTCTTTGTTTGGTGATGGTATTTTTCAGGAGGTTCATACTTCCTTGATGTTGTGGAGCCAGATCCTCGGGTTCGTTTATGAGGGTGAAAGCATCACAAACAATGACAAAGTCTTTTGTTTAAATTCCTCCAGCTAAAGAAACAAAGTCATAGTTCTTCAAAACAGCTGTCAGAATTTACTTTCCTGACTTTCTAATCTACTTTTGAATAAAAAAAAACTTGGACCATTTTTGTCATTATGTCTGTCAGGAAAACAAATTCTAAGAAAAACGTTTAAAGATCTAGCTTAATGCCTAAAAGTGATGTCTTCTGTTCTTTTCCCCTTTGTTTTGTATTTGTTAAACTATGCTATTTTACTACAGGCAGTCGGGTGGAATGATTCAGTGATTCTAGTAGCAGAGACTCATTTGAAAGAGACATGGCTGTAGAAGCTTCAAACCACCATGTGCAATAGGATTAATCTGCATAAACATTTTCAGTCAGGGATCGACACGTTTTACTCTCAAATGCACGAGACCCCAAAGACGAACGTCTGCTTCAGTGAGCTCCACAGGCTCCAGACTTCTTCAGGACATGAGGATCCCTCTCTCTGACATCAGAACCCACCAAAGAAGACGTCAACACTTTCAGCTGGAACCAGGTGTCTGCTGCTTTCATGGAGCTCCCAGATGTGGTGGATGTTCTAGAGAGAGAAGCAAGTCTTTTAGAAAGCTGCAGTCTTTATGTCATGATGTGTAACGTAAAATAAGCAGCAGATTCATCAGGCTGAGATCAAGAATTACATGCAGGAAACCTCAGAAAAAGTTACAGTGTTTGCATTAGTGTTGGTAGGAGATAAATACATTTATCACTAAATTTATCACTTTAATATGAATTTTATTTTGATGGCCTCCCCATCACCCAGCCAGCTGCAGCACTCCACCAGTCCACTTACCAGCTTTAACTCCATCACTGACTGGACCGGCGGGTTCCACCAACCTGCTTATGGCTCAGCTCACCACTCATTATCAGTCCCTCTGAAAACATTAAGATGATGGACATAAATGCAGTGGCAGCTGTGTGACCTGTAACTGTTTAGTTACTGTTCTACAGCTACTGATGATATCCCAAATGATGCTGCTGTCTGATCTATAACTCACATGGCAGTCTCAGAATAAAAAACAGCTTCCCTCTAGTTGAGAGTTTAGTAACTCCTCTTTAAACACGAACATTATTGTGTCTCATTAGAATTCATTTTAAACTCAGAAATCTCCAAATAATTTACAAAACTCTAAACAGATATTTATATGCGCTGAATAAGTGAAGAAGCTAAATAGGCCCGTTTAAACACACAATGACTGGCCGCTAACTAGCTAGCTAGCTGCAGTTAGCCGGTTAACACAATTAATTAACTAAAACTGACTATGGTAAAAATCATAATTGACTTATTTTGGTTCGAGGCAGTCAGCTAATGCTTCACAATGCCAACATCTTGTAATTTAATTAACTTACCGGAGGAAAAACACTCTAAAACGCAGAGAATCTACTATTGGGAGCTCCATGGCCGACGTTACTTGAAGCCTATGGGAGTGTCCAAACTCTGTATCTGAAAGGCACTGATCTCGCCGCACACAACACCAGCCTTGGGCGGTAGCTCAATCGCCCTTCAGGCTTCCGAATCGATGACGATGAATTCCCGTTGCTATAGGTTTGAATTTCTTGTCAGTAATTGGCTGGCTGCTGCACTCAGGCTTGGGCAATCATTCTGTCGCCTCGCCTCCCTCCGCCGCTGTGGACACGTGACAGGAAGTATGTCAACGATTCGGCCGTGTTAAAAGTATGAACATTATTAAACTACAATTAAATGCAGATTACACACAGCACTTACATTCATTGTTCATTTAAAATTTTATGTTTTTTTAAATATATTTTGGTATTCCTATCTTCTTCTTCCTTTTCCTGTGAGACTGGTGGGGCGGCGCCCTAGCGCCCCCTATGGACGAGCCGCCACTGGAAATCAGGTTGGACAAAATCCAGAATCACACATTAAAACTCTGCATAACTTTGATATCATGCAAAGATGGGTAAACATAAACAGCTGTAACTCACAAATTATTTAAATGAGGCCTTTTATGACTCTTTTCAAAAGTTATAATAGTTTTATGGTCCATATAAAACATGTTTATGAAGTTCTTTATATAAAGTCCTCACAGAAAGTGACTTCAGCTGTTTTATTCTTTAAATTTTCAGAATGTTCCAGAATGAGCCATTTCAGGGCTTTGTGATTTTAAGAAAACATTTTGTTGTTGGCCACGCCCACTCATCCCCCACTCAGGCTGCCATTAGCTGAGAAGCTCCAACATCCAGGAGGGGCTCGTAGTAGAGCTGCTGCTCCTCCAGCCTGGAGAGGTGAGGGGTGTTCCAAGCAAGTTTCCCCATTTGTGACATCAGAATCAGGAACTTTTTTGCAACAGCTCCTTTTAGGCATATAAATCCTAAACCAGGGGTGGGCAACCCAAAATGTTCAAAGAGCCATATTGGACCAAAAAAACAAAACACAAATCTGTCTGGAGCCGCAAAAAATGAAAAGCCTTATATAAGCCTTATATGAAGGCAACACAGGTTGTAAGTGTATATTAGCTATATTAGCCTATTATCAAAATGACTAAGTAGGCTACAAATACATAATGAGCATTCATGATTAAATGTTTATTTTCCTGCAGCGCATCCTATGACACACCACGTGACTCTGCTGTAGATATTTGGTGCTTTACGTTTTAACTTCCATTACAATATTAATCAGTGGGATTAATTTGATCATTTCTTCTTGCGGCCCATCACAGCTCACATACCTGCATAACAGCGCTGTCTGATATCGATCACATCACACGACTCATCACAGGTAGTTGAGGACGCTGGAGCTGAATTAATGTCTTTGATTTGCTGATTGGTGACGTCGCCTGTCGTTTTAATGGTCCTTGTCTTTGTGGAGAGAGGAATGTCTTTAATTTTCTGGATTATCTCGGTTTTGTTTTTGAAGTCTGAAATAGGTGCTCTCACTGCTCTGATGAATGAATCCTTCATGTAATCACCATCCGTGAACAGTTTTCCCCGCTTTTATCTCTCAGGTTGCAACAAAACCTGCGGAGTTTGGAGATGTCATCCACTTCTTAAATCTACTTTTATAACCTGACACACGGGAGGCGACATGCGGCAAAAGCCAGCGGCGTCTCTGTTCCAGCAGGGCGAATAGTGAGTCTTCCGTTGTTTTGATTGGCCGTCAGATTGGAGGGAATTTTGGGTTAATAAAGCAGTTCAGAGTTGAAACAGCGGTAGATATGAAGTCTCACAAGGTTTTGCTGGAGTTAAGTGAAGTCTTGTAAAGCTCTGGGACATCTGACATGGCAAGTATTAACTTTTCCTCCATGTTTACCCGGAGATGTACTGAGAAGCATCCTGTCCCCTCATTGGTCAGTCAATGAAACCTCCGCTGATTGGTCCTTGTCCGAGCGACAGCGGTGAAAAGTTGAAGTTTTTCCAGGTAATCCTTCCGCGTCGACAATGAAAGCAAATAATTGGGTCCATTCTTCCTTGAATCCTCTGTTCTCATCAGCTATCTTTCTCTTTTTCCCTTTGGGATCCACGGCCCTGACACACCCGTTGGTTTGTTTACATCTATCTGCCTGGCACTGCGCCGCCATATGAGCGCCGCACTGAAACGTGTGTCGCAGGCTATGACGCAAATTTCCGTTGACAGAAATGTTAAAATTTAATATTTATTATGTGCATTTTTACAGCATTGGAAAACGTTAAGAATGTTTGTCCTCCTACAGAAACGATAATAAAACAAAAAATATATCCCACATCCATTTTCATACTCTTGTGGGGACATTTGTGAAGAAGCTCCAGGGAGCCACTAGGGGTCGCTAAAAGAGCCGCATGCGGCTCCAGAGCCGCATGTTCCCGACCCCTGTCCTAAACCAAACACTAACAGAAAATGGATGGATGGGTTTTTTCATGTTTAGAATATTTATAGCGGCAGCAGAGACCCACATGCAGCTCAAAATGATGCAAAACCTTTTAAAACATTAATATGCTGAAACAAACAAACAAAATATCCTGAAATTATATTAGATTAAATGAATATCATTTAAACTCCTTTGCAGTATTGCTCTTAATTATTTAGGTAAATCTTGGAATAATTTATCCTAATTATCCTAGATCCAGGGAAGAACTGGAACACATTTTAGTCATGACTGAAAGTCCTTGAGAGGTGTTAATTTGAAAAACTAATTTCCTCAATTTGTTTATTAGTTGCATTTTCTCTTGTCTTTAATAAATGTGGTCCTTTCTAGGAAATTACATTTTCCCTGACTAATTGAAAAGAAAAGTTACTAGCTCAAATTAAAATGTGATGTCCCTACTAAGCCACATTGTTTGATCATTTATTGACTTCATTTAAGATACTGAATTTGTTACACCAAGATATATTTTTAATACATTTTTCTAATTAAACATTAATCTTATGAAAAGCTACAATCACCAAGGTTTGGTTCAGTCAAATGAAGATATTTGTTCTTTTTTACTGCTTTAGCATTCTGTCAGACAGCTCCAGTAAGACGGGATTTGATTTACAGTTACTGAAAACGCACAGAGGAGGGAGGAGTGGTGGCACTTACATAAATATGGATAGGGCACTCAAACTGCAATCAAATAATTCACAAATCACAGAGTTTTATTTTTCATGCTGCCAATACATGTGCCTGCCGTATATTAGTACGGCTCCTCATGGTCTTAAAGACGTTTGGTTATTTCAGACAGGATCCTGCAGAAATGGGCTCTAATCTCTGGCTTTCATCTTCAGTTTAAATGCAGATGAAAGCCAAAAGTGTATTTAGTGGCAAACAATATGAACAGTAAATAGGCCAAGCAACAAAGTCAGCACAGTCTCTTTGTGAGCTTTTTCCTGAGTGTTTGAACTAGTTTAACCTTCCCAAGAGTCTAGACTGATGCTTTTCACCAAACTGTTGTATAATATCCCCAAACACAGCGTCGAAGGCAAACAAGCGGCCCAAAGCACACAAATTCAGAAGTGCTAAGGAAGAAGTGTGCAACCATATAAAACTTTTCCACATTCTGTCTTCTGACAAATCTCAGGTTGAAGTAAAGGCTTCTACCATCTCAGTTCAGTTTATGAAAGCATTACGGATCAAAAGCAAATGCCTGAAGACACATATGTTACAGCTGGCAAAGGGAATAAAAAAGGTGATTTAATGCCTCAACTTTCATTTATCTTTAAGGCACCATCTGTCTTTTCAAACATCTTTCTCACTCTTTGCCAGTATCAGTCGCTTGCACAATCGTGGATCGAAAATGACATTGCGAGCTCAAAGCATGACTCGACAGTCCTCGCAATAAAAGAACTCATGCAGGCGAGTTGGAGCTGAGCCGTGTTGTTGCAGACAGAGGACGGGGGAGCTTATCTGTAGACAGAGAGGGTGTCAGGCGGCCACAGACAGGTCATTTCCCATCCATGCAGGGGGCCAAAGTTGTGGATTCAGCAATCTTGGATTCAGATGATGATGACAGCAATGGATGCACCCGGTTGGTTCCTGTGCAAGGCCATTCTTCCTCATCAGCCTCTCAGAGGGAGAGTTCAGCCGAGTCAGCACAACACAGATAAAAGTGTCTCTGTGTGGCCTCTTCTCTGTGCCTCATTCTTTTATTCCCCTTTGTGAGGCAAAGTATTGTGTGCATTTGAAAGGAAATAAACCCCACAAAAACAGAAAAGAAAAGGAAAAGACAGAAGAAAAAAAAAATCAGAACAGAAATCTATTGTTGTGGAACTCAGCCGTCCCGTCTCCGTGTCACACTTTTGCAGCTCCTGTTGCAGGGAATTCTAGGTCCTGACATTAGATTGCATTTCCAATTTTCTTTCAAGCAATATTTTCAAGAAACGCTTCTCACAGCATGAGGCAGTAATGGAATTCAGATGACAGTGAACCATAAAAAAGTATTTCTGTTGTTCCATTCATGGATTCCTGTCTTATCTTAGGCCGTCAATCACAGTCACTCAATTAAAAAAAGAAAAAGAAATTTACAGACTGAGTACTACCTGGCTCTTGTCAGGTTTTCTGATTCACATTTTCTATTTATTGCCACCAGTTTGAGAAAAAAACCACAAAAAATACTTTAAGAAGTTTTCATATCTTCTTAGGAGCTTCAACAAGTGCAACAAGTACACAGGAGGAAAAAAAACTAAATCAAAATTGGTTCCTCAGACACAAAAAAGTGTGCTTTAGAAATTACAGTATCTTGTGTAACTCGTTCACTAACTAAATATATATAAAAAAGAAAAATAAACAAATATATCAATCAATAAGCAAACAAATAAATAAATAAAACTCTCTATCCCTCAGGGATCATTTGGCGGGGGTCATGACAAACAAATTGTGTCTGTTTATTTTTTTTTTTCTTTTCCATTTATTTTTCCACTTTTTACCGATGTCCTTATCTCTGTCTTGTACTAATTAATTTGCTTGTAAGTGCAGGAGCCAGAACGTAAAAGAGCAACACCCTTTAATCCTGTTTATATTCTGACCAATTGTCAGAACATCACAGAGCTTTGAAAAACATGTAGAAAGTATTAATGACCAAGAAGGCTGCGTCCTCTTTCCTTAACTCAGGTGGATGATGTGTGCCCAACAACTCCAGATTTACTCCAAGTTTGGAAATAAATAAGAAAAATAAATGAGATGATGCAACAACGCACATTTAAGATCACATTTTTATTACATGAGCCCAAACCACTGTTTTTTGTATTCTGGGGGTTAAGCATTGAATAGTGATTTATATAAAAAAATGTTTTTATTTTATTTTTTTCATTTTGATCACATGTATTTTCACTTCTTCTCTGCTCCTGTTTGATGTTTTTGGCCCTCTGTGAGCTCGCCCTCCTGTGTGCCTAATAGCAGGAGTGGAACCACGAACCAGAACTCCAGTTAGAGGTGAATCATGTTGGCTCAGTATTGACTGAGCCTGTCACACACTCTGATGACTCATGTTAAAGCGCTTTTTGACTAAAAGGATTTGTAAAAGACGTGTCACTCACAGAGAATTTCTACTCCTCCGTTCCCTGCGGTGGACCCGATTTGGACGGGAACAGTCAAACTATTATCTTCTCACTCCTGACTTATTGACAGAATGCTGGAAGAGAGCTAAACGGGAGGTTAGCCAATCACAGCTATTAAGGTCAAGCACATAAATATACACTTCTCTGACATGCTGATAGGCAGCAAGAGGGCCAGACTTTATTCCTAACCGGTTCTGCATGAGGATCAAAGCAACTCATGCACTGACTGATCTGGTCTTATTGAGAGAACTAGTCTTTTGATGTCAGGAGACAAAGACAAGTGAAGCTCAGGGAGAACATTTGGCGGAGCACGAGTGAAACTGGAAAAGCCAATTTATGAAAGTAGACAGCTTGCTATTGTACAGAGGTCTCTGAGTCAGGTTCACTGCAGGGTGTCACACTCTGGGCGTTCAAACAGCTCCATGACTGAATTGCATTCTCTTGCTCTGACATTTTCTAAATTTGTTCCATTTCTTATCTTCATCATTTTTACTGAGATAAAAATACCATGGTTCAGAGATATAAAAACTCTAATTGATATATTTAGCCTTAGCTGTAGTAGGTTTTAGACTTTGCCTGTTGAAGGATTTATACCATGCATAGTTTTACAAACTTGTGGTCTAAGTGATCTCATCTAAGGCAGGTTTTTCACTGTATTCAAGCTGTCACCTTGCACTAGTGACTAACCCATCAAAATTTGAATTAATGATGAATAAAACTGATTTGTCTCAATGTTGTTTGGAAAGGCTGACTTAATGATTCAATGAAGCGTGCTGCAAACACTGCATGTTCAGATAACTATGATGAGCTTAACTTTCTGTAATGAAGGTTAGCTTTGGAAAGCCACCTAAATGACCTGCCCTTGTATAGCTCCTAAAGAGCTGCAATAGAAGAGCTGAAGAGAAGGGTGGAAATCCTGGCAGTTCTCTAAGATCTGGGTCTGGATAATTGTCAGGAATGGGTAGTTGGATGCATATCATGATTCTTTCTGAATTTTTCTGTTCTGTTTTTGGTATACTTGGAATTGGCATCAATTAAATCTATTATGACTGATTTAACAAAGATGTTGGAGGAAAAACAAAACCATGTTTTGTAACGAGGCACTATTTGTTTGAATGAACAATCCCACATTGATTTTTTTTCAAGAGCAAAATGCTGAATTAGTTCAATCAACAACATCACAAAAAAAAATAAACAAATGGCCCATGGTTCGGAGCTGGGGCACACTTGATTAATAGGCAAAATTCACAAACTAAACACTTGTTATTCTAAATCGCACTGATCCATAAAAATAATGAGCTCCTTTAAAATCCCACAACCATGTTTTTGTCCCAGCTAACTTTAAATAGAAAATTAGTAAAGTAAATGATCATTCAGAAGAAGAAAAAGCTATAAAGCGCTACATATAGTCAAATCGAAGCCTACGCCCGATTTAAGCATGTTTTGGTATCAATACTCTTCCATTCGACCTTCTTCATGTCTACATGCAGGAAAACAAAACACAGATTGACTGTTGATGGGAGACCTGACATTAAGGAGATCTGAAGACCCACTCATCCTGACACACTTCTAGTGGTAAAGGCTGATGGATCTATTCTGACGGCAAAACTGTTTATACTTGTTCCAAGTGGTCACTCTCAACAGCAACAAAAAGCCTGGTGTACCATAAGAGGACTGTGCCTGCTGCATCAGCCACACTCATCTCTATGGGCCCCAGTTTGGCAGATTCATCAATAAATTGTCCAACATCTGTTGAAGTCACTTATTTTCAGACACATTCTGGCTTCTCTGAGTTGGAATAATACAATTCAGTTTTTCCTGACTTTTTTTTTTCCTGACAGTTTTTCCTGATTTTTTCTAACCAACATAATTTCTGGTGGCGCATTTAGTACTTTTAGTACCAAAAGGATTCAAACAACTCAGTAACACTATATTCCTAGCTTAGTTTACTCTTTTAATGCATTATGTATATCTGGAAAGGCTAGATTTACAAACAATTATCTAAATTTGTCTTGTTTCATGCTTTCAGTAACAATGTACTTCTAAGTTTTACCTGATAAAGCTTTTCTTTTATCTGCAGAAGCACAAAAGCTAAAACGACCAATTCAGTACGTCTCAGAGCTGTTTAGCTAGCCTAGTGAACAAGACCAAATTCTTGCCTTGCAGAGTTTGGTCTAGGCACGCTTCATTGGAAACCTCGCAGCCCGATCCGCTGCTGTGGCTGTCCAATCACAGCTCGCTATAGTTGTGGTTGGGCCAATCACAGCGCTCTATATTGTGGGCCAATCACAGAGCGGGAGTAGCCGATGACGTCAGAGCTGCAGCCGCGAACACAAACAACATGGCAGCAACGCAGGAACCACGTTAGTTTGAAACGGCTTTGTCATCAACATTGGATTATTTAGACTCCAACGTGCGTAAGTCTGTCTGATATACTTAGCAGCTTCTTATTTTTATCAAACAAAGTAGTGCAATGTCCCAGTACACCTGATATTCACGTGTTTTTCATACAAAAACGACAGAAATCATTGATGTTAGACGCCATTGCTGCCTCCCGTTTTTCCGTCGCTGTGATTACGTCACGTTGTTCGTTACTCTGATTGGTCCTAGCGCTATCCAATTGCGTGCTGACAGTTTGAAAAACAACCGTAGATCCCGCCCCACGACTGAGAGCCGTCAATGGTTCGTGGCCAGACTATATATACACATATATAGGATTGCTTGCCACGCTACTGTTTAGGTGCTTTGTTTCATACTTTTTCCCACAGTCTCTACAAACATTTCTACAATCATATTATTGAGTTTATTATTGGCACCCTCAAACCAAAGTTTAATTTTTTATGTCTAAAACTTCTTGGTAACTTTACAAACTATGTCATGAATTTTAAAGTACTTGCAGGCTGTCGATATTTGTAGCCTTTGGATGCGTTATGGTTTGTGTTAAAACACTTGTCTTTAAAGTAACTTCCCTGTCTCTGGCATTGTACAAAAAAATTGTTTGTGTAATGTAAATATTTTATTTCCTTCTTGAATTGGACATAATGTTAAATAACCTGTTATAGAACATTGAGATTTGATCAAAACATATTTAAAAATCATATTTAAAATCTCAAAGAGAAAACGGAAAAATGACAGCACTTAGAACAAAACCCATCTGTAAACTTTGAGTTTACTGACTCTCTGGGAAACTGCATTTTTGGTTCCCAAATGGCTGATTTAAAAGAGCTCTGTTAACATTTAGCATCTTCACCTTGAGTTCAAAAGCTGTCATCAATGAAGCCCTGATACATTGATTCACCATATTCACACTCAAGCTTATAGGGAATAAAATCCTGAATGAAAAAAAAGTGATTTAGCAGCAAACCAATGAGAGACAGGCAAATGTCTGAATTATTACGTAAGTTTTGATGTATTGGTAATTTTTTTTTTTTTTCATTGAGAAGCTGTTCACACAGAAAAGAAACAAAACCTGAATGAGGGGGACAAGAAATGGCAATGTCTGACAAACAAAACAATGGGTCATAGCAATGTGTTTATGTGTAAAGAGAAGCAAAAATGAAAAAAATAATTGTAATTAAAAAAATGCATTTCATGGGAAGTTCTTTGTCCTTGGTTACCTAACCCTTTCACTGGCAGGTCTATCACTTGGCAGAGCAAAAATAAATAAATAAATAAATAAATAAATATATACATATTTATATATTAATATTATTATTATTATTATTATTATTATTATTATTATTATACCAAAAACTAGTAATTGGATTGCAAGTGTGCAACTGATGCAATCAATGATAATAGTAGTAAAAGTAAAAAAAAAAAAAAAAAAATCAATATTAGTTACAAATTAAAAATGCCATTTTAAAAGCAACAGCAGCGACAAATATGTAAAAATTGTTATTTTTATATTTGTTAATTAGTATGAAGCACTTTACTTTTATTCTGCTTAGTCTAGCCTGGAGTGGATTGCTCAAGCCCACGTGACTCTGAAGATGGCGACAGTAGTCGCCGAAACCGTCAGTGATTAAAGGTAAATGAAACATCATAATACTGTGTTAAAACAAGAAAACCAATGGAGACATTTTGATTCTGCTTTGATATCAGATTGTTAAAATGTTCAACCCATGTTGGACAGCTGCTTCCTATAGACGGGGAGTTCACAAAGTCTATTTCCATGGTGATGGACTCAGACATTTGCTTACCTTTCTTTCTGGAATCAAAAATACTAGGTAGTCTTGACATCAGGGTGATTTTTTATGTTTAACTAACCTGAATAATGGTGTACCCCTTTATGCATGCTTTAAGAACATTTCAACATCAGCACCACCTTACTTTTCCAACATCACTGAACTCTTCAAATCTAGTGACCTTAGACATCCAGAGAGCCACCCCATCAAACCATCACCAGCTTCCCATGAATAATTGTTTAGGGTTTTTGCTTTAGAGCAGTTTCTAAATAAATAAATAAACAAATTGCTTGACGCCACCTCTTTGGCTTCAATTTGCATTCATAAATCAACAAAACTTACAATATTTACAGTCTGTTGTCCACCATTTGTGTCACTGATGAGCGTTACAGTAACAGCAGATGGTAGGGGGCGAAGTTCTATCAAGCAGAAAATGATACAAGGTATTTCACATAGTAGCTACAAACAGATGTTTTGCACTCTTGTCACCAGGAATGGCCTCCTCATGCACATTATCATTAGATGCCCGCTCTTCTGACTGCGGTTGCCATCTTGAATTAGTGACGGCCGAGCGTGCAGAGGGGCCTTCCTGTCTCCCTGTCATCTCTATGGAGACATAGGAAGTGGATCTCGCCCACAGCTTGTGCCCACATTTCACATCTACTCAGGCTCACGCCACACCATTCCTGTAGGCTGCCATGGAGCACTTTTCTGCGCATGAAGCCAGGCAGACTTAATAAACATGATCAACCCTCCTATCCCTCTTTATTTAAGGCTTTAAAAGTCTTCTGTTGGTCTAACTACGACAGCGGGGGAAGCAATTTGGCTCAATATGACATTTTAAATTGAGGTGTAAGTGCAAGCCAGCATATTTGTAATTCAAATTCCCGTGTATTGCACAGAACATCTCCTGAGCTGCTGGCTGGCATGCTGAAATAGACAACTTACAAGAAACGGTAGCAGATTGCTCCCTGCTCTTAGAGTGTCCGCTGTCAGGCGCCGTTGAAGCCAATGAGGTAATGGACTTGGTTTAAATTTGGATCTAGGCTTTAAAGTGCTTTTACGGCAAATTAGGTCAAAAGTGGTGTTCCTAAGTCATAAAGCAGACCTATTGCCTCTGGATACATGGTGATCAGCATGTGACAAGTTTAAGAAATTGAACATAAAACTGCAACTTAATGACAGCAGAAAAGGGTTCGTTTAATGCCTCTTTTATGGAGTTCATCACTCTGTCTGAAAACGGTGTCAGCACTCTCTTTTTGAATAATGTAATTTAATCTGGATTTGACTAGCCATGCACCTTTCAGTATCTGGAACATCTGGAATGAAATTGACAGGTTGAATGTTTGTTTGGAGGTTTTTCATCTACCGTCCACTATTGTGTAACACAAATTCTGCACTGAGGGGGGGATTTCTGCAACGGCTTCAACACATTTGATGTTTTTTGAAAAACAACATCTGCCAATAAAAAAAAATTTAAAAAATCACAATACCATCAGCGTAAATAACTAAATGGCAAAACATAAGACTTAAGTTGATACCAAGAAGTCTTTAACAATGGAAGAAGACATAGATGCTCTTTATTTATGTTGATACATTGGACTTGCATAGTTTTTTCACATTTATGTGATATTCTATAATTATTTTCCTAAACCTCATGAAGGACAAGACTTTTTTTGACAATGACATTTACAAACATAGGTCTCGAAACATGAAGCCAGATTATGTCATCTGCAGCTCCTGCCATGTTGTATTTCTGCAGCCAGAGACTGCACACTCAGGCTGGATGCCCCTGTCTCTCACCTGCACACAGTCATGTTGAAAAATAGAAAGTTCTGAACACACAGCAGCAAAGTAAGAGCCACACCAATCAGCAGAACTAACACCCAGAATACATTATCTGCTGTGTTTTTAATCAGGAAAAAAAACCACATCCATTAACATGAGTGAAGTCCAAACTTTTAAGCACTCAAATCAGTCAATGTGCAATCACATGGTAGAATGTACTCCAAGGCCACAAAACTGTATCTTTTTATTATTATTATTGAAATACATTAAATTAGATATTTTTACTGAGAAAAAGTTTTTTTTTCAGCTCAACAAAACCGTGTTTAGCTAATATTACTAAAAATGTATTTGGTCATATAGTTTTTGTGTCCTTGTAGACTCAACACATACAAAAAGATTAAATAGAATACCTCAATGAAACAAAAGCAACAACCTCCCTGCATTTAATAGGTCAGTTTTGTATTTTTGGGTGGTGACTATGGACATAGGGTCCACAGAGGGATCAGGTCTGAACTCTTTATTTTAGTTTCTGTGTTTTGTTCTTGTGTCTTATTTATTATTTTTTTTATGCAGCTTAACATCACAAGTGAATACAGAAAGGCCTTCTTAAAAATAAAGTCTGCGCTGACTTTTTAAAAATGTATTTACTTGCTCACTAAAGCATCAGGCAAAGTGAACAAGGAGTTATTGGAAGGTACCATGACAATCCTTGTTTGAGACAACAATGAGGAAAACAAAGAGATATTATTTTGACAAGAGCTGTGTGATGCAATTCAAAAGTACAAAACGACTGATAGACTGATGACAGCAGAATGACAAGCTTTATTGACTCATAATGACATTTAGCTTTGCTCAGTCTGAAAACTAGCTCTGTACTGTCCCTGTCAAGAAATTTCTCCTCATTCCCATTGGAGAGTTTACCTTATCTGACATTTGAAGTCAGTTGTGTGCAGAACACCAGGTGAAAAAAGGATTAATGTGGGTGTACATGGGTGAGCTGTGTGAGAATGGGTAACTTCACTCCCTGTCACAAAAGGTTAGGATTATGTAACTACTTTCAAAATAAATTATATGATAGTTGCAATATCCTTGAAACTGGAGGTTGCTTGAATGACAGTAAATATAACAATATGTGAAAAGAAAGAAATCGTCTAACTGTAGGACAAAGAATATACTGTAAAAGACAAAAAACTGAATACATTGACAGTATTCATTTTATGTTCAGTTCACATTTTACCCCTAACTGTTGAATAATTCTTTTAAAGTTTGAGGTTTTCTTGTTCTGTGATGCTGTCTATTTTAGACCAGAGAGAATTCAGCTTCACTCAATTCACATCATGGCAGCTGAGAATACAAATTAGAGGCCGCTCAACCAACAACCTGACCATAACCTATAGGCTAAAGCATAGTTGAAGTATTGTCTCTGTTTCTATGCACACAGCCTATAGCATTTTTGCAATGTTTTGCATTCACAAATAATTATTTTAGATGGAAATGAACAGCAGAAATTAACCTCACCCATCTTGACTTGCGACAAGGAAGGCTGTTGTTGGTTTAGAGTCCATGAAACTGCAGAGAACATCTCGACTATAGAAGCTAACCGTTAGCATTAGCAACTCCACAACTCGGCAGAACTCCTTCAGGCTTGTGTTATTTGTGGAGACAAAACATTAACAATGCAAAGGAAAGTAGTGATGTGCTATACCACTGATTTCCTTTCCGATCCGATACCAAGTAAAATGAGGTCCAGTATTGGCGATACCGATCCGATACCGATACTTTGCTCAAAGATATTTTGTTTGAAAAATGTAAATACAAAGTAATGTATTTAGATCATAACTTTGTACAGATGAGTCTCTGAGTTTGTTTCTGCCTGGAAGTTTATATTTTGGGTCAATAACCCTCACAAATTGTTGAAAATCTTGAGCTTCCACTATGGGCAGAGGCTGGAGATCCTTCACTATCATCTTGTGAGTGTTGTTGCTCTTGGAGAATCATCTACATATAATATGAATACACAGGGAACATAAAACGATGGTGTCACACATTATTACAGTTTTTTTCAATAGCTAAAAAACTAAACCCTGTTGTCTGAACCAAATGCTCAGTTGCTTGAACCCACTGATTGAATCAATCACTCTTTTGGCAAAACCATAAGCACATGTCACCTGTTTAGACACCACTTGCCAACACAGTTTCATTGTGATGCACCTGTGCTGCATAATGGTGAGCACAGGTGACAAACGTCAATCACAAGTAAAGCACAGGTGTCACCACTTGAACAAACCACAACTAAAAATTGATCACACTTGTGGCTAATGATGTGAGGGATCATACACAGTGCTTCATCCTTGTATTCATGGGGTCTTTCCACTGCATCCAGTTGAAAACCCCTCTGTAGAAATAGATCTAGTTTTGTAAGTGATACAGAAAAAGTGATTTAGGCCACTACAGTATATCACTATGTAATCAACACTGAATGTGTCTGGATAATATGCCAACATGTACGTACTGGAATCTTTGCTCTTTGCACTTACAGTAGTATTTGTATATTTTTGTACTTTATTTTTAGTACATGGGCTTACTGTACACAAGTGTCAAACGCATACTATAAGATTTAAGTTTGTTTGTACAAGTGCTAAATGCATTTATTTTTGTTTTGCAACATGCATTTCACCTACATTTATTTCTCCAGCTTCATGTCCTGAGCATTGTGTTTTCGATTTTTCTACGTAGTGTTTAGTGACTGTTCAGTAGTGACTGTCATTTGTCATGATTGACTTGGGGCACGATTTGACAACATAGTTCAGTTTTGAGCACAGATTGAACTGTTTTGAGGTGAAAGTTTGGTTTTGCAGGAAGAGTCTGAAGTTTTGGGGATTTAGCTTGAAAATTGGGTTTTGTGTTTACAAGTTAGAGAAAGAGAGAGCAGCTTTCAAGAAATGTGTCTTAGCAACCGAGAAAAACTGTAAATGCTTCATCTTATTTAGATTATTCCTACATTGTGAAATATTCAGTTAACCATCAGTCAAAATACACCAACTAATTGAGAATAAATCAATGTAACTTTAAAATACAGTTATCAGTCTAATATTTTCTACATTTTTAAAGTTAATCACAGTTTTATTTTAAGTTCTGGCTTAATAAATGTCTGGGATTTGAGGGGCTGATGATACTCCAACTAAAATTCATGCAGCTATTAATTCTAGCATTTACCTTTTGCATTCTATACTTTGTAAATTAAAATTTTAATAAATAGGATGCCTTAGTTTTAAAAATGCAGGAGACTTGTTTGAATAACAGCACAAAAACCAAAGCCTTTAGCAGACAGATGTAAATAACTTTCTTGAATTCAGCAACCATACTAAACATCTTCCATGTTCTCACCTTTTTTACCTGGACCTGCCTGTAGCACCAGTCAGACGTCTGTTTCACGCTAGCAGCGGCTCTCCCTCCTCTGACCACCTCATCAACGTTTTCATAATCTGTCTCATGATTTATTTTTAGATGTTTAATAAGGTTTGTGGTGTTACTGCAATACCTCACAGTCTTCCTACAGCTAACATACTTCTTCGTTGCTGTTAGCATCACTAAAGTTGCTCCACACATGACTCTGTTTACATTCAGCCATGTTAACTCTGGTCAACCGTGAGCTTCCAGCTGCTGCATAAACAGAAGGGAGCGCACTGCGCGCCCCCAGTGGCGGCTTAAAGTATTTATACTGTGCCGTATCACACACCACGGCTGGCGGAAGAAGAAGTAGTTCCGACCAAAGACACGTAATTTTTGAAAAATGTCCCAAAAATTATTATATTAAAATTACTCAAATATCAATACTTTAATGAGAGTATCGATTCCAAAACATATAAAGCTAGAATTGGAGGTATCAATACTTTAGTATCGATCCGCACATCCCTAAAGGAAAGAGTCAGTGGTAAAGTTGCTTTGCTGTTAGCCATTCTGAGGCAAGATGTTCAAATATCAGGAAATAAGGGTAACATTTTGCAAAAAGGGTCCCTTTATTAACGCTTAGTGAATTATTAAGCTCTAATAAACTATTAAATAAAGTATTAAAAACGGCTTAATATTAACCCCCGGCCCATGTTCATAAACAATATCGGAAATGTTAATAAAGAGATCCTTTATTCATTAATTCTTAATAATGCATTAAGTAACATTAATAAAGGGACCCCTGTTATAAAGTGTTACCAAAATAAGACTCCAATTCCTGCCCTATTCTGCCACTTTTTCCTCCGGTATGATTTCTATGTCCTCAAACAGGCGCACTGAAGCTTTCTTCCCCAGAGTACAACTTACAAGGCATTCATTCCTACTAGAGACCACAGCAAATGTATTAGAAATATGAGTGAAATTGACCTTTAAAGCAAGCAAGTTTCCAAATCCTGTCTCTGATCCTTGCTGCTGAGGGTGTTTGTCTTGGGCCACATGTAAAATGTCTTGATGACATTCCTGACAGCATATATGCAGTGATTGCCGTGTTAAGGTTCTTACAGAAATCTACACAAATGCATGACACAACACAAAAGAGCCAACAATTCAGGCTAAGATTCTGCTTTCCACTTACATTCTAAGGATACGGGATATTCTTGAGAACAACAATGTTCCTTCTTTTGGTGAAAGGAGACTGATAGTTTAACAGAGGAGTCAGTCAGGAGACACACCAACAACACGGGGAGGAGGTGGTCTGAGGTTTCACCTATTCAGAACTTATAATGCCGCTCTGGATCTGTGCTTCAGATAGTGTCACAGCAGTTTACACCTTTTGAAATTTGATTAAAATGGGCCGTGCATGGGGACCAGGTAAACAAAAATCCATTATGAACCTCAGGTGGGAAGATCTGAGTTTAAAAACTATAGCTTAAAAAAAGATCAAACTACTTACTATAGGTGAATCTAAAAAAATAGAAAATTATGCAAAAGTTAATTTATTTCAGTAATTCAACTTAAAAGGTGAAACTATTAGATGAGATATACTCATTCCATGCAAAGCCAGATATTTCAGCATTATTTGTTATAATTGTGATGATTATGGTTTACAACTGATGAAAACCCCACATTCAAAATTTCAGACAATTAGAATATTGTGAAAAGGTTCAATATTCTAGGCCACAGGTTCTCAATCCTGGTCCTGGAAGGCCGGTATCCAGCAGGTTTGAGTTTTAACCCTGTTTCAACACACCTGTTTTCAATCAGCAAGTGATTAACAGGCTTCTGCAGAGCTTGATGAGCTGCTGCACAGGTGATTCAACCACTGAATCAAGTGTGTTGGAGCAGAGAAACAACTATAACGTGGTGGATACCGGCCCTCCAGGACCAGGATTGGGCACCCCTGCTAAATGGTCTCTCAGTCTAAGTTGCATTACTGAAATAAATGGACTTTTGCACCATATTAGTGTGTGTCTTTTTTTTTTTCGGATTGAATTGAGACAACTTATATCATGGTAGGCCAAATGGCTTCAAGGAACAAAAATGTCTCATTGCTGTTTTACTGCTCCTATACACAGGATGGCTGAGAAGCTTCCTCTATATAAATAGCACTTACAGTTCCGTTCAATATGTCCTAACTTTTACAAGCAATGTAGCTTTATTTCCAACTAACTTACTGTAAATTTGCCAGAAAACACTTCACAAGTGATTTATTTGAATGTGATGCACTTCTGAAGGAAAAAGGGAATCAAAACCAGAACTACATGTTGTTGGATTTAACAAATACTGGTTGATAATCTCATCCCATGATACCTTTCACAGTCATGACAGACCTAGAGCAACCAAACCCATTTTGCCAAGGCTATGACATCTCTTTGTATGCAATTTTTCATTATCACCCCACATACTATCTTGTCATCTTTTTTTTTGCCTGACTGCGTGTCATCTTATCTTCCTCAGTTTCTATGAACTGTTTCCACAGCCCAGCCTTCAGAGCGCAGCAAGAGTGGATATCTCAAACTTGCCTTATTAAAAACCAAATAGAGTGAAGGCCACAGAAAGACTGTGTCACAGCAGCTGGGTTTGTTCAGTACGCACTAGCAGCAGGGCGAGGAGATAGTATCTAATGTCAAAGGATGGGAAGTGATGGGGAAAAGTATAAACAATGCAGTTTGGCTTTAAATGATGTGTGATGCTTATTATTATAGTGACTATCAAGATTATGCTATGATTCATTAATATTATCTTATTTAATTGAACCTATGCACCATCTGAGGCCATGATTCTTGTTATTTGTGTGAAAAAATAACTTTAGACACCGTAGTTAAATAGATTATTTTGGAACGTAAACAAAGTACAGGCAAGTTGGGGAAAGCCTCTGGACAGGGTTTTTGTGACCTGTTCACTAATTATTTCAATTTAGAAAAAAAAAAGTTAATTAATTTTCAATTTTGTGTAGCATATACATGTGCTGTAAAGCTGTATTGCCATTAAAATATATATTTTTATGCAAATAAATTATAAATGACCTGCACTTGTACAGCACCTTTCTTATTCAGAGGACTCCAAAGTGCTTTACACTATAGTGAATCATTTATCCATTCACACAATGATGGTGATGAGCTACAGTGTAGCCACACCTGCCCTGGGGCACACTAACAGAGGCTAGGCTGCCGTACACTGGTGCCACCGGTCTCTTCATATACCAACTGGCAAGGAGGATGAAGAATGGCTGACATGGACAGAGCCTGGGTTTAAACCAGCAACCCACTCATTCCTGGGCAAACTTCTAACTCCTTAGCCACCGTCGTCCCAAATAAAGGAGTCTTCATAAAAAGAATGTTGTTAAGTTCCCTTCAAAACACATTGTGTTCACGGGACCTGGAATTTTAAGGGGTTAAAATATATAGAAACCATTTTTATACCATATAATGCCAAAATACCAAAAATATATATAAAATTAGTTTAACATTATATTGTTATTGTACTGTAAATGCATATGTGTGTGTGTGTGTGTTTGTGTGTGTGTGTGTGCGCGCACGTGCGTGTTTGTGTTCTTATTATTTTAGCACATGCCCATACTACTGTATATCTATACTTATGGAGACATTCCTTTATGTTTCTTATTGCTCTATTAGTGTGTGGATATATTTACTTCCAAATAATAATATTAATCAACTCTTTGTGAATTTATTTCCTAAAAAGGCAACCTTATAATTGGAGAAAAATTTTCAGAAAAACTACAAAGTCCTACAGAAGAATGGATGACATCATTAGGACAATAGTGGAAGGAATATGAAAAGAAATATGACAAATGAAGATGGGGGTATGTCTTAATTATTAATCAATGAAATAAAAAATGAAGTCAAATAAATTAAAATGCAACTGAAGATGAAAGGATAACATAAACTATGATAATGAACTATAATGAATTAGTGCAGGTGAAAAGAAACACATCATCATGCCTCATTTTATGGCATGCAAATTTGATAATTCTAATTCTTTAGTGACATTACTTAAACACTGTATCGAATCGTGTGTGTGTGTGTGTGTGTGTGTGTGTGTGTGTGTGTGTACATCATACCTACATAAAACTGAACTTGGCAAAAGAAAAAAAATGTCCTTTGTTGTTCTCTTTGCCATTTTTATCTGTCTTTTCAAGCTTGAAGAAAAAAAGAACATATCTCTCTAGGCCTTAATATCAATTGTTTTTCTTTTCTCTGTCTTTTTCCATCTATGAGTGGGCACTTACACATGTGCATACATATGTGCACCAGACAGGGGCATGGTCATTATCCGCAGGGAAGTTATGAAGTTATGAGATTGCACTGAAGCATGATGAGTGGGAGGTGTATGATGCTGGCATGCCACATCTATTCTTTTGACTCTGCAGATGACATTAGCCCTGAAGCTGAAGGCTTGATACTGGACATCTCTGAGTCACGGGGCAGAGGGTCACAGCAAGATGAGATCTCGACTTCCTCAGTGTTGCACACATGAATCTAAATATGCACTTTTATATAAAACTCTTTTGTTCATGCATGGTTAAAACATTAGTTCAGATTTTTTCAAGTAGAAGATTAAGAATTAAATATTGTTTCACTGTTACAGGTCAGTTTAGGGAACTGCTGCAATCTGCCAACTGCTGTCAGCCATCTTTACAAAACTCCAGCCTCATTTAAATGAAGTTCATGAGAACACGCTTTTATAAATGTTATTTTGCACTGCACTTTTTTAACATGTACTTCTTGCCACATAGCTGGGTGAAATGCAGATGCAAGCTAAACAAAGTTGGTGAAGTTACAACTTAAGTTTTAATGATTTGAAAAAGCCCAATGTGGCAGCACAAATCTTGAAACAGAGGCACAAAGAAAATAAATTACTCTGGAGACCTGAACCAGGGAAAGCACAAGAGCTGGACCATGGAAGAGTGCAAAAGCAGCATCTGTCAAAGGTCTGAGGAAATTGTTTACATCCAGTGCAGGTGATACGTGAGAAGTAGAATGAAACACAGGCAAGACAGACTGAGTTAACTGGGGAGCTAGTGGAAAAAAATTGTAATTAGTGGGAAAAAATTCTATAAACAGTTGAAAACCATTTTTTCCTGAACAACTGACCAACATATTCAAAACTTGTGTTTGAAAGTCCAGTGGAAGCATCTGGAGCCTAGTTTATACTTCTTCCTCAGCAAGTCAGCGCACGCACACATGCACACATTGACAGAAATGTTTTTCCTTTTTTTTTCCTTTGTTGACAAACAATTCTCCGCCAAGACAGCAGGGGGCATAGAACTTTTCTGGCGGGTTTGCCTACCATTGCAGTGACGTATCTGGCCGATAAGTTTTATTTACTTTAGCTTCTAATCGCAAATGGCCGACAGAAAGCAACACAGCAAATGTAAAAGTGTTCATTTTGGGGTGTTGGTTCAATTTAACACCAAGAATAGTTCATTTAACACTAAGAATAGTTCATTTAACACTAAGAAGAGTTATATAGTTGATATGTAACACTGACATGAGAGTTAAACCCAAATGTTAAAAAGGAGTATTTCCTAATCAACTCTGAGTCATTTTGCACAAAATAACTTCTGAAAAGCTAACTCTGAACTCCTACAGTGGCTATAACACCTGCAGAGTTAATTTGCAGACTTCGCCCCTTTATTCTAAAAGTTGGACTGGTAGCGACCGATTGGCTACAGAGAGCTGCAGGAGCTACAGTGGGTGAGGTGCATTGTGGGTAGTCATGTTTTTAGTTAGTTTGTTCTATTTTGGGTGTTTATGCATATTTATTTTGGGGGGTTGTGTTGTTCTAAGTTATTACTTTGTTTACTGATGTAAATGTGGTGTTACTTGTTGTCTCATGTTTGTATCGAAAGTGAGGAAGTCGGTCAAAGGAATGGGGCCGCTGTGCCGTTCCACTAGTGTTGGTCGTTTACCTCAGCAGAGCCGTGTTAGCGGGGGGGGGGGGGGGGGGGGGGGGGGGGGGGGGGGGTAGCGTTCCGCCGGTTTCCGTGACAGCATGGGGGGATGGGTTTTGCGTTCCCACATAGGCCAGTGAGAGCGTGGGGTGGGAGGGTTGTTACTGGAAGACGAGATGAACGGTTCTCTACAAGGACTCAGCTCTCATCGTTCACTTTAAAAACCCGTTCAAAAGATTTGAGTCGTTTGTGAACGTCACATCACTATGTTCCACTGTCACAATAAAAAAGTGGCGCATGGTTCACACTAAATGCTCAGGACTCTGCTCCTTGCGTTCCTCTCTCACTGGCTGTGTGCAGTCACAAGGTGTACAAGGCATGAGTTAACTGATGTTTTTCAGTGTGGCTGTTACACGTCAAATTCAGCATGTCCAAATTAACACTGTCAGAGTTGATTTCAACACTTTTAAAGTGTCTATAAGGGTCCACACCAGTAAGAGTTAATTTACCTTATTTTGGAGAGTTGGTACTTTAACTCTGATTTAGTGTCAAAAACCAACTCTTCTCGAGTTGACAATTTAACACTGGTGTTAAGAGCCAGAAATTATTTTGATGTATTTGATCCAACTGATTATAAACGAGCGCTCTCTTGAGTTCGACGGATAGTTAAAAAATTGGGCTCTACTCCATCCCTCCTTATGTGCCGGTCGGGGAGCTCTTGCGTTGATGGATAATGGCGCTGCATGTCATAGCACCTCCGTGGATGGAGAAGTATAAACGAGGCTTAAGTAAACGCCATAAATTAAATGTGATTAAACTGTCTAAATATCAAAGAAATATATATTTTTGCTTTGCTGTCCGTCACAATGTAAATGTTTTATGCAAATTAAACAAACTAGTAAACTTTGTTCCAGAAAATTGTAAAATTGAAAAACAAATTGTATGTCTGTGTAATTTAAATGAGTTTAAAAGCATTATGTTTCCATTTGACATATAACAAGTAAGTTGTTTGAAATCAAAAACTGTTTGACAACATTATAGTGATTTCTATTTCTTTATTTTATTCAATCTCAAGAGAAAAATGCACATATTTGTTTCTGATATTTTGGCAAAAAGAAAATCTGAAAAATGTTGTAACTGCAGTTGGTCTCTTAAAAAGGCTGAAATGCAGTAATTCTTAATAGATATTCTTGAAAAATTGGAAAGCAATGTTTTAATGCACTGAATATTTTATGCCATTTGATGTATTTAAATATTGAAACAATGAGCTACTTTTAAATTGTAACTACACACAGTACTTTCTCCCTTTCAAATCCTACAGAAATGTATGTTTTACAGAAAGAGATGATTCAATCCTAACATTTTGCTTTTGCACATCCGGAAAAGCAGTTTAAGGAAAAATGTGACCAGCAGAATACAAAAGAAAGTCATTGTGTGTGCCTTGTGGTTGTTTGCAGGCTTACCATCATTTTGCACTCTAGTAGTTACTATTGTGGCAGATGATTGTAATTTCCAAGGTGCACATTGAATGAAATTCAACCTCTGATTGATTCCCACTTGTACAAGAGGAATGACAGCTGAAAGATTATTGGTTTGTTTCTTCCTTCCTTTCTCTCTCCTCAGGTAATTTTCATGTTTTAAATTGAGTTATTGATTCGGGCACCGCTCTGTGTGTCCCCGGCTCAGTGCATCATCAAAAAAAAAAAAAAACAACAGGAACAGGAACTTCTGCAAATTTGACATCACATGGGGGAACTGTGATCAATGATAAAACAATGACATGCTGCTTTCAATGGAATGCTTGATTTTTATCTGGGATTACATTAGAGATTTGTCATAAATTATTAATTATGCTGATTCATTTGTTATTTATTTATTCCAAACGTTTTTTTCTCCTTTCTCCACACAAGTACATTATAAAAAGAAATATCAGAATGAAATTCATATATTAGTGACTTAATAAATTAAGTACAGAAAAAATATGGATTGATCGATCTTTTAAATTAAAGGTGCAATATGTAAGAATTGAAGTGATGCACCCATCATGCCTAGTGCCTACTGTGGGGGCAGTGCTATGATCTGGGGTTGCTGCAGTTGGTCAGGTCTAGGTTCAGCAACAGGATGTGCTCCAAGAATGAGGTCAGCTGACTACCTGAATATACTGAATGACCAGGTTATTCCATCAATGGATTTGTTCTTCCCTGATGGCACGGGCAGATTCCAAGATGACAATGCCAGGATTCATCGGGCTCAAATAGTGAAAGAGTGGTTCAGGGAGCATGAGACATCATTTTCACACATGGATTGGCCACCACAGAGTCCAGACCTTAACCCCATTGAGAGTCTTTGGGATGTTAAAGTCAAGTTAATGTCCCAAGTCATCATCACACACTGGTGTAATTACATCTCTGCATTTGACCCATCCCCATGGTGGCGAGTGGTGAGCTGCAGCTGTGGCTGCGCTCGGGAACTATTTGGTGGTCTTTATGCGCTGGAGAAGGCTTTGTGCAGCGGTCAGACTCTACCATCATCAATGCAAGATCTTGGTGAAAAATTGATGCAACACTGGATGGAAATAAATCTTGTCTGTACTTGTGTGTATATTCTTATTTTGCATGTCCTACAGATTGCCTTCCATTTGATCAATTACTTTTTAGAAGCTGAAATGAAGCCTGAAAACTCTAATCTGGAATCAGCTGATCTGAGCTGAGAAACCGAGCATAAATTAAACTGGGATGGCTGATTACTTTCTAGGAACAGCTGAGTGAAGACTCATCAAGGATGCTGAGGAGCTGAATGACATTTGATTAAAAACTACAGAAATATTATACTATAGCTCCTTTTTCAGTTTGTCGGAATAATTGTAACTTTGAAATTGATCTTTTTAAAAAGGTTTAAGCAGCAGGTTTGTTTTACTGCACTTTAATGAGAGGAAAAGAAGAAGTAATTTTCTGACTTTGAGTCTAGGAATTGCTGTTTTAACACTAATCCAAGAAAACAAGCTAACAATTATCAGTACTGATTGCAATGTCAACAAAAACAAGTTTGACATTCAATGAAATTATAGAAATATTGCAACTTAATAAGTTTCTTGGTTTTGCTCCTTTGATTCTGTTTTTTGTCCATCCTGTCATGAGCCTGCTAATTAATCCTCCAGTTTGGTTCTTTCACCCTTTGATATATTTTTTTAATCTATTGCTTGTCCTTTGACTCAAACTGTCCTGTGTGAGTAAACAGCACAGGCCCTGACAGGATTTGACACTGAATCATAATATCTCCTATTATCATTTAATCTAAGTCTGGTCCACTCTCATATCAATGACTTTAAACGTTGACAATGTTTTTGTTAAAATAAAGCCTTTATGTAACAAATCTGATACCACTGGCAGCACTGGTTATTACCCTTAAATGTTTCTTTATAAGGAGAATGCATTTATTGGTTATTTACCAAAGGTGAGTTGTATCCATGAAAAACTTGCCAAATATTCTCTTCCATTGCCAAACAACTTAATTTAAAGAAAGAGCACATTTAGGACATTTTAACCATTTTTTACTTTTTAGCCATGTGCATTGTAGCAATCCATCCTGCTAGAATTTGAGCCCTGGTCAACGTCTATAAAATGGTTAGACTGTCCCTTGTGTTATTAATTTCATTTTTTATTTCGAGCCAGTAATGTGAGTTGACAAAACGAGCGAGACACACTCACCATGGTGACTCCATCTCTGGTTCAGAGGTCTTTCACACCATCTACGATACCGATGCTGTCTTTTTTTCTGCAGTAATCTCAAAATTAAGCAGTTACTGATTTATTTTATTGACGCCATGTTTGTTTTGGTTGCCCTTGCTTGCTATCCGGTCTGAGTACTCTCATTTTCCCCCTAGGGCAGGGGTCGGCAACCCAAAATGTTCAAAGAGCCATATTGGACCAAAAAAACAAAAAATAATTCTGTCTGGAGCCGCAAAAAATGAAAAGCCTTATATGAAGGCAACACAGGTTGTAAGTGTATATTAGCTATATTAGCCTATTATCAAAATGACTAAGTAGGCTACAAATACTTAATAAGCATTCATGATTAAATGTTTATTTCCTGCAGCATCCTGGAGAGAACAACACACCACGTGACTCTGCTGTATATTTGGTGCTTTACGTTTTAACTTCCATTACAATATTAATCAGTGGTATTAATTTGATCATTTCTTCTTGCGGCCCATCACAGCTCACATACCTGCATAACAGCGCTGCTTGATATCGATCACCTCACACGACTCATCACAGGTAGTTGAGTACGCTGGAGCTGAATTAATGTCTCTGATTTGCTGATTGGTGACGTCGCCTGTCGTTTTAATGGTCCTTGTCTTTGTGGAGAGAGGAACGTCTTTAATATTCTGGATTATCTCGGTTTTGTTTTTGAAGTCTGAAATAGGTGCTCTGATGAATGAATCCTTCATGTAATCACCATCCGTGAACAGTTTTCCACGCTTTATCATCTCTCAGGTTGCAACAAAACCTGCGGAGTTTGGAGATGTAATCCACTTCTTAAATCTACTTTTATAACCTGACACACGGGAGGCGACATGCGGCAGCGGCAAAAGCCAGCGGCGTCTCTGTTCCAGCAGGGCGAATAGCGAGTCTTCCGTTGTTTTGATTGGCCGTCAGGTTGGAGGGAATTTTGGGTTAATAAAGCAGCTCAGAGTTGAAACAGCGGTAGATGTGAAGTCTCACAAGGTTTTGCTGGAGTTAAGTGAAGTCTTGTAAAGCTCTGGGACATCCGACACGGCAAATATTAACTTTTCCTCCATGTTTACCCGGAGATGTACTGAGAAGCATCCTGTCCCCTCATTGGTCAGTCAGTGAAACCTCCGCTGATTGGTCCTTGTCCTAGCGACAGCGGTGAAAAGTTGAAGTTTTTCCAGGTAATCGTTCCGCGTCGACATAGAAAGCAAATAATTGGGTCCATTCTTCCTTGAATCCTCTGTTCTCATCAGCTATCTTTCTCTTTTTCCCTTTGGGATCCACGGCCCTGACACACCCGCTGGTTTGTTTACATCCATCTGCCTGGCACTGCGCCGCCATATGAGCACCGCACTGAAACGTGTGTCGCAGGCTATGACGCAAATTTTCGTTGACAGAAATGTTAAAATTTAATATTTATTATGTGCATTTTTACAGCATTGGAAAACGTTAAGAATGTTTGTCCTCCTACAGAAACGATAATAAAACAAAAAATATATCCCCCATCCATTTTCATACTCTTGTGGGGACATTTGTGAAGAAGCTCCAGGGAGCCACTAGGGGTCGCTAAAAGAGCCGCTTGCGGCTCCAGAGCCGCATGTTCCCGACCCCTGCCCTAGTGGCACACTCCGATACGACGTGCAGTGCAGCGCTGTGTAGCAGCAAGTATATGAATAAAGATGCAGCCTGCTGCCTGCGCCAACGTGAGGTTAAACAGCAAGTATATGACGGCCCTAAGAGTGAAAAGATGTTGAATAATAGCAGGTAATAAGTAATGATATGTCTTAAACATAAACTGCAGTACATACATTTACAAGATCATACATTTTTAATAATTTTGATTAGAGAAAGATGATTTGTATGTTCAAGATGGGCAGCAGTAGCTTAGGAGGTAGAGCAGGTTGTCCAGTAATCGGAAGGTTGCAGGTCTGATTCCGGCTCCCACCAGAGAATGCTGCTGTTGTATCCTTGGGCAAGACACTTAACCCTCCTTGCCTACTGGTGGTGGTTTGAGGGACTGGTGGTGCCAGTAAATGGCAGGCCTTGTCTCTCTCAGTGCACCCCAGGGCAGCTGTGGCTACATTTTAGCTCATCCCTACCAGCGTGTGAATGTGTGGATGACTGATTGTGTTGTGAATAGGGATGCACCGATTGATCGGTAACTGCTCGTAATCGGCCGATATTGGTGAAAAAACACGTGATCGGCAACTCCTTTCAGAGCCTTTCAGAGCCGATCATACCAGCCGATCACCTGTCACTCATATTTTGCGGCCGACAGAGAACCTGTGTGTAGCTGCAGCATCACGCCTCCCTCGCCCGCATGCGCACAGCGGCAAATATCTAAAACTAACTTTTACTCTGTGAGAGTGATGTAAACGAGCGGGGGAAACTCTTCAAAATGCGTTAACACAGCGAATTTAATAAGACTTTGAAAGAGCAAACTCTGGGTGAGTGAGGTGAGTTTTCACGTCTCCCTGTAGAAATGAAAAGACACTCGAAGTAGGAGCGGCAGCAGTCAGACACACACAGCTGCACTAACCACTCGCCTGTGTGAGCGTGACCGTCTGAAAAATAGTTAACTAAAGCCTAATTTATACTTCTCCGTCAGCTTGACTGTGGAGTCACGCACACACATTGACGGGGGTGTAACCTGGAAAGTAATTAAAGTCATCATGTTAGACGAGCAACCTTTCTCTGTGGTGGACGACGCCGAGTTCCGCTCGCTAGCATCCGCTACGGGAAATAAATAAATAAATCTACTGTTAACGTAACGACTCTGACTCTCTCAGGTCACTCGTTTAGGGGTCTTTTATTCAGGCTACTGTCGGCCGTAACCCACGGCTTACAACTTCTCAATTTATCCACAGAACAGTTCAGAACTGGGCGGCTTTTCTTAGCATAACATAACAGCCGCTGACCTGGAACCGGAAACGGCAACCTTTTCTAGCAGCTGAACTGCCCTTCAAAATAAAACTAACACATAACATTACTCTTATATCATTACAGCAACTGTTATGATGGTGCTGGTGGTGGTGGTGATGATGATGATAATAATAATTTAATAAAAAAAATCTCACAACACACAAATTCGAGTTTTTTTATTTTGCTTTCTTGCACTATTTAAGCTACACTTAAGCTGAGTCCAATTTGTCTCTAAGAGAGTCTGTAGAGTGTTAAATATTGCACAATGGCCTCAGCCTGCAATAAAACAGTGGTCAATGATACTTTCTCATCTCCTACTTTTTATACTAATAATACAATGGCAATGTTGCGTACATGAGAACACAATATTGAAGAATTTATGGATTTGACGCTGTGATCGGTAATATCGGGATCGGCAGATACTGCTTTTGGTGATCGGTGATCGGTGATCGGCCCTCAAAATCCTGATCGGTGCATCTCTAATCATAATGTGTTATAAAGCCTAACTGCTGTTGGGGTGAACGATCAGAGGAAGCGCTCCTTCCTGCAGCGGGGGCGTATCGGTCTCTGAAGGAGCTGCTCTACGCACCCACCGACTCGTGCAGAGGGTGACGTCTCTTGTTTGTGAATTTAGAACAATTTCAAATTTAAATTTCTTTTTGTGAAATTCTGGCTCATTTTCCATTCTGTTTCTGAACTGATTGCCAAATGATACAGTTCAACATTTCACTTCAGCAAAGTCTTTGATTCCTCCATTTGCTTCCTTTTGTTGCTTTAGCTCCCAAATCTCCTCACAAACAGATCCACGCTCCTAAATCAAAAAGAAGTCCAGAAGCCATTTTACCCCCGAAAAACCCCTCGTTCTCAGAACAATGTACTCTGATTTCCTTGCATCCTTCTTCACTCCACTAACTCAGAATTAGAGAACAACTGAGGCAGGGTAAGGCTGTCATTTAGCACATAGTTTGCCTCTTCTTTTGCACAGTTTGTTCTCGCTCTTCCCTCCACCTTCCTCAGTAGCTTGCCACATCCCTTGGTCCCCACTGGCTTTCATGCCTTGATACTGTCACATGAACAGTAAACAATACATTTGCATATTGTGCAACTTGACAAAGCAGGATGTTTCACCGAGGCATAAATCTCCGAGGCAAAACTTCAGATGCTGCCACTGTACAGCACTCGAGTCCTCTCTGTGATGCTGCAGTGATTTATCAAAATAGAGTGTGTGTTTGTCTGTCTGGTGCTGCTGGGAATATCGCCGGGCCGAGCTGTCTTCATCTGTGTCTGACTCTTAACAAACCATTTGTGGCATCACATTTAGCCATCAGGGCTACAGATATCTCTGCTTATAACAAGACAGTTTAATCATGCGTTGAGAAGGAACATTTTGTTGTTTCCCTCATTAAAAATTAAAACAATGAATAATCCACACATCTGTTAAGCGAAAAACCGGCCAGGGAATTTTGATCCTCGACGACTCGCTCTTATTAAGAAGAAAAACAAAAGTTGGGTTTGTGTCTTTGCAGCTTGTTGAAACACAAACATGTTATGAAGTGAGACAAGGGGAATAGATATGTATTTATTTATTTGCTTCTTAGGAACTGACACATTTTAGTAAACTTTTGAGAATAAATCAAAGGTTACTTACTTTATGATAGTATATTATATCTTAATAGATGATTGGTCCAATTACAGCTTTNNTGGTAAATGGTAAATGGCCTGTATTTGTATAGCGCCTTCTTAGTGTTCTACAACCCCCCAAGGCGCTTCACAACACAATCAGTCATCCACCCATTCACACACACATTCATACGCTGGTGGGGATGAGCTACGATGTAGCTACAGCTGCCCTGGGGCGCACTGACAGAGGCGAGGCTGCCGAGCACTGGCGCCACCAGTCCCTCCGACCACCACCAGCAGGCAAGGCGGGTTAAGTGTCTTGCCCAAGGACACACAGCAGCATTCTCTGGCCGGAGCCGGGATCGAACCTGCAACCTTCCGATTACTGGACAACCCGCTCTACCTCCTGAGCTACTGCTGCCCCTATCTTAATTTATGTTCACAGTACAGTATGTTTTGTTTACTGATGGCCTGCACTTGTTTTGTGCTTTTCTGAGTCAGAGAACTCCAAAGTGCTTTACACTACAGTCATTCACACACTGATGGTGATGAGCTACAATGTAGCCACAGCTGCCCTGGGGCACACTGACAGAGGCGAGGCTGCTGATCACAGATGCCACTGTTCCCTCTGACCAACACCAGCAGGCAAGGAGGGAGAAGTCTCATACCCAAGTACAAAAAATCTACCAATCATACAGTTCTATCTTAAATTGATTTATTTCTTCATGTTAAACAACAAAACACAATCAAACCTAAACTCTGAGAAACTTAAATTCTCCTTCATTAGGCATAAAATCACAAAATACAAAAGTCATATAAAAGTAATACAAAAATGTTAAATCTCTAAATTGGCTTTAAAAGAGACCTTGGTGACATTCTGGTGAACATGTTTGATGTGAAACAGTCAAGGCATAATCTACAGTTGGAAGAGACTGTGAGGAATAACCTAAAACATCAAACCCCAAAATGACTTCAAAAATAACTCCTACCAATGGCTTTTGTCTTACAGAGAGATGCTTGTGCCTAATTGATTCAACAGTTTTTTTGGTTCAAAGAGAACTATTTAGATTTGGCTTCAGGTAGAAAACATATAGGTTGGCACTATATGCACTAGGATTTATTACCGTGTGCTTTTCAGCAAAAATTGCTACTGTTATACATCCTCATGTTGTTGGTGCAGTGATGTTTTGGTTCTGTTGTATTTTTTGTCTTTTCTCTTTTTCTCTTTCTGCAGGTCTAGAAGCGGATTCTTTTGCATTCTTTATTGTTTATTTTTGTGACCCCCCCTTCTCTTTCCCCCTCTCTCTTTCTCTTCTGTGTCTGTTGAAATTTTAACCAACTGAAAACATTTCTAATAAAGTTCTGATATCAGGCGGGGTGTTATAGATGAATCTATAACGATCCACCTGTGAGAATAAAGCTGTAAGGCTTGTTTTCAGCACTCAGACATCAATTCTGTTTGCTATACAGCCAAACAGGACATGGGGAAAAAAAAGAAAACATATTCGCTTTTAATTCATTTTTAGGTATTTGAGTACTTTTTTTGTACACAGAATGATTATAGAAACACAATATTACAAATGTATAAAATATTCAAAATTTTTACGATCAAGCATTAAACCTGAAAATTAAAAAAAGAAAAAAAAAACCTAAATGCTAATTTTTAAATTCTCAACTGTTTATTGAAAATGTGTCACTGAAGGACATATTTGAGCAGAACAACCAGAATTAAAGGTTGAATATGGAACACGAACACCAAAGCGACATCTAGTGTGTGGAGGTTGTAGTTGCAACAATAGAACAAGGTTTCCAGCCGTCGGGATGCCAGGTTTGCTGCCGATACATGAAGTGAGCAGCCAGCACCTTGTCCAGTGATGACCTAATCTCACTCTGGTTTTAGATCTTTTATGGTCGCTCTTCTTCTGAGAAGGATAACAACATCTTCTGGGCTCAGAAGCAGCTGCTTGACTTGCCGAGTTTGTCATTTTCCACAGTGCCGAGCCGACTGTTTACCGTATTTGAAACCCCGCAATGGTGCCCTCTATTGGCTGGTAGATGTAAACATAAACCCAGTGTCATGCCTGTCAAAATAAATTTGATTATTTTTTAATTAAACTATAGCTTTTAAAGGAAATACTGTACCTTCATTCTGCACACCTCTAAACGCCCCGTGGAGATATTATTTTTTGATTATAGCTTTTTATTAAATTGTTCCATATTCAACCTTTAATCACAGAACTTTTAATTCAGAACAAATTACCCAACAGAACAGGGTTTCTGCTCTGATTTTTGCAGATGATGTGTTTCTCTTGGCTTCCTTCATAGTGAGATGGGGTTAACTGCCAAAGTGAAGAAACCAGAAAGGTTTGCTCTTCCAATAATGAGATGGTTGAAGGGGAAAAATGGAATCCTGCCTTCAAACAGAGAAGTAGACTTGGATCTTTCACAAGTGATGGATGAAGTGAGAAGTGAACCAACAAATCTGGGATTTGTTTTCAGTCTGAGGCAAAAGGCAAAGCTCTGTGATTATTGGTCTATCCACCTTACAACCCTCTGTTATCATCATCGAGTTCGGATCATGACTAAAAAATCAATGTTTTACTGAAATGAGGTGAGACTTGGTCTTCTTTAACTTTGATCTGTTTATAATGAGCACATAAGCCCAAAATAGAGAATCAGCACNCAAGACACTTAACCCTCCTTGCCTACTGGTGGTGGTTTGAGGGACTGGTGGTGCCAGTAAATGGCAGGCCTTGTCTCTCTCAGTGCACCCCAGGGCAGCTGTGGCTACATTTTAGCTCATCCCTACCAGCGTGTGAATGTGTGGATGACTGATTGTGTTGTGAATAGGGATGCACCGATTGATCGGTAACTGCTCGTAATCGGCCGATATTGGTGAAAAAACACGTGATCGGCAACTCCTTTCAGAGCCTTTCAGAGCCGATCATACCAGCCGATCACCTGTCACTCATATTTTGCGGCCGACAGAGAACCTGTGTGTAGCTGCAGCATCACGCCTCCCTCGCCCGCATGCGCACAGCGGCAAATATCTAAAACTAACTTTTACTCTGTGAGAGTGATGTAAACGAGCGGGGGAAACTCTTCAAAATGCGTTAACACAGCGAATTTAATAAGACTTTGAAAGAGCAAACTCTGGGTGAGTGAGGTGAGTTTTCACGTCTCCCTGTAGAAATGAAAAGACACTCGAAGTAGGAGCGGCAGCAGTCAGACACACACAGCTGCACTAACCACTCGCCTGTGTGAGCGTGACCGTCTGAAAAATAGTTAACTAAAGCCTAATTTATACTTCTCCGTCAGCTTGACTGTGGAGTCACGCACACACATTGACGGGGGTGTAACCTGGAAAGTAATTAAAGTCATCATGTTAGACGAGCAACCTTTCTCTGTGGTGGACGACGCCGAGTTCCGCTCGCTAGCATCCGCTACGGGAAATAAATAAATAAATCTACTGTTAACGTAACGACTCTGACTCTCTCAGGTCACTCGTTTAGGGGTCTTTTATTCAGGCTACTGTCGGCCGTAACCCACGGCTTACAACTTCTCAATTTATCCACAGAACAGTTCAGAACTGGGCGGCTTTTCTTAGCATAACATAACAGCCGCTGACCTGGAACCGGAAACGGCAACCTTTTCTAGCAGCTGAACTGCCCTTCAAAATAAAACTAACACATAACATTACTCTTATATCATTACAGCAACTGTTATGGTGGTGCTGGTGGTGGTGGTGGTGGTGATGATGATGATAATAATAATAATAATAATAATTTAATAAAAAAATCTCACAACACACAAATTCGAGTTTTTTTTTTTGCTTTCTTGCACTATTTAAGCTACACTTAAGCTGAGTCCAATTTGTCTCTAAGAGAGTCTGTAGAGTGTTAAATATTGCACATGGCCTCAGCCTGCAATAAAACAGTGGTCAATGATACTTTCTCATCTCCTACTTTTTATACTAATAATACAATGGCAATGTTGCGTACATGAGAAAACAATATTGAAGAATTTATGGATTTGACGCTGTGATCGGTAATATCGGGATCGGCAGATACTGCTTTTGGTGATCGGTGATCGGTGATCGGCCCTCAAAATCCTGATCGGTGCATCTCTAGTTGTGAAGCGCCTTGGGGGGTTGTAGAACCCTAAGAAGGCGCTATATAAATACAGGCCATTTAACATTTACCCACTCAGCCTTGTGTATAATTCAAACAGCCCTTATCTGTAATAAATATAAAAACTGCAATGGAGTTTTAAAGTTGTTACCCCATACTTCAACACAATAAGTTAGGTATGGAAGAATTAAAACAGTACAAAATACAGAGTGCATTAAAATCAAGAATGTACTTGGCACTAATTACTCCAAGGCTTTTAGAATTTTTTGTTATGTGTCTGATGTGTGTTTTCCAACTTAGCTTATTGTTTATCATTACACCAAAATTTTTTTATTTCTTTCACATATCAATTGTAAGTCCACCAATGGTTGAAAGTTTGATTTAAAGTTACCAAAATACATTACTTTAATGTTACTTAAATTTAAGGATAACTTATCACTTTCCATCCACTTTATTTTTTTACTTAATTCAGAATTCACTGTGCAAATAAGATGTTCAAAATTATCACTACTGTAGAAAATATTTGTATAATCAGCAAACAATATACATTTTACCAGACAAGAAACACTAAAACAGTCATTGATATACAAGTTAAATAATGTTGGGCCCAATACTGATCCTTGGGGGATACCACAAGCAATGTCAAGACATCTGGAAGAAAGTTCTCCCATTTGAACATACTATACTCTGTCCCTTAAAAAAACTTTTTACCATTACCCAGCCAACCCCCATACTCCTTTTTGTTCCAATTTCCTAAATAATATTTCATGGTTAATGGTGTCAATTTGAGATCAATGAAAACTCCTACAGCATATCTTTTGTTGTCTTGTGATTTAGATATTTCTTCTGTAGCATTAGTTATGGCCATTGAAGTAGATTTGTAGGATCTGAAACCATATTGTCCTTCATTAATCAGTTTATTGTTATAAATAGATTACTTTTGTCAAAAATATTTTCAAGATTTTTTGAAAATTGGGGGAAAAGTGAGATATTTATAGAGTATTAAAATCATACGTATCTCCACTTTTATACAATGGTACGACCTTTGCAGTTTTCTTTTTTTTGGGAATACAGCCATTTTGAAGCAACAGGTTACATATATGTGTTAAGGTGTGATAATATTGCTTATTACCTTTTTTATTAGCACCATATCTAGTGAGACAGATGGTGCCCAATACTATCCCACTGCCAAACCAAAAGTCATTAATCTCTTGGTGCACCCAGAGGTGCTGTATGCTGACAGGCGAAGACGACATTTGCTTCGGGCTCCGGAGAGTCTTGTTGAGGGTCTCTAGCGTACGGTGTACATTTTCCTGAGACCTTATTGTCTGACACTGTTTAGTCAGAAGTCTGATGGGTTTTTGAATGAAACCTGATTTTATTTCCTATGGTTTGATGTCTGACACCTGAGGTTGTCATAAAATGTACACTGTACTAGTGTTCTATCATTAAAATTACTGCACCTTAGGAATCAGACTTCCTTGAACTCAAAAACATAAACAAGTCGTGGGCTGCAACAGCCACTTTAAAGGTGTCCTAGAATACAATTAATCAACAATCTAAAACAGCTTTGAGCCTCCAAAAAGCATAAGAAAATTTTTTATTGGCTTTCATCTGTCCCAGGAGCCCTGATACAGGCCATTCTAAACCCCCTTACTCAGGCCTTCAGTGAAAAGAGCTGTTGACCCCGCCCACTCGGCCAGGACATGCTGATTGGTTGGTTTCCCCAGAAGGCCTCAGACACATGCAGGTTTGAGGAGGCGTGGCTCCCCTTATGACGTGTTAAGGAAGGCTTTCTCAGAACAGGAGGTTTTCTCTCACCTTTTTCAACTTTCTAATTTACATAAAAAGTAGGTCAAACACGGCTTTGGCTTTTTGGCATGCTACTGTTGACCACCCAAGCTGTCTTATTAAACAACAACAAGGAAAATGTTGGTTTATATTCTAGGTCCCCTTTAATAATCCAATCACTTTATCAATCTACCTCACTGCATTTGTTCTTATTTTTGCTGCATTTTTGTTATTGTTATGGTGCTTTCTTAAGATGTTGGTTAGCTTCACTGAATTTGCATCATGATGGAACCATGAGGATCAAAATTAGAATTTTGCTGTAGCATATTAAGCTAATTGACTATAAATCTGACTTTGACTATGACGTTTCCAAATTCTTGTGTTGCTGTCTTCTTTGGATACCCACTTTGCAACCTGTATCAGACATCCTGTTATGTGGAACCTGGCTTTTATTTTGGAGGTGATGCTAAAGCTATCTCCAAATAATGCTGCAACTTGAAGCTTGAATTTGCCCTGTGGCCGAGGCACTATCTAGGTAAGTAAAATGTGGTATGCTTTAAAAAGACACCAACTGATAGCTGTAGCAGGGTTCAAAAAGAAACTAACAAAGAATTTACCTAACACATATTTGTACCAAGTTTACTTGAGTTGAGCAGTATATTCTAATCTGGAAACATTTTTCATTTCATCAATATAGTCTGCAGCCAACCAGCAGGTGACAAGAGGGTAAAACTATTATTTCCCAGATCACATTCAAAATGACAGTTTTTTCTTCTTTTAATAAAGTTAGGTATATGCATAAGAGACACTGCTCACTTTGTTTGTAGGAAATTGTCTAATTTTTAACATAAATGCTACAGTTTAATGCATTGCAGCAGAGCTTGCCCAAGGCACATTTTCATATTCATTTCCCTGACAGTTTACAAGAACATCTTCAAAATGACAAGGAAAACAAAGCCAACAACATAAATTACACGCAAACATACATCACTCAATATGCACACAAACACACTTTGTTAAAAACATGAGCATATTAGGAAAAATTCAAGTACTTTCATGAATGTACCAAGTCAACATGGGAATAAAAGTATAGTATTTATTATTATTATTATTATTATTTGCTGTCTATGTTCAGCTCACATCAGTCTCCAACTGTAAGAAGTAAAAACAAGAACCTCTGGACAAAAGCAGATCTCATGTATTTGGTGAAAGAAAACATAATCATTTACTGTGTAAAGCCCCTTACAATAAGTTACATTATATGTTTGTACTCTTTATTCTGATCTGTTGAAAGTAAATTTGAATTTTAAGGCTCTTGCACTAGTGGATTTCCTCACTACATTATGCAATCTGCAGGAGCAACAACAATTTTGTGGCACAGCTGGCCGTCAAGAAATCAGATTTGGTTTTCACATTTATTTTTCTAACACTGTTATATATTACATGAATGCATAGTGGATTCTTGTAAACCTCTGAATGTGCTTCATTACCACAGTTGCAAAGCAACAGAAAGAAAAAAAGCACCTTAATACTAAAGTCTGAAGGTTTTTGTATTATCTTTAAAAACAAAAAAACATACAATCTGTATTTGATGCAATGGTTTTTACACAAGTAAATCAGATAAATGTCAAATAATTTGGCAAAAAAGTTTCATGATTGCCAAAATATACCACATACAGTGTATGATGAATATTTGAAATAAATGTACTTAGTTTCTATGATAAATAAAAGTCACATTTACATTTGCAGCTGAACACAGGGTCTATCACAGCTGCATTTAACTGATAAGGCACTTAAAGGTACAAACCTGATGGCAGCAATGAGACCAAAGACTGGTAAAATAGATTGACTAAATAAATCCCATGTGGAGCTTTCAATATCTTAATAGACAAGGGAGAGGACAAATGACTTACAACACAACAATCTATGCTAGTCGGTATGTGCTGTGTGTGTGTGTGTTGCTTGAACGTTCTTGTGTGTTTGGCAAGCTCAGGACTTTCCTGTGCAGGAAGCCACATTACTTTTCCTGAGTTTAAGAATTACAGCTCCTGCACAGCACATCTGCTCAGAGCCACAGAAGGACCCGGCGAGAAACCAAATGAAGCTGTCTGCTGAGCCACCTCTTTCCACCCACACGCACATATTTCCAGCTTTCAACTGCTGACAAACTCTTCACTGTTTTTACCCTCCAATGCATACCTAAAACAGAGCGTGAATCCAAACAAAAGTCACTTAACTACTGGAACTGCTAGCTACTGATTTGGGTGTACTTGATTTTTGAATGCTCCGAACCCACTCAAATGTGAATTAGACTTATTTAGTCATTTAGCCCCCAAGTAAGTAATTTGATTTTTTCAAGAAATTATACATAACAAATAGGTAACAGTGCTGAAATGAAACACTCTAATTTGAACTTTGGATAGCATTTAAATACTGAAACCTGGCATGTTTGTCACACCCTCAAATAGTCAAGTTTTGGCACTGGAAGATAAACATTTATCCTGAATTTTCTTTTTTCTTCTTACACCTTTTTTTTAGAACATTGTTTCAGACAGAAGTGTGCTGTCAGGGCCAGCAAGGGCTTATCTGCTGGTCTAAATATGATCACAAACACTAACCTATATCTATAACCTAAATTACAATGTTTGTTCAATAAAAATGTAATATGATAAATAAGGATGCTCGACATTGGCTTTTTTACCGATATCCGATATACCAATATGTCTGACTCTTAATTTCCAATATCGATATAAACCGATACTGATATATGCTGGGTCCCCCTCTCATAAAAAAAAAAATAAATAACCTAAAACATTTTAGGTTACTAACATCACATATCTCCTATGATCCATGCTTAAATTTTATATATTTTCTGTGCAAAATGACAACTACTTCAACTTAGTAACAGGAAAAGTGTCGTATATATTTTGTCTCCAACAGCAGCTGAATCTCATTCTCCCTAAGCGTGATGCTAAGATGTGTGTATGAGTTAGTAATGTATTTTTTCTTTTTCAGTATATTGCAGTTACAGTGATAAAACATTTATAAAGATATTCAGATAAGAAAAACAAGTCTTGGGTGAAGATTCTTGTTTTTGATTTAGTCGTTTGTTAGCTGGCTAGCTACACATAGCTACGTGCTGTGAGGACAGCGTATGTTCACTACACAGGGTAAATTTCTACTTCACAAGTTGTGCCAAACAAACTAAAATATCGTAAAGACTTCACCTCAGATTTGTCATATTTTAACATTTTGAGAGAGAGGAGAAGTAGCTGAAGAGTTTGATGTATAATATGTGTATGGTATGTAAAAGTTGGGTCATTAAAACAGTGAAAACCGATACCGATATTTTCCGATATTAAATTTTAATGCGGATATCAGCTGATATTAATGGTAGACCGATAATATCGGCCATCGCTAATGATAAATGACCTGCACATGTATAGCGCCAGAATCATTCACACATTGACACCTTATATTAAGAAATTTTAGTTAATAGGGCTGTAACAAAACTGGCAATATCGCAATATTATCATAGTAAAATTATCACAATATTATCGTGGTCTTGTCATGGTATCGTACAGTACGTCTTGAGGTAAAAATAACACTTTTCAGTCTGCTCCACCAGAGCACAGCAAAGTATACTACATAGACCATGATCCTTTGCTTCCACGTCATCGGCCAGTTGCCAATGGGAGTGCATGCAGCCCACACAGCAAAGAAAAACAAACATGGAGGATGGAGGCTACAGCGGTGAACGCAGCACGGAGGATACCAGATACAAGTATTTTATGTTGTGAGTCTTATTATTGTGAGCATAGCCACAATATTGTAATAAATATCGTATTGTGAGGTTGATATCGTATCGTGACATTTGGATATTGTTACACCCCTATTAGGTAATAATAAGTAATAATTTACTTGCAATATTTAATTCTTTTTGGTGATTTTTTTTTCTTGGCTATGCTTTTGTCCATTCATGTCTGTTAATTTTTGAAGTTTGATCCAATTAGATTTTAGTCTGTTGTTGCCAGGGGGACTCTAATTAGCCCAGGGTCTTCAGAATCAGTAGAAGAGGCCTTTGTTAGTTGAACTATATCGCAAGGGAACTGTTTTTTAAACCAATCATCTTTCAAATTCACGTCACTAGACCTGCTAGATGGGCCAAGAAAATGTCAGGGATTTTCCATCCTACTGAATCATTGGATGGTCAGAGCGAAGTCACCCAGGTTTACATCCTCTGAAATACCCACACATTAAAACTTATGAATGCTTTTTAATTCTATGCACACAATGGGTGACTGAGAGAAAAAAAGTATTTGGAATCAGGAAAGATTAAAATTCCATTTGAGGGCAGACTTTTTTAGGAAAGGTGGACATTGGCACATCCCATCAATAGCTTGCTGATGGAACCGGAATGCAGAGATCAGCTCTGTGACGGTCAGACAATCTTGCTGAAATGAATTTCGTCCATAGTGTTGCCAGGCTCATTCTTAAACATGGATGTCTCCTAGTCCCCTCCCTCTGGATGTTTCCAGGGCTCTTCCCACTAGGAGGAGACCTTGGAGTAGACAAAGAATTCACTCAATTTCTGTCTTTGGGATGCCTTGGGACACCAAAGGAAGGGCTGGGATGTATTGAAAAGTTGAGTCTAAGCTTCCAGGACCCATTCCTCTGATACCCAACCTTGGATAAGGGAAGAAAAATGAATGGATGGAATATGATATGCCAAAAAGGATAGAACAGGATTTAAAAAAACAATTCAAAGTTTTACTGCATTTTATTTTACAGCTGCCAAAAATGGCTCCAGATTGATAAGACTTGGATCTTTTACTACTTCAGTACAGATCTAGAAGCTTGCTCTTTGGAATATTAAGTATAATTGTGTTTATTTTTTTCCTCATGTACACACCAAAACGTTTGTGGATAACAAAGTAGCTTTAGGAAAAAAATCAAAAGCCAAGAAATCCCAAATACCAGGAGCTAACCTGCAGGAGCAAGATCAAAACCCCCAATAAAGTTGGTCTCATATCACTTATGCTGTAGTTGCCCATGAAAATCTGTCCTGATTTTCTAAGACCTTTGATCTGGGATTACACTTAGAATGCTGAGAAGAGAACTAAGAGGCCTGGGAGAGCTCATGGTTCAGCCCGAGGTTGGTCGGTCCAGTGAAGTCGACGCTGGTGAAGATCCTGAAAAAGTCTAAACCTAAGATGAAATGATGCTGCATATTAACATAGATTTTTGTTTTTTTGTTTTAATAATTCAAAGATACTAAACTGCAAAAATCTATGCAGCACAACGCCTTAATAAATGATCTTGCTGTTGAGTCTTTGTGAAAGAAATCCAGAAGAGCAGCATTAAATGGGGATGTAGCACCCATTCTCATTCAGCCCTCAGGCCTGACAGCTCACTGTACCTTAAGAAGATGTCACCTCCCCTCAAAGTAAAGGTCTTATAGGAAAAATTGCACCATATGTGTGTCACACAGCTCGCCTCAGGTCTTTAAACTGAAAGGTGAGATGCCTGCTGAGATCCCCTTTCACATGATGGCGCCACCAAACCCGACTCTTCGTACTGGGTTCAGTGTAAAGACTTCATTAGGATTTCTAATTATTTGTAAATTAGCCTGAAATAAACTTTCGCTAATTCTTTTTCACCTCAACGTTTATTCTCGTCCTCCTCCTCCCTTCTTTTTCTCCATCAAAAAGCTTTGAATCAATTTCATGCCCTACAAATGCTGTTTACCCTCTTGGGTGTGAAACATCTGCTGCTAGCACACACTGGCGTCTTGAGCTTTCTTTACTTTTCCTTTTTTTTATTCAAGAAACGTATAAAGAAGCTTGCTGCTGCTCTGTGCTGGTGTGGGCATGATCAATTGCTCATAATGTGCAGTGACGAACAAGCCGAAGGAGCGTATTCATTTCCTGAATTGATCAAAAAGATGTACGGCTGGTTTTAATCTAACCTAAACTGTCTTTAGGAAGCAGTTTATTCCTGATTTGTTTCCATATCTGTTATGAACGTTACTGCAATATTCCAGAGTCCTGAGAGGTAAGAAATATGTTCCTGTTACCTGAAAAAGTCCTAAAGTCATGAAGAACTTAAGAGAATGTAGAAAAACATTTGTGCCTATCCAGTTCTTTTTTTCCCTCCCACACTGGGGGCTGTCAGTTGCAGTGATTTTAAAAAGCTTATAATTACTGAAGCACGCCAGGGTTTCAATGCGGTGCCACACTAACAACTGAAAAGCAAATCCTTACACAGCATGCTCTCTTAGCTGGAGATTTTTGCCTGTGTAGAAGGCATTAATGTCCAGTAATCTATACCGACATAGGAAGACTATTATTTGTGTCTGAGCTCAGGGATTTAGGGGTGAATTTTGTATGGCACTATGGAATCTAACGTTAAATCCTGTAATCCATGTTTCCCCAATTTTGTTTTCACTCAGAAGCGAGTGGTTTAAAATGTTTTTAGAGACTCTAACCACATTAGCAGCCCTACAAGTGTGGCTGAAATAGTGTCAACAATAAGAAATGTGTTATTAAAAGAATATGAGTGGTGCTTTGTGCCTTTGTTCCCTTGAGCATGTTGGTGTTTTTTCTCTGGCTACAAAGGTGCAGTTCAGCCCTCATAATCTTTTGAAGTGATCTCTGCTCTCATTTTCCACTGTAGTTCAAGGATAACTCTAGTGATGTTGAAAGGTGGAAGGTTTCAATTCACCTCAGCTTTTTTTTCCCTCCCCAAGACAGTGACTGGGAAATGCCACTCTCTTTTTTTTCCTCACAAAGACCTGACCTTTTGTGCTCTCACCCAGTCTCTCCGCTGAGTTTTCTATTACATCGGCTAGAGATTACCGATGTTTCAAAGCCACAAGATAAATATTTCCCACAGTAACCACAGCCACTCGGCGCAGAGAAACACCAACAAGAACTGTTCGACAGACTTGTTTCTAAAAGATTGAAGCTAGATATTTTAGTGTTAGACTGTCAGATTAATAGGAATAAACCAAGAATATCATCTGTTGTGTTGACGCGTACCCCATAAAAGCATATGTTGACATTTAACTACAAAAGCCTTTTGTGTGAGTAAAAAAACTCCAGACTTTAGTAAATATTGTTGTCTCTGTTAACAAAATTTATCCAACAACTATTCATCCAGGAACTGAGATTTGGTGATTAGAATTTATTTAAATTCTTCAAAATAAGAGTCTCAACTAATTGTCCTGACATTTCCATATTTATTTTGCATACCTTATTTTGACTTTATTCTGGAAAAAACATTTGAACTTTTTAACCACATTGGGACTTTGTTTTGGGACTAACAACCTTGTTTAATTTATTTTTTCATTATTTTTACCTCTCTTACATTTCAAGCTTGTTAATAAATGAGCTGCTAAGCGGGGACAAGAAACATTTCTCATGCACATCATTTAGTATACTTTTTAAAATTTATCATAAGTATCTAAGTTGCATATCTGATTTGCATAAATACTAGTTTTAAATTAGCTTGTTTTCAGTGTCCCCTAAGAGGCGTGGTAGTATATTGTGTTTTTATTATCAGTTGAGATTAAATTTAATGTGCATCAAAATGTTATCTTGTGTCAATTTAAAATTCTTTGTGTCTTCTACGTGAGCTTCAATACTGAATTGTTAAAAATAATACATATGTAAATCATTTAGCCTTTTTGGGAAAGTTTTTACATGCACAAAAAAGCCATTCACCTTTAGCTCTATTATCTTGTGCTCAGATGGTATGTTCTGTTAACCAGACTAATTCCTGTGTGCAGCAAGATCCATTTTTTGTCTGTCTCTCTAAAATGCCCAGTGAGAAGTTTCTTTAAAGTTTCTTTAAAAAGTGTTAAAGAGGTTCTTCACTGAGAAACCATTTTTTACTTATTTTTTAAAGCGATCAGTCACTCAGTTTTTCATGCAGGCTGAACATGAAAATCGTCTCCTACACCTATCTCCTGCATTAGCTTCTGATAGAAAATAGACGGTGAAACTCTAGGATTTGAAAATCCTGACAGATCTATGTCACACTGTCACTTAACATTCATGGACTCACCCATCTTGACGTTGGTTTGACGTCCAGGAAACAGCAGAGAATGTCTCAGCTACTAGAAGCTAACCGTTGGAGCAAGGCATTCATTCCTGCTAGAGACCACTGCAAATGTATTAGAAATCTGAGTGAAAGACCTCTTTAAATGTTTGTTTTGACAGAAAATGGGACTTTGACAGTTTGTTCTCATGGGTACAATACTACTTTTTTCCGCAAAGAAACTTCATACCCCTGTGTTTTTAGTTAGTCTTTAATTTAGTTCAGTTTAGCTACCAAAATTGTCATTTAGGCTAAATAACATGTTGGGTGAGATCTACTCTATCTCACTTCTGATGCAACAAAGGTTCTGACCGGATGAGTAAAAAGTGACACATTAGAACCAATTCTTAAAACTTTGTAAATACACAAAATTTATACCAACAATGAGAGCACATCTTAATCCACATTGAGAGATTACTTGATGCTTGTATTTATATAGCACTTTCTAGAGTCCTACAACCCCCCTACAGCACAACAGTCATTCACACACACATTCAAACACTGATGTTTATGAGCTACATTGTAGCCACAGCTGCCCATCCCTCCGTCCAACAACCAGCAGGTAAGGTGTGTGAAGTGTCTTGCCCAAGGACACAACAACTGACAGGACAGAGGACACTGTCACACTACATTACTAATTAAAACAAAAGGTTTGAAGCACCTGTAAAATTACATTTAGTAAATATATAAGTCCAAACAAGGCCTTAGCAAGTATCAACATTTATAAGGTGCAAGTCCTGCTGAAGAAAAAAAACGGGGGAGTTGTAAGCTTTGTGGGAGTAGATAATGCTTTTATTTATCTGAGCGAAAATTATCCTCTGAATCACAAAATGTCACCTGAAAGGCCCCTAAAGCTTGGTGCTTAGTGTTTTCCTTGTTTGCTTTTTTCAGAGAGCTGGTACTATTCTAGAAAACAAAACGGCTCATTACTGAATGCCTGCTGTGTTATGTGTTGTGAGTGTTCGGTTGGTACATCTAAGGTGGGCTGTTTCTGTTAACCCGTACCTGTATCATAAACAGGTCACCACTCCTGGGAAGTGATTATTCTCTAGCCTGGTTAATGGTCCTTGCTGACGGCACTTAATGAAAATTAATGGTGAGCTTTAGGACGCCACAAACGCAAGTAGGACAGCATCTGTAATTTACCTGCATCAGGATACCACAATTTCATAGATGGACAGATAGAATACTTAATGGAACTGAATGTATTTTTGAGTGATAATAACAAATGCACCACCCATGTTAAGTATCTGATGAAGCGTCAGCCACAAGGAATCCTGAACCTGAAGCTGTGAGAATTTCCCTAATGAGTATTAATAGATGCCTTGAAAATACCATGATCCCACAGAGTGGACTGGATCTGCAGCCTCACGGTTTGGCTTGCTTTTAAAGATTAGATCTTAGTGGACTTTAAGGGAGATAGATTCCCCTTACTGCCCTCCACACATTATTTGTTTCACAGTCTTTGTATACTCAGTGGTGGATTTATACAGTGTTCATCCACTTTTATTTCTTCTACATCCTGAGAATATTTGCAGTCACAACTTGTTTATTTACTCATTTTTTCATTTGATCTATTTTACTTAAGGCAGACTTTATATGGTGGAAATAGCTCATTTTGTGTCAAGAGAGCTTCTATTTACATTTCATTGTTTAACTTTATTGCCACTTTTCCTTTTTTACACAGTTATGGATCACAAAGTTCCCCTGCTCCATCAAGGGAGTATGCATGTCCGCGTGCATACATGGGTTTTCTTTGGGTACTCTGGTTTCCTCCCTGGTTATCTGTGCAGTGACCCTCATGCACCTAAATTCTACAAAACACTTGTTAGTTTTAAATTTTTGTTGTAGAAAAACATCAAAATATTTATTTGTCACCATTCAATCAATAGATTGATTTATGTCTCCAATAAGGGTTATGAACATTTTAGAAGGATCAATGTTGTTGTTCTTTGTAGATGACATGTTGTACTCCACTTCTTACCCAATGACTGCGTGATTTCACCAGTTCATTTGATAACAAGCAGGGAGAAAGGTGGCAGCATTTATCTACAAACGTCTTTGGTTTACTTTCTGTTCTGAATACCTCGGCTACGGAGGTTACACAGGTAATGATGTACTTTTTGTAACTGCTAATCTGCACTTGTCTTTTATTTTGAAAGTTGCCGGATGTTTTACACTGCTCTCGTGTTTGACTTCCTGTCTGGCCCTCTTTGAACCACTAAGCTTGATGCATTCTGGAAGCATAGTGTGTACAAAATAGACTTGAATTGCAAATTTAGCGAAGCGATGCAACGCTACACTTCTGGGACATGCCTAAAGCTGGTGGAAACGCATCCATCGACTATGATGGCGGCTAATTGCTTTGTACTCTGCTTTGCGGGTGTTATGCGATTCTTATGGGTGTGGTGGAAAGCTAAGGCAACAAACAAAAAAACATCTATTTTTTTGTTTAATCTTAAATAGTGAGGTCAAGAAGAACTCGTAATTTTTCAGGAATATACTCAATAGCACATAATCCTGGCTCTGGCTATTAATAAGGTCATTGCTTGGTCACATTTTAAACAAAACAGCTGTTGTGTTGCTCGTTTGATTAAGATTGATTTTTTGTGTTGTGAATTTAAAACATTGCATAAGTGGCTCAACCAGCCAACAAAACATGCATTCCATTTAGCATTCCCTGAAGGCTTCCTGTTCTGCAGAGTCAGAAAACCCTTGGTGAATGTGCAGAATTTGTAAATAATTAGTTAAGTGAAGTAAAACAACAAAATGCAAAGCATCATTAACCAGCAGATTTTTTAAACACTAGATACAAGAATCAGAGTGTTTGCAAAAGATTGTAAACCAATGATAAACACATGTGTGTGTATCTTTAGTGTTTACGCTTCAGTGGGTGTTTGTGCCATGTTCTATTTACCCTATCATTAACAGGCACCAGCTGCACTCATGAGCATCCCTGTCTCGAACATGTTATTGGTAAACCAAACATATTAATGATCAACAACAAATCACCACTATAGTTTAGACTTTAAAGGCTGATCCTCCCAATAACACTTCTTCAGATTTTACTCTTGCTGTGCAAATGAACACTAAAGTCTCCCAGAACAAACATGCGGGCTCCATTCGCTGCACCTTACAGCCTCCTAGAGACTCACAGAAGGATTATATTCTTGAGTCATTATGCACATAAATGCAAATGAGAATCAGATTATTTTCTCCAACCAAAAGGTGCAAGCATGTGTAAGAAAGACTCAAGAATCAAAAAGACTATTAAGATGCTATTTAAGCCTCGATAATTTGGCCATTTTTCCTGTTTGGAGATCTAGAGTTTGGGTCCTATAGCTTATGCCTAGTTCACATGTCGACAAGACTAAATCGCATTTCTGCTGACTTTAAACAGCCAGGATCTCTACAATTTCCTGGCAGTTATTGCTGCTTTAGCGAATATACTGAACAAGCTAGGTTTTGAATACAAACATGGTCACAGAACACTCACCCCTCCTCTCGGGTGTCTTCCCTGAGACGCTTCTGCCAGAACTGGACATCTGCATTATACGAGGAGCATTAAACACCAGTTGCCATTTTCTACGTCCAAAGGTTTCTTGCTGCCTGTGACATTAAATGGTGTTTTTCTTTTTGAGACTCTGGTAGTTTGTCCTAAAGTTGAAGTGGTAGCAGCCGGCTGTTTCTCCTTCTCTGATATTATTGAGCAGAGAACCTCTCACACCAGTGGCGTTCTGTTGATAAATACGTGAGTGCGTTATGAGTGGAGGACCCAGGGAAGTGCAGAGGTGCTGCGGTTCGGCCAGACCGACAACCGGATGGTCCAATAGTTGCTTTCGGTCCAAAACGTAGTTTTAAAACAAACGCAAGAGATTTTTTTTTTTCTTTAAATCTCTAAAATGTATTTATAGCTATACTATGTTAGAATATTGTTAAGAGGCATGAAAAAAATGTTTGAAGCTAATTTGTTTTCCAAATTTGCCATTGCAGCTTTAATGCAACAATATTTTTCCAGCATTTTCACTACTGTCATCAATTTTACATGACGTGACTATTTACATTACACTCTATGGTTATTTATAATCGTAAATACCACTAGCAGATGTGAAATGTATCACGTTTGATGTATATGGGTCAAGTCCAGCTGGAATTTCATTATTTTCTAATGAAATAATAAGGGTGAGGCAAACAATATTAGAAATGGCATGAACTACTCTGAAATGTATAAGACTGGAGTTGTTCAATCTGAAAAGATGCCTTTGAGACTACATGGTAATTATTCATAACTTGAGCACAAAATTTCTTTAAAATGCCCAAAAAGTCCATTTGAGTTCCAAAATGCATCAAGTTTCAGCACCTGCAATAATTTACCAGAACTTATGAGGATCTATGTCAGTCACTGCTTTATTACACTGTAATAGACATTGTTATGTTGTTATGATAACAGTAAATGTATATTACTCTATGTGTAAGAAACTAGGTTTAGTGGAACCAGTTGACATTATTTGGTTAAGTAAATTCAACATTTGATTTCCTTGGGTGTAGATTTTGATGCACGCACGCACGCACGCACGCACGCACACACACACTTGCCTTCCAGATCTCTTGGATCAAAATCTTATGTTTTGGCTGAGCGGCGCATGTCTCCTTGAAAATTACAATATTTTTTTCTGAGATATAACACATTTTGTTGTGTCAGGTCTGTGCTTGTGCTATTCCCAGCAAAGATATTAGCAGTCAATACTTGCACTGAGCATTTGAAACCATTGCAATTCATAGGTCTTGTTTTTGCTGATACAGCCAGGCTGTCAAAATCATCAGTGTGTGCACACAAACAGCAGTCCTTCTGGAGACATGGAAATGCATACAGAGAACACACACCACAAGCACATTAATAGGTAGGAGGGGGTAGATCTCTCTCTCTCTCTCTCTCTCTCTCTCTCCCTCTCCCTCTCTCTCTCTCTCTCTCTCTCTCTGTATTTCTTTCTCTCTTTCTCTTCCTCACTGCGGCTCTCTCTCCCTTTCGGTGAATGTTTATCTTTCTCTGCCTTACACCCCTCCTCAGTGCCTTATGCAATTCAGAGATTATTTTGTTTTTCTCCTATTCCACTTGCGTCAAACCATCAAGCTGGGATTTGTGTCAGTCAAAGACATTTCTGCTGTGATTTTACAAGTATTATATTGCATTAAATGAAAATTCTAAGATGATGTGTGGCTTCAACATGACAGACATGAGTCAATGTATATGATATTTTCACTTTCCTTTCTTTTTATTTACATTTTTTTCTTCCTGCTTTTTTTACTCGCACAGACATAAGGTGTTTTTTTTATATATATATTTCCTTTAATTCTCATGATGCTTTTGTTATGAGAGATCCCTACCCCAGTGGATTTGCAGTGAACACAATATTCTTTGCACATTCATGTATTACATCTTTCAATTAGCCCCAGTGGATATGCCAGAATCCTAGAGAGAGATAAAAATAGAGCTGAGAATTTAAAGCTATCAAGGACTGATGAGTCAAACTGATAAACTCTTCAGCCGTTCCTCTGGTTGCCTGATCCAACATACCTGTTTGTATCAAGCTACATTGTCAATAGTGTGCAGTGATTTGATCTCTGCCTCTGGGTCCTGTGATAATTACACTGCTGGAGCATCAATAAGGATTTATTGGGCTTTGCTCCAAAGTGTACAAAAGAGCTCGCCCTTAATCTTTGTGAGGTAAGAGCCTTCGACTTGTTAGCAACATGTGAAAAGCTCCATCGTTTCTTTATCCTCTGCTAATCATTAGTGGAAATTAACACCGGGACTAACTACGATAGGGTGAGGGGTGCGGTGTGAAGAAAACGTGAATGAGTTGGGTGTATGTAAAATCTATCAGTGTCCTGAAACCATTAAACACACGTGACCGTGAAGATACAAAGGACAGGCAATGTCTATAGCACAGGAGGAGAAGGTTCAGTAATACTGAACAGAGGATGTAGTCAGCTGGATTCTGATCCAGTCGTCTCTGTGTCTCCAGCTTATTTTGTTTTCCACATAAATTAAATTAGATTTTATTGTCGTTTTTTTCCAGCACAGATATCTTTTCATTGCTTTGTGTCATGCCAGGCTAACAAAACAAACATTTCATAACTGCTCAGAAGTGTTTCTCGTAAGTGGGCTTTGTGTGTTGAGGAGTTGAGTGTCTGACATCTGTTAGAATAAAAAAAATCTTTATTAGACTATTAGATTCAAGGCAAAGGTTGATAAATTGTGCAAAAATACAGTCTGATGGATTTTGTGCTCAAAAGGAGATTTGAAAATAACTACTGTGAGTATAAAAGTAAAAAAAAAAAGGAACAGGACTTCTTTTGTTGCTTTAAGGCATTTTGTCTCTCATCCAAAGAGCTTTTTCTGTTCAGTGAACTTGTATGAGAGGTGAAATGTCTCCAACCAACAAAAGATGTCCAGTTGCCTTAAAAAACGATTTTACTCATAGGAATAACATGTCTTGGGTGAGAATCTAAAGAAACAGCTACTGTATTACTTCAAGCAGTAAAACTTTCTTATTCCAAAAAAATAAAAAGCTCCACAAATCTTTCCTCAATATTCAACACTGAACATAAACTTTCTGCTGATTTTTTTATTTATTATTTACACAGATCCGTTTTCTCATTTGACTTATGTTCATGTTAGTTTAACTTGACAGAGACTACAGCTCTGAAAGGTGATTAGACCTTTTGCAGTTTTAAAATTTAAATAGCCTGAAACAAATTTCAAGGCACTGATTTATTATGCTTTTCAGATTTTTACAGCAGTCGGATGCTTATGTGTGTTGTCTCCATACCATTGTGATCCAAGTCACAGAAGCCAGCCAGGTCATGTTGCTCTCGGTCTAACTACGTGAACTCTGAGGTCTCAGCAAGGTGACTCCCACAGTGTGTAATTAAACAGCAAACTGCCACGTTAACCATGAAGCTGCCCTACTGAGCGCTTCTTCAGCCTGGCATCAATGCCTGACACCAGAAAGGCTTTTTCAACACATTTTTTTTTTCAAGGCACTCTTCACTATCTAAGAAGTTAGCAAAAAACAAAAGAGAGGAGCTGATCCATGACATCAGTCTGACTGGTTATGAGTTAGGAACTCTGCATGATGCACACAAAGAAAAAGTTTGTATCACATCTCAAAGAGCCTCATTATACGGAGTATGCGAGTACAGTAAGGAACCACTTATTAGACACAGCACACTTTGAAGATAAAGTTTTGGTGTTCTTTTGGGAAAAATGTCTGGAAATGTCACAAAGTGCTGAAGACAACAATACCAAAATGAAAATGAGGTGTTTTTTTTAGTTTAGTTTTGTTTTTCTGGCTCCTTCATCTCCAAATAATTAAACCTTTGTGTCTTGAAAATTAAAAAAAGCAATAACAAGTTATGCACAAAATTACATGTTCATACAAGATCAGCTGCAGGTTTCCCATAAAGTAGCATCTGCAGTATAATTTTTTTTTCTATTTTGTTGTCTAAATTTTATTGCAGTTATTATTGATGGTTGCAAAAATATTATATAATGTTTAAGCTGTTCCATAAGTACAAGCTTCACAAATATTAAGTACTTTTTTTTATCTGACACATAGCACGTAGGTAGATATCAGAATAGCATGGGGGTGACATCTTAATAGAAAACATTTCTTCAGGAGCTTTCCAGCTTGAAGGGGAAACAGGAAAATAGAAAATCTGACATCTTCTGTGTTCATTGATAGTTATTTAACCTCTGCCAAAATGTTCTTTGAAGCCAAGCAAGAAATCGGAAGCGCGGAACATGCTACAAGCTCACAGAGCCAATCTGAAGACAACAAAAAGCCTCACTGTGTGAGTTCAAAATCAAACACTCTCTCACTGAGCTACAAGTAATGAAACCTTATATTTGTGTGGGTTTGAAAATGATTCTGTGCATTGGTGTTTAACCACAGTCACCCGTATGAAATAGCCTGAGACCATCTGCGATTTATGATTCGCTCCCAGCCTCTGGCAAGCCAGGCTGAATAATTTACATTGTGCTGAGGCCTACGTGCCCAGAATGTCTGATGCCAAAAATAGAGGAGGGAGAATGGGATGAGGCGATGGAGGCAGGACAGAGTCAAGCAAGCCACCACTAAGGTTGGGATGGGACACAAACGTGGGTGTGTCAAGGGAAAGGGAGCGGGCAGCATGCTGAGTAAATGGGCAAACATGCTGAGTCACATGGAAGTCCTCTTGTGAGCCCCACTATTTAGTGTGTCACCTAGACATGATAAACACTGTTCCTGTTTGAGACCAGAAACAGATCTTAGTTTTGGTTCTGTAATCAGCGCGTGGAAAAAAAAAAGTTGGTGAAAAAACATAGAAATCCTAATTTATTAAAGTTTTTTCAAGCTAACGAATGATTCAACAGTACACAAGTCTTAAAATAAAAAAAGAAGAAAAATAAAGGTATTGTGGATTCTTCTGGGAATCCGTCAGGGTGTGTATTTATACTGCTTTGCTAAAAGGCCTGTTTTCACCTCGATGTCTCCTGGCAATAACAGTGAATGGCTCCAACCCTCTTACAGGTGAATGCACTTTAAAAAATGTGAAGCCCCAAGGTGCCCAGCACTCCCAATGGCCCCCCAAAAAACAGTGAGATGAAGGAGAAACCAAAAGCATAATAGCTCAGTTCTAGCAGGTGTTCATTTAAAAAAAGGTCACAAACAAAGAAGTCATTAACATTGTACGAATTACAGAATATAATGAGATACAAATTATCATGGCTGGAGCTAGGAATGCCATTTAGCACTAACATAAAACGTGTCCTTGAGGATGCTTTTTCCTGTGTCTTTGAACACAGAAGTAAGCAGGCAAACAGAGATTGCATTCTGTGATAATCTTCAAGTTGTGCCAATCAGCTAGCCTAATCACATTGGGGCTTTAATGAAAGTGGAAGACCACAAGCAGCAAAAAAGTGGAACTGAGGCAGATAAGGAACTCTAGTGGCCTGTAATTGCACCTCATTGATCTGCAGAGTTTATAGATCCTTATCGTCTTGCATTATGTAAATTCTTCCTTCCCACAATAGCATTAGCAGACACGATTGTGTCTATGCTTTTGACCTCAACTGGTTGTTAAAGGTTCTGTGTGTAAAGGACAGAGTGGCAATAAAATCCAAATACAGGACTGTTTCTATTCCAATAATATTTCCATCCTTGTGAGTATCTGTATCAATCAATCCATAGTGAAGCCTGGGGATTTTCTTTTTTTCTTTTATTTCTTTACGATCTATGGTCAGGCTTTTTAAAATGTGCTTTCATTCTCGAAATGTGTCAGGCATCCTGAACTAAACCAGAGAATCCCTTCATACTCATGTTCGACCCATGTGTGCTTATGTCCACAGAGACCCCATGGGCAGAAGACAGATGGCGGGGCTCTGTCATTCACAGATGCCCACCTCTTATCTCTCACATCTCTGCCAAGACAAAACACATGGCCCAAGCATGGGATCAAAGTTGGGAGAATAAAATGAAGGCAGAAACAATTTGGATAGCAAAGTGCCTCAAAGAAGTGAGGTGCCTATCATCTGAAAAATCTAAAATGTTTTATCCCAAGTTGGTTTCAGCATTCTTGCTCATAAGTCACAAACCACTTTCAACCACTAATCTCATTGTATGATTTCAGTTATTGTTATAAACAATACATACATAAGGCTTTGACATTCATATTCTAAATATAACAATGAATACTTTAAATGTTTTGATTATTTAAGAAAAATATACATTTAATTTGAATACTAATTCAGTTGAAGGTATTTCACATTATTTATCCAGCATAAATTTTGAATCAATGCCTTTGGCTTAGTTACATAGTAAACATGTCAAATATAAAGTCACTTATGTTCTGCAAAAGTAATTTAATTTCATGTTGTGTGTTCTGAACAAGTTTAAAAACCAGTTTGATTAAATACATGGAAATGCTTTTACTTCAATAAGGCAGATGTTTAAATGTTTTCTAAAAAGCTTCATATTTTAAAAAATCTTCTTGAAAGATCAAATTTGCAATCCACCAATAAAATATGCAGCTCTAGATTTTGTTTTATCTGGTTTCCCTTGAAAATGGTTCAGGCCAGTTTTTGTAGACAAATCTTTGACTGCCATTTGCATTCTAGCCATGATGTCATTTTCCAGGGAGATGGGAAACATCTTACACAAGCTGCAGAACACGATAACACTTGTGATTTTCCTCCAATGAAAAATAAGGATGGGTGGCTACCACTAAGCCTGGACTGCAGTCCAATGGACTATAGTGTGTCCAGGATCCATAAATGAACGTTTATGAAGGTAGAACAGAAAATCACTGAAGAGCAACTGATGGTAGAAATCAAGGAGAGCTAGCAGAAAATAACTTGCAGATATTCAGAGTTTAACTGGATCATAGGGGGAAAATTAAAAAATCTAAAATGTTTTTTTTTCAGACTTAATTTCAGATCTGATCCCACATGAGAATATGGATGAAGAGTTAAAACTGAATTTTTTTGCAAATAGTCAAAACAGTTGTCTGCTGAAGCAAGAATATTTCATTAAATTATATCAAAAGAATTTTAAAGGAGTCATCACCTGAAATTTTCACTTTTCCACTTGAAAACATGTCTATAACAGCTTCCTAATGATTTTTCACTGGCTGAGAAGCCGATATTTAACATTGAAGCGTTTGTTTAATCTTGCCTTCTTCAACCAGCTCACATGCACCCCACGAGCACGCGCATTCCAAAACGAGAACTTGAGTTCTGGCCGTATATGCCGACACAAAGGCCGAATATAAACAAATATGAACCAGCAGCGAACAAACCAGCACAACAAAGCTCATTTCATAACGTGAAACCCATAAATTATGTTTTACCATTGACGACTCATGTTATAATCCGTGTTATGGGAAACAAAACTCCGATCGGTTTGTGTATTCCATCTTCACAACAGCATAAGAGCCGATGCCATGCAAGGGCGCCATTACGCATTAGGCGAGGCTCGAGCTCGTACATACACAGTTGGATCCCGTAGGTCACTGCCAGGTCGGGTTCAGTTATAACATTTGTTGTTTTGGAGCGAGACGGTGAAGCTGCGTCCTGCTTCCTTCCACCAATCAACGCGCTCCTCAGTCCTGCACGCGTCCAAGACAGCCGAAATATTGCGTGTGATCTCGCGAGTAAATATACCCTTTACAAAAAAGGATCAAAAAAGCACATTTTTAATTTATTTTTCCAATACAATTTATTTTAATGGTCTAAAAGTCTATAATAGGACATAGATATCCACGGTATTATAGGTGATGACCCCTTTAAACTACTGATGTTAAAGCCTGACCCACTCATTATGTCTCATCAAAATTTCAATTTAACACATTGCACTTAAGTGCAGTCACATTTTTATATTAATAACTACAGAAAATCCAGGATTTTCTAAAATTAAAAAATCATTAAAAAAAACTACAGAATTGAATCAGATCTTCTCTGTGGCCATCTCCAAGTTTCAGTACTCCCCCACCTCCCTCTCCCATGGTGTCCCACAAGGTTCTGTGCTGGGGCCTCTATTGTACCTCCTTTATCTGTTCCCTTTCCAGCACATGCAGCGCTCCAACCATCTCCATACAGATGACATCCAACTGTACATCTCCTTCAAGTCCCATGAGATGTCTAAGCTGCAGCTGTTGCACACCTGCTCAGACTCTATTACAAACTGGATGGCTGGGAACTTTCTACAGCTGAATGAAGACAAGACTGAGATCCTCATCTGTGTCCCAGACAAGCTGGTTCCCAAAGTCAGAGACTCTCTTGGTCAGTTTGCTTCTCTCACCAAACCCTCTGTCAGGAATGTTGGTGTGACCTTTGACCCAGCGCTCACCCTGGATTCTCATGTCAGTTATCTTGTTCGCTTTTCCATCTTTCATCTCAGGAACATTGCTAAGCTGAGTCCTATTCTGTCACGTACTGAACTTGAGATTGTTATCCACACCTTCATTTCCTCACGGTTAGACTAATGCAACTCACTTTTTACTTGTCTGAACAAAACCTCCCTGAACCGTTTACAGGTGGTCCAGAATGCCTGTGCTTTGTCAGGTCCTCATCATGCCCAACTCTCGCCAGCCATGAATGGTCAGCTCCCTGCCCGCTATTGGGTGGACACCAATCTCCAACCAGTTAAATAGCTCTCTCGCACACCACTAATTGTTCAGTCATCGTTTTCCTCACGATAAAGCTACTGATCTGTGAATCTACTCATCAGTTCCCAAACCAGCCAAAAGGCCCATCTCCAAGTCCTTTCTCCACTCCAGTCATCACACCACTCATCACCAGTCTAAAGACTAAAGGTGACAGATCATTTGCTGCTGTGGCCCCCAGACTCTGGAACTCTCTCCCCCTGATCCTGAGATCAGTGGACTCAGTGGTCTCCTTTAAAAAGCAGCTGAAAACTCACCTGTTCAGGCTGGCTTTGGTGTGACCTTCGGTTGATTCTTTCTTACTAGCTTCTTTTCATGCTGCTGTTTCTGTCAATACTGTATTTTTCAGGCTCCTGTGTTCACTGTTTTTATTGTTATTTGGATATTTTAATCTTAGTCTAATCTTAATTTAATTTTTTTCTAATTTTTTATTATGATCTTTCTTAATCATTTTTAAAATAATTTTTATTGGGTAACACTTTATATTGAGGATCCCTTTAATAAAGTTACTTAGTGAATTTTTAAGCATTAGTAAACTATTCAATAAAGTATTAACAACTGCTTAATATTAATGTTAATATTAAGTAATGCATTACTAAGCAGATATCCTCTCCCTGGCCCTTTGTCCTAACTCTATGGACACTTAACAGTTAACAATATTGGGAACGTTAATAAAGGGACCCGATGTTTATTAATGCTTAATAATGCACTAAGTAAGGTTAATAAATGGACCTTTATTGTAAAGTGTTACATTTAATTGTTCTTGTGAAGCACCTTGTGATTTTTATCTTGAGACGCAATATATAAAAATGATTTCTTCTTCCTCTTCTTCACTTTGATTCAGGCTCACATCTTAGGTATTGTAGTGCATGGTAGTGGGCAACAATGGATGACAATAAAATGCTTTTAACAGGAAAAAAAGAAAGCCATATCCAGTAGAAACACAAAACCAGAAAGGGCAGCCATCTGCCATCAAATGCCGGAGGGGTGAGAACATAGAAAAAAGACCCAAACACAAAAGCACAAGACAGACATACCAGGTACATCAAAGAAAAAGTAACTAATCACTGCAACATAGCACATACAGGTGAAACTCAAAAAAATCAGAATTCCATTTATTTCAGTAATTCAGCTTAGACTGAGAGACCATCTAAAGGCTCAGGAACCCTCTGTAGGTGTTCTGGATTCATTAGCTGATCTTTGAGTCTAGACTTTTGAACCTTTTCAATATTGTAATTGTCTGAGATTTTGAATGTGGGGTTTTCATCAGCTGTAGCCATAATCATCACAATTATAACAAAAAAGTCATTAAATATTTTGCTTTGCGTGTAATCTCATGTATTAGTTTCACCTTTTAAGTTGAATTACTGATTTTTTTTAGTTTCACTTACAAGTGTGATAGGAGTAAAGGAAGGACGATCAGTACAGTGTGAACATCTCCTAGCACTCTATGACTAAATCTGCTACCTAAAAATTATATATTTTTTACTTAAATGGAAATTTTGAGCTCAGTTTTAAAATAAGACAGTCTCTGTCTCTCACATGATTCTAGAAGAGATGAACCTGATAATTGAAGGCTCTGCCTCTCCTGCTAATTCTTATCAGAACTTTTGCTAATCTCTTACTCATTATTATCCATTATTCATTAAGTATTTCATTCATAATTGATGAAGTCATTCATAGAAGAAATCTAGTGCAAAAACTAAAAGAGTATTCTGAAATGAGCAGTTTCTCCTTTATTTCAGTTGCTCTACTTATTTGGAATAATATTTACAAAATGTTCCTACAAAAATGTAATTTACACACAACACTGGGTTTTAACTCTTATCCTGTGCAACCAGTACAAAAAAGAGTTCCTTTATTGAGTTTGTTTACCATGCTTCATGCCCTTATTATGTCTGTTACTGTGTATATCTGAGCCCAGACATCTCAGCTCCAACCTGAACCACAGAGCATGAAACACAACACTCCAGATTGGAAACCAGCTTGGGGTAAAGGTTAATGGAAGCGAACTGCAAAAGAGATTTACAACTAGCACAGCTGCCATGGAAACTGTAGCATAATTACATCATTTATTTATCGATTAATTCATTTCTTGATCAAGTGTGCGGGTTTTAAAACTATAATTTCACAGTGTTCACCGTATAAACTGTCCCTCAATATTTGTTTGATCACTCTTCCCTGGGTGAACCCCGGAAACTCAGGTGGAAAATTGCCTTGAGACAGGTTAAGATCAGAGGGAATAGAAAAGCAAAGGATGCGGGAAAGAACAAGTTCTAATGGGGAGGATGGAACAGAACTACCTCTCACCTCAGAGGTAGTCTGAAAAACTCTTCTGATGTCAGAATCTCTTAGATAAAAACAAATGTTCAACCACACACTAACACTTACAGAGAAAGGTTTACGTCTTGTGTGTTTGTATCAATATTTTATATGTTCTTTCATTTAAAAAAGAAAATCACATATTTCATGAGTCATTCATTCTGATGTTTTTTGGGATGATTCTTGCTACAAGTCTTAATGTTAATCAACAGTAATAAACAGTATATGTATGTGTGAATTTGTTTTTGCAATTATTAATTAGTGATCTCATTTGTTTGTGGGTGGTGTTCAGACTGCGTCGTGCAGTATTTCAGGAGCATTATTGTACATAATGCTAATCTACAGAAAATACAAGACTGGTTTGTTTAACCAAGCATGATGCATTTTCCTAATATTCTTAACAAACTGAGAAATAAGAAGTGGTGCTAAAGTCACACAAGGCCTCAAGAGTTGCAGCCTGAAAGATGGTTCGATATACAGCATAAGTGTTGCTGGGCAACAAGCACAATTCCAGTGAAGATGGATGATTTTGGATAATGTTACTTTTAAAACTGAGTTCACAGTGAAACATATCATCTACATCTGACTGTGTCCAAATAAAGATTTATTTTTATAGCAAGTTGATGGGTTTTGAAAAAAAAAAAAATGTCTTTCCAAGAATGCAAAGTGCAATTTCTCGTCCTTCTTTTTCTTTTATTCACTCTGTGAGTGTTGAATAATACCAACCAGCATCAACTAACAATCAATCCACTGGTGGGTTGAAATAGCGGGATAAACTCTATTGTTATATTTCTTTTAGGGGAGAAACAACTTATGTTGCCTGCAGGCTGGCATTGTCTCCATCTCCATAACTTCACAGGGTATTAATTGTTTCACTGCTGTCAGCAGAATGGCCCCTGCTTGTTGAACCAGATCCAGAAGTAGAAGTCATCAGCCAAATTGCAAGGCAGCTGATACATAGGCTGAGGCATAGCACAAGATGCTGAATCTTAAGATGGTGTTGTAGGATGTCTGGCTCTTTTCAGTTGGCTCTGTAAACTGGTGACCATTTGTGGGTATGATCAATATTCTGTGGGCAGGTGTACCACATCTAATTGCTAATTATCAAGAAAGGCCCACTGTAAGAAAATATGAACCCGGTTGTCAAGGGAGCAGCCCTCATTGACTTGCATTAGACACTCTTGTCTTAACAATGATCTATGTCATCACTTAGCATCTGTAAGTACACTCTGCAACTTGACCAAGGGAAAGACCAACACTGCTGTGTGAAACACACTTAGTAGGCTTCAAGAACTTGGGGCAGCAGTAGCTCAGGAGGTAGAGCGGGTTGCCCAGTAATCGGAAGGCTGCAGGATTGATCCCGGCTCCCGGCAGAGAATGCTGCTGTTGTGTCCTTGGGCAAGACACCTTACCTGCTGGTGGTGGCGCCTGTGTTTGGCAGCCTTGCCTCTATCAGTGAGCCCCAAGGCAGCTGTAGCTACATTGTAGCTCATCACCATCAGTGTGTGAATGTGTGTGTGTGTGAATGGATGAATGATACACTGTAGTGTAAAGCACTTTGGAGTCCTTTGATTCTGAAAGGTGCTATACAAGTGCAGGTCATTTATAACGTTTTTAGACATTTGGGAAGTAGAACATACTAAAGTAAAAAGTAAGATGCAAAGAAAATGTACTTCAATAAATTCTGTACAGTTTAATAGGACAAAATATGTTGTTGGACATTTTCTTCCTTCCCAAAATGACCCAATGAAAGATGTCTTTTGGTAGGAAATGTAGACTTGAGTCAAACGTTTTGTAAGTATATACATCTTAGTAAAATATTTTGAGCAAATTATGTTCATATGTAGAGATTATTATTATTATTTTTTTATTTTTAATGATTTCCATTGTAACATAGTAGAGCAATTTTCACCCAAATTCAGTACTTTAAATTTCATGGCACGCTACCATTTAAACTATCTGGTAATGTGAGACCACATGACATAAATATAGTATTTTACTTCTAATTGAAATCCCTAAATCTTACCTCTGGATTATTTAGGACAGCCAAATTCCTTAAAATGCTTGCTTTTTAACGTGACACTCTCAACACTTAAAACTAACTCAAAATTTTATTAGGTCTTTGAATGTGCTGGAAGCTTTAGATTAGACTATTGACTGTAGATTCAAGCAGAGAAAACATGTTATTTTATGTGATAAGAAAATAAAAGTGTATCTATATATATATATATATATATAAACAAGATATATATATATATATAAACAAGATATATATATATATATATATATATATATATATATATATATATATATAGTCATACTGGAAGGGTAGCAGGATGAACATGTTTAGTCATGCAATTAAATTATGCCCAGCTTTTATGACGTACAAGTCAATGAAGATGTTGGTTAATTGGCTAGTTTCAATAAAACTTGGCAGCTTAATCTACTCTGCACTTTTTAAGATCTTTTCCCCCCTTAAATACCATTTTGTTGAAAACTCATACAAGTGCCTGGTCAGCATTGTTGCACATGCCAGAGAGCATAATTGGACCATGAAATGCACCTGTGTGACAACATCTGCATTCACTCTGACTCTCCATTCCCTCGTCCACATTTTTTTTATTATTATTCAATTTGTCACCCGTCTGTAGCTATATCTGAAGAAAGAGCCAACATAGATTACTAAGCCACAGCAGATGCAATGCACATTAAATATTCAGCTGCCTATTTCATCCTTAAATACACCCAAGCTTTAAAAGGCAGCTTGGCTGACACAGAGGGAGGTATTGCATTTCCAAAGCAAGTTAGAGGAGAATGTTAAGTAGAAAGCTGCTGATTGTTGAGAGGAATTTTACATTATCCTCACTACTAATGTAGGAACCGAGATTTAGCAGTGAACTGTTTCAGGAATGTCCTTTTTTTCTATGTTCCTATTGGACTCCCTCTGTGTGATTTCAGCACCATGGACAGCTCTGTTGAGACTTTAAATGCCTTTAAAATGGTTTTATTTTCTCTAGGTGGGCAGAATACTTTTGATAACCACTTTTTGAGCTTTTTAACCTCAGAGTTAGATTAAATCCTAAACCCTGTTGTGATCTTCAAGCTATAATAAAAAAACTGAACTGATGGATGCACAATTAAGCTCATAAAATGCTCTCTAACCTAATGTAGACAATTTAATTTAATTCAAACTGTCCATAATCTAGTTTGTTAGTCAATATAGTCCCTGTAGTTAAATTTTGCCTGAGCAGACCGTGTTGAAAAACCGTGCCACCCTCGCGTTTAACTCGTGATGCACCCTTGGAAAAGCTCCCGGATCGTAGTCTCACCAGAAGAGGGCATTCCGATTCTGCCTGACAAAGTTCCTCTGACATGCAGACGTGATTAACAACAGCGTCACGCTGTATTTCAAATCGTGCAACAGCGAGAACGCAAGGAGCATCGGAGGAAAAAAGGTGGATGTTTGGACGTCTTTCCCGTGCCGCTTGTTGACAGCGTTTCAAACTGACTTGGGAATAACCTGCCATTACTTTCCGCTGTGCGCCATGCGTGGATCGAGCATCCCTTAGAACAGAGACGAACGAGCTCCACCAGGAACCTCCAGGCTGCTGCATTTAATGGGGAAATAACGTCTTTTTTCTTGACACCATGCTGCAGCTGTGTGAAGTTTGTGCGTTCACGGAATTTCTTTTGCGCATTTAAGACTGACATGACTTACTTGGATTTGGCATCGTTGCTGTCTGCGCCTGCTGCAGTGCTGTTTTTGTCAGTTACTTGAGGAAAAAAAAGAGGGGGACCGTTCTTTTTTGCTGCGGAGGGAATGAGAAGAGAATGGAGATTTGAATCCGGATTCAAGTACTTTTAATCTGGAGTTAAATGACATTCGCCCCGGTTCACTTGCACGGGTATAGATGCAGAACTAAACCGGATAAAACATCCAGATCCGGGAGAGTAAAGGGCAGGTGCGCTTTGGAGTCAGCGGCTGCGCGCAGAGACCGGACGTGTGGATTAGGACGATACCTGTCTGTGGAGAGCGCATCATGCCGACTCGAATGTCGCGCACTGGGAGCCATTAAAACCTGTAGGCTGGAGCTAACAGATAAGCGGATATGGGTAAGTTTGGGTTACAGTCTTTTTTTGGTAGCGTAGGTTGCAACATACTCCAGTACCCCGTTTTTCCCTCCTACAGATACGCAAAATATCTATTCTTCATGACGCCTGGTTAGATCAGAAGGCTGCGTTGGGAGTAGTTGGTGTTTTCTAGCTGCGCTATGATCCTCTTGAGAATCCTGGCGGTTTTTATTTAAGTGGCTCAGAAAGCTTGTGGCTGAAACCTGTACTGTTGCCAGTTAGTCGCAGAGCTGCAATGCTATTTCTCTCCCACCATTTCCCGGTGGCACGCTTTATTAGTTTTTTTTCGTCCGTTTTTTTTGCAATTCCTCCAAGAAATCACGACCGTTTCTAACGAGTCTACTTGTTTTACCTGAGAACTATCCGCTCTCCTCCCATGGAGCGGATGCACTGAGTGATATGGATCGGAATGCAAATCACGTAACATGTTGGAAGCAAGTCAACTTTATAAAGCATGACTCCGCATAATCATTAATTGTCCTATTTGGGCGCACGTCTCACGAACCCTGCTGTCCAGTCGCTGTCCAGTGCTGACGCAAAACACCGAAACTTTGGATCTGAAAGGAAAGATCGGATTTGATCATTGGTCTGATTTGCATTTAAACGCCCGATGGTGATGTGCACTTGTTTCCAAGTCTCAGAATCGAGCATAAAAATCAAAGAGATGCATGCGTGAGTGTGTGCGGTAATCAGAGTATTACATATTCGTATTCCTGCGCATTTTTTCCCATTCTTGTTCTCACTTAAGATTACCATTTGCCCCTTCTGGTTCCCTGACGCGTGCGCAAAGTCACCCAACCCTGAGTCACCCCCTGCTCACTCCAACTGCCCCTTTGCTCAGAATGTCACATTTCTCTTTTCAGGTCTGCGCCTTTTCCGTTCTCTAGATCTGATTTGGTTGCCTTATCTTCTCAGCCAATCTTAACCAGGTTCGGTGGTGGTGCTGTGCCATTAATTGTGAAACCCCATGATATATCGTCCCCCAGTAGGTTACTGAACCACATTAATATGAGCCATGACAACACACAACTCCCATACTTCAAGCTGTTTGAGCTCATTGTGTTGCAAAGGACATCTGTGTGTCTCCTAAATTAATCGAGGGTGCTTTGAGTGTAATTGGAGCTCACCAGGTGCAAAAAATAAACCAAAATTCCCAACTTATAGCATTCAGCCCAGCATTTATTCAAGCCTTTGCCCACAAGTATTTGGTGATTACATGGTGTTGTAGAGTCTATTTTTTTCACCGGCTTATTGTGAGCCTCTTCATTAACAGCATGCGATGCACTTATGTTTCATGGAGCATATCATTAGAGATGTGCCTCTCAGAAAGAGAACAATGTGCTGGAGAGAGCAGAGCTGTGAGATGAATTTAGAGATCCAAATATCTCATACAGCCTCTCTGCATCTCAACACAACACATGTTTACTGTTTCAGAAAAAAATCCCAAGTACCTTTAAAAAGTGATGGAAAATGGATTTTATGGTTAAACTAAACTTCGTGTTTGTAGGCTCTGAACAACTCAATATAGCAACAGATAACTTGTGCTGGCCTTGCAGCGTGCAGCACTCTACAAATGTCAGGTGAAACAGGTGCAGAGTGGAGATCAACAGGCCCTTAGAGGGCAACACTTCTGTTTGTATTTGCACTTCACTCTTTGAATGAAAAAATAAAATCAATGATGTCTTATTGACCCATGATAAACATTAATTGTTTTTACTTTTATTTATTAGGTTTCCATCAACTTAATTAGCAGTTTTTTAAATCACCATCATGTCTTGCATATTTAAACGTTACATGCAACATCTATGTCACCTTGAGTGGAGATGTTCTTGTGACTCACTTTACTTTCTGCTGTGGACGCTCCATGAGTCATGAGTGAAACCTGGTGTGTGTTTGTTTTGGTTTGTTTTCTAAATGTTGTTCTCATTCGTTTTATGCGTAGGCGTCAGATCGCTTTTTATTTCTTTTTTTAATACAGCTGGGAAATGGTTTGCTAAAAAACGTTTAGCTGTTTAAAATCCTAGATATCCCTTTAAAACACAAAAGACATTCAAAAACAAACTCATCTGAAAGAAAAACATTCATTATGTTGCAGCTCTATGAAATACTAGAGTAGCTTCATGGTATTTCTGTGTGTTGGAGATTCTTGGTGCTGATAAAAACGTAAAATTTTGTGAAATAAATAAGTCTACAGCTACATTAAACCTAAAACAGCTGTGCCCAAAAGAACACTTTTCTTGTGTGGAAGAAAAAACAGATCTTCTTATGTGATGAAAAGTCCTCAGAATATAATCAAAATCTAAAAAAATAAATAAAATAAAAAAATACAGCATAACAAAATCTTGAATATTCTTTTTTACATGTTAAATGTTTTTGAGAAGAAAACAAAAAAGTCTGGTTGATGAAGAACCGGGCTTTGAAAAAGCTAGTACCGTCCACACAACAGAGGTGTGTCTAATTGGGGCTCTGGATCCCTTTAGTTTGAGTTAATAGAGACACATTTGTTGCTGTTTTGTGCTGAAGATTGTTGAGGGTTTTATGTTGAATGTCATCAAAACCAGTGCTGTACATTTGTTTTTAGGTTACAGTATGTGAGTTAGTTCAGTTATTGCTGCAGAGTTTGAAGCCTGACCCTCACTTCACACTGGAAGCATCAGGGGCACAGAACGGCAGCGGAATGCCGCTGCTTCAAATAGAATTCATTACAGTCTATGGGGGTGATTCAGACCAGCCACAACACGGCAATTTTCAGACGCGTCCCAGAAGCGCCTCGCCGCGCTGCTAAAGATGGGCTCTGGTTCTATTTTTGTCGCGAACCACTTCTGGGACATGTCAATTTCCACAGTTAACATAGGGCTAGACAGGAAATCACACATCCGGTAATTTTCAAAATAAAAGTCTATTGCAGCGATGCAGTTTCATATCTATGTTGATTAGGTCTATATGTGTGACCTCATGGCTTATTTACTCCCTGCATCATTCGAGAAGTGCAACTGATGCTTCCAGTGTGGAGTAGGGGTAAAAAGAACAACATGCTTTAATTGTTTTGTTACTATACACATACATATTATATCCTTAGATGAATAACATTATGGTAGCATAGTAACACTACTCTTAATAGGAAAGTGTTGAAGCACTTGCTCTAATAGCACCACTCTTCCAACAGCTTTAAAGTTAGGTGGCAGTAATGCTATGGTGTTGTTAAATAACACTGTTATCAAATGAACTTTGATAGTGATGAGACATAAGCACATGTGTGAACAATATCTATGATCCCTACTCTGTGGTTCTACCTAACCAGCATAAAGAACAAGCCACAAAAACGAAAAAATGCTTTCCTACAATAGTCGAAATCCTTCTACCTTGGCAGGCTTTGCTATTATCACAAATATAATTGGAGGCTAATTAGTTGGCTTAGGCTGATTTGGAAACATCTTTCCTTATGTGTTAGGCTGCCGTCCAGCCTGGGTGGACTCAAGGCTGAAGCTGGTAGCAGGTTTGTCAATGACAGGCAGCAAATAGCAATGAGCCACTTGTGTGTGCACAAAGTGCACCAGTTAGTGAGTCCATTTGCCAAGTTATTAAGCTGCATTTGGTTTTATTTTAGGTCAGCAGTAAAGTGCACTTACTCTTTCTATGTGTTATGGTGGAGAGGCAGAAATAGCTATCTTCTACTGCTGAGGACAGCAGGGCTGTCTGCTACATAACAAAACAGCGCACACATGGCTTTGGACAAACTTGGGCATTTACTATCCATGTGATGTAGAAGTGGGATATGAGAAACAGGGTTAGCAACTAACAGCTGATATGGATAATACTAAAAAGAAGGAAACATGGTTATACCTATAGACAGTTTCAGTTTCCACTTTTTGATTTTTGAAGGGTGCCAAAGCTATCCAAAATTCCAACATATGATTTTAAATTATATAAGACAAAATGAATATGTATTGATTATAAACTGTATAACACAATGGGGTTGAAAGAGACATTTTTTCCATCTGTCTTACTAAATACATGCATAAGGGGCCACAAAATCTGTTTTCTCATTAAAATTAAATGTACTTCATTCAGCAATACAACTTTTCTAATGACAGTTCAAGAGTAGCTGTAGCTCAGGAGGTAGAGCGGGTTGGAATTGCAGGTTTGATCCTGACTCCCACCAGAGAATGCTGCTGTTGTGTCCTTGGGCAAGACACTTAACCCACATTGCCTGCTGGTGGTGGTTGGAGGGACCGGTGGCGCCAGTGTTCAGCAGGCCTCTCCTCCATCAGTGTGCCCCAGGGCGGCTGTGGTTACATTGTAGCTCATCATCACCAGCGTGTGAATGGGTGGATGACTGATTGTGTTGTGAAGCACCTTGGGGGGTTGCTATACAAATACTGACCATTTACCATTTTTAATGCATTTAAACACTTATGCTTGTTTTTGTATGTTTATCTGGATCAAGGGAGCATCAGCCCTACCTGGGAAACCCAGTTTGTCCTTTCACCAGCACCTTCAGTGGCACCTTAAGGTGTTCTCAGACAGGTCATTCTAAATATATTAAGTAAAACTTTGTCTTTTTAGTTCATTTGGGTACTAAAACGATCGGAGGTGCTGTTGTAATTTATAGTTAAAAAAATTAGCTGATGCAACTATTTTACATTGCAGTATCAGGATTGTTCTGCTTCAGAAAATCCACCCAGATATTTTACAAATGTGGCCAGGAAAGCTGCTACTGTTTTTCACTGCCAACTTTTCTCAGGTTCAAGTAATTTCTGGTCAAAGGTACGAGGACTGGCACAGTCACACATGACTACAGAGTTTTATGCTTCAGACACCTTGGTAGAGTGTGAAGGGAACCAAGTTCAAAAAGGAAATGTTAAAGCTGATTCCAGTCGGTAACCAGATGATTTCTTTTTCTTTACTCCCTGACAGCAGACCTACTGAGAGGCAGACAGTAGAAAAATACTAGAAAGTAATTGTTGCTGATCAACAACCATACGTTTATTGAAGAAAATATTAAACTGTGAGTTTCAGAAGGCTCTGATAGTTACACAAATTACTTTTGGTCTGAACAGTGTTCGCCACAGAAAATGAAGTATTGATTCATACTACGTAAAGACCACATCAAAATTTGTTGAACAAACGAGAGCTTTAAACATTATATGACATTTCTAATGTTTGCCTGAGTTATAGAGGGGATGGAGTTTTCTCACCTGTTTCACCAAAATCTTGTTTTTTTTCTCTATGAATTCCTTGCAACATTTTTGCAATTTTCATCCACTTTGTACACTGCCCAATTGCCAAAGGTCAAAGCACACTGTTTCTGATTGAACTACCTGTTTGATGTTTAGTTTCAGTTTTTATTCATCCCCCTAAAACCATGGGGTGTGAAAATTGTCAAAAACTGTGACAGAATCCTGAACAGGACAGTAAAAAGAATGTTTTAAAGGCTTGCATTTGTATCTTTAATACGGTGGATTTGAAAGCAAGCTGAAAAAGAAGAAAGATGAGTTGGGAATGTAAATGGAAACCAACAAGGAATGACAAAATAATTTTGACCACATACCAAAAAGAAGTGTTCACATTAAGAAAACATCCTGCAGAGTTCAAGGGCATGAAGGATTTAATGTGATGGAAAAAAAGGAGACATTTCTTCCGGTATCATCAAATGAAGCAGAAGCAAAAGAACAGTAATGATGAAAAGTGTCTCAGGAAAGAGGTAATAGAGACACAAACCCCTTGAGTGACACCTGGGAGGATGACTTGTGCTGCTTTGTGAATAAGATTAGAAGAGGAGTGGGGAAGGTGATGGCTTACAGAGGCATTAGCTCATAGATGTCTCATTAAACCACAGATGGTGTCAGGAAAGGGAGAAGGTTTTTTTTCTGAAGCTGCCTCAGTCTGCAAGACATGCTGGAGTCACTTCTGATAATGTAAGAATATTTTGCATATGAGGGGGAAAAACAGAGCAGTGTTGTTTCCACATCCTCCTGAGATGCAAGTGGAAGATTGAAAAAAATGCAGTCACATTTAAAGCCCACACATTTTGTTCTCCAGTCCAAAGTGTTTTCAGTTATGATTGTTTTGGATGCACATGGAGCATTACTCTTGGGCATTCTTCTACATCACTATTCTTCTATTTTCATTGCATATTTTTTCCATTTACTTGAAGCCTTAGAGGAAACCAACTGGTTGCATTCAGAAAAGTTGCATCTTGCATTGCCCATCTTTTGTGGAAGTTAAAGTATCACAATTCGTAAATCCAAAATGAAGAAACATGATTGATGTAGCTGCCGGTATAATCAATATCCAGCTCAAATTATCCGCACCATTCCATGGTTCGCTCCATCTGTAAGAAATGATGAAAGAATCTTACGTAAACAAACAGAAAGTGTTTCTCTTTTCTAACACACAGTTAGACACAAACAAATACACATACAATACCCATATGGGATCAGCAGATGCTTGGCAGTGAGCGAAATGGCTATGTTAGATACCATATGCTGTGTGATGCCTCTCAGCGACTCTGTGTCAGGCACTTATTTCTGACAAATCCTGAAAAGATTACTGAGATTCTACCAAACCCAAGTTATGCTTAAGTGTCTCAACTGCATAACAAGTATTCCAAAAATCTTCAGATTTTTGTGTTTCGAGCTGAGGTTAGTCACAGAGGCAGGTGATATTTTACAATGAAATTATGATCATGATTTAAGCACTACTTACATATTTTTCATCGACCTTCATTTCTTAAATAAAATATTTAATAAGTAAGAAATGCAGCAATGTGTTTTTTCATATATAAAAAACAACCTAAAAGAAAAAATATAGCAGAAATCAAGACTAAATGACATTCCTGAACAGATTTGAACAATACCCTGCAAACTTTCAACGTTGCATGGACGTGCAGATCATGTCTATATTGAGTCCGTCAGTCTAGACCACATCTGTAGGACGTCCTAACTAGGTCTTTGCACAGTGGGTAAGAATATGGAGAGAATGACATATCTCCCACATATGAACAACACAACAGCAACACAGCAGTGGTAGATGTGACTGAGACTAAAAGATTTCCTAATGCATTTATGGTGTTTGCTAAATATCACAGCAGCGAAATCATTAACATTTAATCTTTAGCACCACATAGCAACATAACTTGTAAGCAATGCATTAAATCACATCAAGACCAAACTGTGTGATGCTATTTAAATTGCCACTAGGCAATGGTATACATAGTATTATTCACCTTTATGCTAACAGGTTCTAGAAATGCCAGCATATTGCCACAGATACCACTTAATATAAATGTGATGGAAATCTGAGTACATGGTTGTTGACCCAAGAAAGGTGGATTGCTTTGCTAGGTTGCGAGTGAGTTTCTGCCTCAGGCAGGATTTAAGTACAGTATTATTGTGCCTTGCTTGTGAGTGATGACAGGATAGAGATAGAATGATGAATCAGGGCTTCATCTTTAGTGATGGAGGAGCCGCTCCAGTCTGCTCTGTTGAAGAAGGAACTGAGGCAAATGGCTAAGCTCCTAATTTACTGGTCCATCTCACATAGAGTCACAAAATGTAGATACAGACAGAAAGGAACAAGATTCTGGATAGAAATACTTGAATTTAGCTTAATCTATAGAATGGCTTGGCTTACCCTTAGAGCTAAGGTGAGAAGCTCTATCATTTAGTGGTTCTTGGAATAGAGCCACTGCTCCTCCTTATTGAAAAGATTCAGCTGAGGTGGTTTGGACATGCTTAGTCACCTCCCTATGGAGGCTTTTTATATGCATCCCAGCAGGAGAAGACCTTGGTGAAGACCCAGAATTCACTAGAGGGATTATATATCCTTTCTGGCCTGAAAACACTTTGGAATCACCCAAGTGGAGCTGGAGCCCATTGTTGGGAAGAGGTCTGTCTAGGCTTCCCTCCTGGACCTGTTTTGTTTTTGACTCAACCTTGAATAAGTGATTAAAAATGGATGGATGGATGGATGCATAAGTGGGTGGATGAATGGGTGGGTGGATAGATGAATAGATGGATGGATGGGTGGATGAATGGATGGATGGATGGATGGATGGATGGATGGATGGATGGATGGATGGATGGATGGATGGATGGATGGATGGATGGATGGATGGATGGATGGATGGATAGATAGATGGATGGATGGATGGATGGATGGATGGATGGATGGAAATAATGTAAATAACCAAATCAAAGTAGAGCCATGTTAAAAGAACAAAACAATTATCATTATAATTATCATCAATTAAGCACATCTTCACCATTACTTCTTCTCCTGGGCAAACACACTTTCCTCTGTGATCAGGCCAAAGCTATTGTCACACTGAATGTAGAACGGATGTGGTCTGGTTTCTGTGTGCTGAACGTTTTTGGATATCTTCTCCCACAAGAGCGCCAAATGATTAGAAATTCGACACAATACATTAAAACATGTACCTGTAAAGTAACGTGAGCTATCATACACTATGAGCTGATATCACCGTCATTAATGATAAAACAAAAGCCGGCAAATATAATGCGACAGGGGTTTTATTTTGAAATAAGCCAGAAGCACCTTGCTGTTCCACATCTCATTTCCTGTCTGGCTCATGTAATTGCTTTAACTTCACGACAATCCAGAACAAAATCTCCTTACGGAAACTTTCTGGAGCTCCACATCTGAATCCGCAACTCTCCTCAGCCGGTGTGAATGCTGTGATTGGACTCATTGATTTGTGGTCTGTTTAGAAGCCGTACGAACACCAGATCGCACCTGTTCCACACTCAGTGTGAACAAGGCTTAAGAGAGTGTCACATCTAATGTGGTTAAGGTGGAGTCGGTCCTTAAACCTACTGTGTTCCCAGTCTTTCTGATAAAATGAACACTACATACACCTACTTGATCTGGGTGTATTGGCAGCTCATCAACACATATGAATCCTTCACAATGTAATATCCTCATTTCACAAACCTCTAGTTAATCATCAGTCCAACACATAATATGGAACATTCCTTTTTACAACAAGGTGGACTCACCATGACACCTGCCAGCACAATGTCAGCTAATTAAATGATGGACCACTTCTATCTAGACATATTAATCTTACCCAGTCTGATCATGCTCATAAATTCCATGATATTGCCTCGAGAAACACATCAGCAGCGCATTCCCTTATACTATTTCCTCTAAGGGAAATCAATGGATGTTAATGACAGATCATTAGTTGCTCTGTAAAGGGGAACATTTTCAATGGAAACACCTCACCAAGGAACACAGAGGGATTACTAAAGATGTTACTGACCTCTTTGGTGCAACTTTCACCCACGCATTGTTTTTCTATTTTTGTGTAATCCTGTCTTTGATGCATTTTCCTTTTGTGTAATCTGCTAAATTTATCACATTAATTACCTTAGGTTACTTAGGTTAAGATTGGTTCTAAGTAAAAAGCTCCTCAATGCTCGATTCCTAACCAATTCCAGATTTTGTGGCGCTTCCCTCGATTTTACTAAAGCAGCAGTGATGCAATAAAAGTGATGCACCCTTGACTTCCAGGCTCTAAATTAATCATTGCCAGTGTTACACACTATTTCTTCACAAGCTGCTCATGTTCATTATCCATATACATTCATTAAATTGCTGACTGTTTAAGGAGACTGCACTTAATCAAATCCGATTCCTTCCAACCCACACAGGTGCAAGAACCAGAATACGGAGATGAGTCTTATAAACAACACCTGTATATGAACTTAGTCGCCCAATCATTACATTAGCCATTTGGGTGAGAGCAGAAAATCATAAAATAGGACAAGATCCTTATAAAAAAAAACATCAAAATCCCATACTTACAGACTCGGACCTATTTTGACTAAGATATTTAAAAAAAATTGAAATTTATCCAAAAAAAAGGAAAAAAATCTACTATGATGGTCAGAGAACCGTGTTGAAATAGATTGTGACAGCATAAATCCAGGCAGAGTTCCATTTTTATTCACTAAAAACAAAAGTCACACCAGAGCCTTCGTATGGGTGGTGCTTCAGTTGTGTGCTTTTAGTTCTTTTCATTGGTACTGGTATTTTTTTAGAACACCGACACCTAAGCGCATAACACAGTTAACGATCCACATACATTCATAGCCATGATATAATGTCCTTTTGATGGATTCTTCAAGCAAGATCAACTTTACTAATGAGCTAATAAGAATAATTCTTCTGTTTTCAAATGAAATGTCATTCAAGTCAATTAAAATACTAAAAATATATGATTACTTGTCAGAATGAGTGGATAATGGTTTTGAAAATATCCTAACAGCACAATTCTACTAGATCACTGATAGTTATAAATAATAGTTTAGGTGAGTGAGTGGATGCAAAGCATACTTGTATACATCCTATGTCAAAGTAGGATTTAGCTATTTTGATTGTTGTCATTAGTGTTGTATGTTTGCTGTTAATACATAATGGGAAATCAATGTAGTGTAGTTTATGCATATTAGATTTTATCCTTCCAAAAGTATTCCTTGCACCAGAAACAGAAGCAGGTAGATCATGAAGGTAAGATTCATTCTTTACAAAAATTAAATAAAAAAAAAAAAAAAAAAAATCAACATTCCACAAATGATTTTAGTATTTATAGTCCTGGAAGTGTTTGAATTCAGACTCCAGTTATTTTATGTTGAATCAATTCAAAGCAGAATTGGTTTGAAATATGATTTCCACAGGTTTAGGAAAAATATCTCAACATAAACCCTGTGAATTTCACAGCAAATCACTGCAGCAACAATAATATGGATGGCACAATTTCCCATGTCACAACATGTGTATGCTGTTTGTGCATGAGTGTGTATGCTACTTTGATTTCTACATTTGTGAGGTCCAGAAATTGACGTTGACTGTAAGTTAGTTTTTAGGGTATTTTATTTCTTCTGAATATCTATGGGACAAAAGAAAATACAAACCTGATCGATAATTAATAGATTCCATAGTTTAAGGGACATGTGGTATTTGAATGACTTCTATAGATTTTTACCCCTCTTCTACCTGATTATAAAAAATCCCAACAAAGAAATTTGAATAAAATTGCAAGTGTTATGATTACTGAAAAATGCAGAAAATGCCTTTAGTTTTATGGTAGTTTTTTTTGCAACTGTTTATTAAAATTCATTTTGAATATTTCTTTTGTATTAGCTCATTTGCTAACCTTCTGACTCTTTTCTTTCTCCTCTCCCTTTTCCTTCATTATAGGCTCTGCTCTGCGGCGTCGCTGGCTAGTTTTCCAACTCCTGATGCAGGTGTGGCTGGCGGCAAATCCATCACTCAGTGAGCGCCAATGCCCCAAGAGTTGTCGCTGTGATGGAAAAATTGTGTATTGTGAGTCAAGCGCCTTTCGTGATGTCCCTAAGAACCTCTCAGGAGGCTGTGAGGGCCTGTCATTACGATACAACAGTCTCTCCAGTCTTCGTGCAGGCCAGTTTGTTGGCCTCAACCACCTTATCTGGCTCTACTTGGACCATAATTACATTGCCTCTGTGGATGGAATGGCCTTCCAAGGGGTCAGAAGGCTCAAAGAGTTGATTCTAAGTTCTAACAAGATCACATATCTCCACAATACCACATTCCATCCTGTCCCTAACTTGCGTAATCTGGACCTGTCATACAATAAACTGCAAGCCTTGCAGCCTGGGCAGTTCCAAGGTTTACGGAAACTTCTCAGTCTTCACATACGCTCAAATTCTCTAAAAATTGTCCCCATGCGTCTGTTCCAAGACTGCAGAAACCTTGAGTTTCTTGATCTGGGTTACAACCGTCTGCGAAGCATAACTCGGAATGCATTTTCAGGCCTGGTCAAACTCACTGAGCTGCATCTGGAGCACAATCAGTTCTCCAAGATCAATTTCTCTCACTTTCCTCGCCTCTACAACTTGCGGGCTCTTTACCTGCAGTGGAATCGCATTCGCTCAATGAGCCAGGGCCTGACCTGGACCTGGGCCTCCATCCAGAAGCTAGATCTGTCAGGGAACGAACTAACAGAGGTAGATGCTGTTGTGTACCAGTGCTTACCAAACCTGCAAACTCTCAACTTGGACTCCAATAAGCTGACCAATGTTTCACAGGAGGTGGTGGATGCTTGGATTTCGTTGACAATGATTAGTTTAGCTGGAAACGTATGGGACTGTGGCCCTGCCATTTGTCCTCTGGTGGCTTGGCTAAGAAACTTTAGAGGGGCAAAGGAGACCACAATGATCTGTGCCTCACCCAAGAAAGCCCAGGGAGAGAAAGTGATGGATGCTGTTGAAGCCTTTGGTGTTTGTCAGTCAAAGCAAGCAACAACACTCACAATGAATATTCCCTCAAACCCATCCAGCATCCCCGTGCAGACGGAGCGCATTCCATCTATTTTGGCTTTACCAACTAGCCCTGGAAAGAGAGCTGAGGGATCCCTTAGGGGTCCTACATCATTAGCAGTTACCCCAGCTGTTGCAGTTCCTCCAGAGCAAGACTTGGAGCCTGTGTCCTTCCATAAGATTGTGGCTGGAAGTGTTGCCCTTTTTCTTTCTGTCGCAATGATCCTGTTGGTAATTTATGTGTCCTGGAAGCGCTACCCTAACAGCGTCAAGCAGCTGCAGGAGCACTCGGCAGCTGCACGCAAACGTCGCAAGAAACCTAGAGAGACAGAGCGCACCCTTAGCTCTCCTCTGCAGGAGTACTATGTGGACTACAAGCCCAACAATTCTGAGGCCATGGATGTGCTCGTCAATGGAACCGGACCGTGCACCTACACCATCTCAGGCTCCCGTGAATGCGAGGTATGACTCACAACATTACCACTCATTCTGAACAAGAACGCTGTCTTCACTGAGTCATGCAAAGGTAATTATTTGCACAGTTTTCTGCCACTGGATATTCTATACAGCAGGTTTGGACAAACACTGTGTACCCATGAATTATTCCTAAAGACAGCAGAGCATTGCTTTGTGTGAGACAAGTTGTTTTCAGATGAGTATTTTTATATTCTTTGAAGCTATAATCTCTTGTGGAATGCAAATGTTTGTTTTGCCACAAAACTGTACAGAAACACAGATAAATAGGAGTGATTGTGTATCATACACACTATAATTTTGAGATTATTCTATGTGGTTTGCAACTAGCGCGTTATACATATTTTTTATTTTGTTTTAGCTTTCGCTTGCTTCCCACACTTGTGGCTTTAGTGTCTTCACTTCTCTGCTTTTCAGTTTTGTGATGTGCAAAAGCTGGATTATTTCTCTATACCGGATGTGAATGCTAATAGCAACTCTTCCCTGAGTGGAGCTTCCTTAGAGCAAATGACTTCACACTTTTTTTTTTTTTGATATATCTATGACTCAAGATAGTCACTGAAACATCTCATATCCCCACGCACCCCAACAGCGCTGCCTTTCAGCTTAGCGTGCTTACCTTTCATACTGTCTGGCTGAAGTTACTCCCTTGTTTACTCACTTGCTAAATTGATTAGTCAAGCATAAACCAAATTGAATACTTTCACTGGCCGCTGACACTTTAATTCACACAAGGGTAGGGGAAAAGTGTATTTGTCACACACAGACAGGAACAGTCTATGATAGTGCTTAGAGGAGTAAGAATCCTTTGAAATGCTATACACAGCCAAGTGATTTTCTTCAAAACACTATTTACACAGCACATCAAGACTGGAATACTACGTTTTCCCCTTTTGCTTTTACTTAACCCTCTCTTGTGTACTACTTGACAGACTGCTAAAGAGTTTTTAAACCTCTTTTTCCACTACTCGAGATTTGGAAAACATAAAAGCACTTTGTTCAGAAATGCATTTTTGTGTCTCCAGTACGTCCTGATTGTTATGAGTCATGGATTTGATTTTCGTTTGTGTTTTATATTATTCATAATTCTCAGGATTATTTTTTTCTTCCCACGCCAAAAGGGTTGGGGTGGGGGTGGAGAGGCGGGGTGTAAAAATAGAGGTTTGAAAAAAAATTTCATTCCTATATTTAAGTAAAGCACACTCATGGTTTTGCAATGGTTTCCTTCAGTTTAGTAAATCCATGATTAGTAATGTCTTTGGTGTCTATGAGCAGCAGGTACCGTCAGTGTGAAGCTCAGGGGGGAGATCTAAATGTGGAAACAGAAGTAAATACAACACTAAAATAAAACAAGGCTTTAGGGAACATGTACAATTTGTAACATTCTGCCTTATTGTTAAACTTTGATGCCAATGGTGTCACCAAAATCACATTGGACTGTAAACCTGACCTTTAGTTCTCACTCTAATGAGACTGTAGTGTTCTGAACACTTGTCTAAATGTAAAGAGATAATCGGTGTGGTTTTACATTAGTTTCTGCAGCTTGTTTCCAGGTTGTTTTATCCTGAAAGTAAGAGATTGCAAAACTTTAAATTTTTATTAAACCAAAACAGTGTTTTGTTTTTCAGGGTAAACCCATGCACAAGGTTTGTTACAGTAGAGAAACAAGTTCTCTCTGTTGTGTTGATATAGACGTTTCAACAGCAAGAACCCAGACTCCATTGTGTTTTTCCCTTATTTCTGATACCATATGGCTAACTGGCACTTGGTAATATATAACAATTACGGTAAGCTCTAATTGGTACAATGATAAAAGACACTCATGAATGCAAATGGACATTTTTGTTGTTGCTCTTCCCCTATTAGTGTCCCTTTAAGTGGCTATTTTCTTATTCTATGTTCATTTAAACAGGAAACCAGTACTTATAGATTTTAAAGGTATAGTATGGAATTTTTTTCATATTTTTAAATAATTTTCGTGAGCCAGTATGTGCTAAAATGACCTTTTACAGGGTTAATGAAATGTCACTCAGACTCCCACCACCTTCTGACATGTCTGGTGCTGCAGTCTGCTTCCAGCATGTTTCCTGCATGTTTTAGATCATGAACACAGCTGATTTTAGTGATGAACTGCTCCTGTAGACACTAATGAAGGCTGAGGAGACATTTCAGCAGTTAGATTAAGGTGTTAAAAAGACGAACGCACAGCAAGGAGGAGAGTTTCACTTTTGGTTTCACTAACAGACACTAGGGGCTGCTAAAAACAAACCCAAATTGCCAAATGTGCCTTTAAAATGGAAAACTAATATTAAATTAATAAAACAAGTTATGCTAAAAAGTAATTATGTTCTAATTGCTGTAATTAACTATTTATTTACTATTTCTTAAGTGAAATCTATTTTATTTAACAACTATTTTTAAAGCTACGTGTGTGTGCGCGCGGATGCGCGCGCGCGCGCGCGTGTGTGTGTGTGTGTGTGTGTGTGTGTGTGTGTGTGTGTGTGTGTGGTTTTCCATCAAAGTTGATCAAAATAAACAACTAAATAAAATACCAGATGTTAACAATGTTAAGAATCAGGTGGAACTCACTGGTCTCAGAAGAAGTTGATACAGGCACATTAGATGAAGATGAACCAGAAAAAAAATCTACTGTGCCACATTGAAAATAAAATAACTGAATATCAGTTGAATCACCTTCTCTTATTCCTGATGGTAGTTGGATAAATATTATCAGAATTGTAAAGTCTCATCTGGAAAAGACTCACAGGAGATGGTATTTATGAAATGTAATTTTTTTTCTGTTTGACACTAATTAAATAGAAAATCTGAAAAAAAGTGCAAACTGAAAGTAACATCAATTGTGAAAAGAATTTTTTAAATCTTTTTATCTTTTATCTAACATTGTAATTCAGTTAATTATTTAGTTAAATATTAATGTTGTTCTTTGACTCAAATAAAACAGGAATTTTCCTTAAACACGAGACTTAACTTGTTATAGTAAAGCCTTATTTATAGGATTCTGGTTGTCAGTGGCTTGCTGCAGCTCTCATTTGCATCATCAATTCTGAATAACTAAATGATTAAACTAAACTAAATGACTTCACACTCAAGTGTGAAGCAGTGGTGTTTCCTTTTTCTTTTCTGACTTTAGCGCATCTTGTGTTTTTCTTCAGATTTTCTTGAAAATAAATCTTGTCTTGTCTTATCTGTCCTTCCCTCTCACCTGAACAAAACAGTGTTAAGGTGAGACAGGAGCAATCCGTCAGCAGTCCACAAAGTCCTGAGTTCATCTGAGAACGTGCTCCAATCTTGTTTCTACATTTTGTTGCTTTTGCATAGACATAAATCACCAGACAGAACATGGCAGCACTTGCTGCACTCTGTCCACGCCGCTGTCTTCCACTCCTCTGGCTCGGGGACATAGCAGCTTATGTCCGTTTATCCCTGAGCAGGAATTTCTATTTCTTTCTATGTCAGGCTCACACTTCCTCTCATTTGGATTCTGTGCCTTGGTATAACACGACCTCTTCACATGATTGTCCTTCATCAGCTCTCAGGTCTACTTCACACGGGTTGGAGTTTGGTAGCCTTTTTTATCGAACTGCCTGACAATAACCCAATCCTTATTTTTCTGTGTGACTACAATCAGAGGTGACTTTTCTCTCTGACATTTCATTGAGATTTCTTTTACCTGATGACATGATTGATGTCACCTTTTTTAGTCATTTTTTTGCCTCTTGTCACTTTTTTTTATTACATCATCTAACCTGACAACACTACACGATGTGTAACATGTATCTCCTTCCCTTTAGACATGATATTTGACTTTTAGCAGTAAAAAAATTATAAAAATAAATAATAGTAATAATAATAATAATAATAATAATAATAATAATAATAATAATAATAATAATAATAATAATAATAATAATAATATATTTAGTCATTTAGTTTAACTTTTCTTTTTGTCTGAATTATAATTCTTAGTTTTCTTTCTCAGACCCATATATGTCCTTTTAACCCTCTGTTCTCTCTCAGATGCAGCAGTCTATTAAACTGTTTTTTGTTTTGTTTTTTTAAGATTACCCTATCATTTAGGAAAATTATATCTCAGATATGACTGTTTTTTAATTTTATTTACCTTTTTTTTTAATTTCGGATTCAGTGCTGTAAAATAACTTTGTGCCCAATGAAATCATGTTGAATACTTTGAGTTTCACCAAAGGGAAAATAATCAACCAATCAGAGCAAATCGTGACCATGATTTCACAGACTGCTTGTTAAACTTCTGCCAGTACCGGGGTGGGTTTTCAGACAGATAACTTCTTCAGACTGCCACCATTCCAACGTAAAAACCACCTGATGGATAGGCCAGGGTGATGAGTAAATGCTAACTGCTAGCCGCTAGCACAGGGGTAGGGAACCCTGGTCCTGGAGAGCTGCTATCCAGCACGTTTTAGAGGTTTCCCTTCTTCAACACAGTTGATTCACCTGTTCAGCAGCTCATCAGGCTCTGCAGAAGCCTGTTAATCACCTGCTGATTAAAATCAGGTGTGTTCATTACTCTAATTCATTACTCTCTAAAGTCAAGTCAAGGATTGGGTTTCTATACCGCAACAGGTCATCCTTTACTCATTCTGCAAAGCATACCTTGGTCAAAATGACAATCCTTCCCATCTTAGATTACATTGACATCATTTATAGGACTGCTTCCAAAAAACTTCATAAACTCGATGTCATTTATCACTCAGCAATCCGTTTCGTCACTGGTGCCCCTTTCACTACTCATCATTGTGATCTGTACTCACTCGTTAACTGGCCATCGCTCCATTCCTGCAGGTTGTTATATTGGTATCAATTTATATACAAAACAATCATCGGTAGAACACCATCATATCTTCGCTCATTACTCATCACTTCCAACAACCAGCGCATTTTACGTTCCAGTAACCTAATCTCCATGGTTATTCCCAAAGCTCGCACCTCTTTTGGCCGCTCCTCATTCCAGTTTGCTGCTCCCAATGACTGGAATGAACTGCAAAAATCACTAAAGCTCACTACCTACGTTCCATTATCTACCTTCAATAATTCATTGCATTCAATAGTTTCTGATCAATGTGTCTGCTTCTGAGTACTTAAAGATTGTTTTAAGTCTGTTTTGATGGCTTGTACATATTATATATGGGAACAGTCCTTTGTCTTTATGTCTAGCTGTTTTATCTTATCTGTTTTTTATCTTATCTGTTTGTGTAAAGCTAACTATGTGTCTGCTGCTGCTGCCTCTTGGGCAGATCGTCGTCGTAAATGAGAATGAGTTCTCAATCGACTCATCTGGTTAAATAAAGGTTAAATAAATAAAATAAATAAGTGTTGAAGCAGGGAAACCTCTAAAATGTGCTGGATAGTAGCTCTCCAGGACCAGGGTTCCCTACCCCTGCGCTAGCTGAATGGTTATAAACTTTGGTGGGTGAGTGTCAGGGACAGACTGGGACATTAATTCAGGCTGGGAATTTATCATCTCAGCTGTCTTTTCTCCATCCAAATGACGTGTGTGTGCGTGTGTGTGTGCACGTGTGCACTCGGCAATCACTGAGTGGGACTTATCGTTGTAAATCTGCGGTCTCCAGCTGGTGGAATTCACGCGGAGAGAGGCGGGGTTTCATCGAATCCAAGCATCTTATTTCCGGGTTGAATTAATGTCTCATGAAAATAATTTATATTTCATAAAAAATGACTTCTCAATAGTACCAACGAGAATATTATATCATATATTGTGCCTATTGTTGCTCTGGAAGGTGTAAAATATCATGACACAGGCCCTTTAAGAAAATGTCATCAAAATTTTAAAAACTGACATGGGATCATTTGTTTCAGTTTTGCTTGGTGTTCATTTACTCGCAGCAGCTTGATTTTTCTTTGCCTTATTTATTTTTTATTGTTGTTTTGGTCTGTGTGAGGCCCAAGGTCATAAAACCACACTGGTAATCGCTGCAACAAAAAAAAAGAATCAGGAGAAAAACTGTGAAAATAGTTGAGAGCAAATTAGTTATCTGTAATTCAGTGGGGAGGTTAAACTTTTGTGTTGTTACTGTCTTCGGTCTAAAATAAGCCATGTAGGGGTCTTTGAGCATGCACCAAGCTAAACCGTGAGAAAACATCTCTGCTATCCGCTAATCCTGTCTGTTTCACACTCTGGCTTCATGCTGCTGATTTCTGCACTGCTGTTTGATCCACGCTTAATGAGGGTGGAAGATCACTAATACAGCAATTACATTACCTGGAAAAGAGGCAAGACTAATGTCTTTTCTTCATAGTTGTCTCAGTTTCACAATAAACTTTGCTAGCTTCAGTTTGGCCGCTTGTTTGTTTTCAATCACTTGCCATTTCTTTCAACCCACTTGCCCAGCAATTATTACTTTTTCCCTATTGTTTTCCTCGTTTCACTTTCAAAGCCATTTTTCAAAGCTGCGCTCATTTGTTTTACGGAGGTCTCTCTTCTGGTTTATTACCTCAAACCTGCTTCAGTATCTGCTGATGAAGTGCAGCTCCTTCAAGCAGCCCCTCTATAAGGATGAGGAAAGTAGTTTGACATATTGTAACTGCTTGGGGGGAAATAAACGAGTGCCCACTGAGAGAGAATAAAACGTGAAGAGCAGTATCGTACTTGAGCTACACCTCAGAGCAGTCTGCGTTTGACTCAGATTAACAAATGAGTGAGGCAGGAATTTAAAAAAGGATGCTCTTACAGCTCTAACTCCTTTTTTTACAGTAATCCAGCCCTGAATTATTTATCATACTTTTAAAGATTATTACTTTTGAAGAAACTGTGCACCAGTGGCATGACAAGCTCACATTTCATCATCATTACAGAATTCTTTGAACCCTTTTATTTCTAAGGATCAAAACAGGCTTTTTAATATTTTCAAAACTGAAAAAGTATCCGATATTTAAGACATGAGATATTTAGATTTTGTAGAAAAGTGATGACTGGCTGAATTCAATATAAACTCATAACATCCATAGTTGTCCACATGATTGAGGTCAATGTTTATGATAGATTCAAAAGTTTCTTCCTCAGAGACTTTGGTTCATATTGACATAATAACATCACACAGTTTTTGGAAATGTCTGGGCTTCACATCCATGATGTGGATCTCCCATTATACCACACTGTGCAAAGACCTAGTTAAGACGTCCTACAGACGTGGTCTGGACCGACGGACCCAATATAGACATGACCTGCACATCCATGCGACGTTGAGTGTTTGCAGGGAAGGTTCTGGTCCATCTTACATCAACTGTACTTACGCACAGATCTGTATGTTTTTCATGCGTAGGAACAATTTTAAGCATTGTGTGGTATATACCATTTAGTACTTGTGCATAGAAATGTTCCTAAATACAAGAACTGCTCTGACCATTCGTACAAACAGCATCTAGTGGTAGAACAAAGGAACTGCAATACTGAAGGTCCCCATCATCCACGCATGTTCCTCACTCATAAATATTTTTTACCCAATTATGTCCATGGATAAACAGCTCCTGGTGTTGGAACTTATGAAAGACACCTGTGACTGACGAATATTTGACATTGTAGCATGGCTGATCTTGTGTTACTGAAGGATTTGGCAGAACGTGTGCTCCATTTCCGTGAGTGCACTGATCTGATTCCTGAAGGAGCAATCATTTGAGCATTTGGGACCCTTTGTGGAGCGACAAAGTGCACCAAACCGATTCCAGTCCATATTCAATTATTGACAACTATGAGAAACCCCCAGAGCCTCCTCTCACTCTGCTCCCGTTACAGAGGAGGCTGCACTCATACAACAAACATTTCCAAACAAGAACAAAACTACCTCCAAACTGAACATGCAGACAACTCCTTAAATGTAAATGATAAATGACAACAGAATGGAACATTCAGTTCGGTACTCTGCGTTTTTTCGTATTCAGTTTTTTGTTGAAGATTTTGTTTTCTTTTTTTCTGACAGGGACCTCTCCTCTGTCCTGATTGCATTTACCATCTTTGCAACTTGTTTGGTTCTCTTCTACTTTGGCAACCAGTGCCTTGATCTCGCTGTCACTGAAATGTTTTTTTTTTTTGGGGGAGGAATGCAGAGATTTCCTTCATGTGCTTAGGACATGATGTGACCAAATATGGTTAATTGAGGGGTGTTTCTGTATGTATGTATGTTACTGTGAACGGGCACGAGCACCTGGGTACGCACAGGTGGGATTTATCAACAGTCGATTTCAGATGAACACGCACATGAGTAGCCACCACGTTTCACAAATCAGGATTTTGCCAGTTCATACAAACATTCTAAATTGCATTCGTAGGATGGAATATAGGACAGTTTCTACGAATGTTTGAAGAATGAGGGCCCAGGACGGGGATGAGATCTAGTGACTGTGGAGGCAGTTAGAGTCCAGTGAACTCACTGTTATGTTTAAGAAGCCATCAGAAGATGGGTACACTGTGGTCATAAAGGGATGGAAAATGGTCAGCTACAATACTCAGGTAGGCTGTGGTGTTTAAACCAGACTCATCAAAACTCCCCCACACCATTAAATCACCAGCAGCTTAGTAGCCTAAACAATTGACACAAGGCAGGATCATTTATTTGAGCAGTTATATTCTTACAGAATTTACAATGTTACAACAACAGAGCTCAAAAGGAGTAGACTGAAGGAGGGAAGCTTCTGTTCATGTATCCCTCATTCCATATACTCAACATTTCGGCTATATCATCAACATTTGTACAATTCACAGTATTATACATTTATGGAAATATTAGTAGCATTTAATGTATCTTCAGGTACATTTGTTATTGTTAGTACCCTCGCTGCACCTAAGAATATGGTTTTCACATTTGTAAATATCTCAAAAATATCTGTAAAAAGCAGTTTTTAATTCTTCTCATTATCTTCTTATTATCCAAGGACCACTAACCCTTGAAGAACGCACTTCTCTTGAAATTTTAGACTTTTTCGATTTCATCAGACAATTATGTGCTATTAAATGAATTGAAAATAAATCTAGCCTGTCAACCTTGCATAATGCAGCTGTTAGAGCTTTTCAAAAACCTTTTTTTTTTGTATTAATCTGTTTCATGGGATTTCATGTTACTTAGAGTTCATGTCTGCATCTTTCAAGGAAGTCTTACTCATTATGTTGGGAAAGACTTTTGTATAGGGATGTAACTTGTCCTAATTAACCAACCAATGTAATTAAAAGACACAGTCCAAAGAGACAGGGTGGAGATTTTGTCTTAGCAGTTCTGTGTGGGTGGACCGAGCATTAAAACCCATTCTGATCTCACAGATCTTTTCCTCTGCAGGATTTTTAGCTGTTTTAATCTGCTGCTCATTAATGTAAAAAGTATTTCTGTCTCCCTGCAGTGCATATGCCCAGTTAGGTATTACTTCAGGATGTTTTTTTTTTCTTTGTATTTTTTCTGAATAACTTTCAGTTCATCCTCTTGTTTCCGTTTAACTAATTAAATCTCTCCTCAGCACTTTGTTTGACTGACAGTTTCCTGAATGCACTAGTCGAAGTGTGAAAACTTATTTTCTTTATCATTTTAACTTTTGGCCTTTTGCCTTCATGCATTCAATCAAAGTCTTTCTAATAATTTACTGTGCCTTTTAAAAGTAATTAGATGCCCCAGATCAGTTAATGAATACAGCAGAGTGATAAAGTGTTGCAGTTTCATTCAGATTAAGTCCAGGGAGATGTCCACCTTTATTGAGCTGAGGATTGTTTGTGTTTTTGTTAGTTTTTAACAGCATTTTGGACCACCTGTCCTGCAAATTTAGGAGTTGAAGACTCACACTTGAAGTTCAAGCAGACAATAGACAGGTAGGGAGGTAAACACCCAGAGGAGTATGTTCAACACGATTGAGCAGTCGACAGGCAGACAGAAGTACTTAGAAAGCCAGAGGAATCAGGCTCGTCAGCTGTACTGGCAGCCATTGGTCAACAAAGACACACAAGACAGCTTTCCATCCTCAAATGGCAAAATAAAATGTTTATTTGAATAATTTTATTTCATAAATGTGTTTTTTTTCTGCTTTACTTTATGTTGAAACACAATATAAGGTTAGGCAATAACCAGCAGATCACTGTGGATAGTATGTTTTACAAAAAGAAAAAGAAAGAATATTGTTTAAAAAAAATAAATCCAGTCTCTAAATTGATTCAGTGCTCTAGATCAGTGGTCATCATTCTTTCAAGATTCAGTAAATTCACTTCTAGATTTAATTTATTTATCCCATTTCACCACAGAAGTGCAAAGTCCAATTTACATCAGGTACAGACTGGAGCCATTTTTATGTGATCAGTTTCGAAAGATCATAAAATTCCAGTGAGTTAAACACACCCTGTAGAAGGGAAATAGCAGACTGCACTGAGTTTTCACTTCAATGCAACCCCCCTATTTAGAACAAGCACCATTCCTAATCAAAGGGGAAAAGAAACTCTGTTTTTACAGGAAAATACATCAAACAGGACCAGAGCCAGACTCAGAAGGTGGCCTTCTACTTAGTGTATGGTGCAAAAAATCTAAACCTGTCCACCAAACGACCCACATACCAGCACTGGTCTTTAGCTCAGTAGTCGGGCAGCCTTGTTTCAGAGTATCCAGAGTCAAAAACATTAATAAAAATACTGAAATCAACCATAAATGCAGATACGTGCATACCTCTGGTCTACATTACACTTTCTAATTGAAAAGAGTTAACTGCTTTCTTGAACACAGCTGCAATAAAAGACACAGTTATTCAAAGATATTTAACCCTTGGAGGTCCCTTAGTACATTTTTTGTGCAGTAGTGTTTTTTTTTACAATGTACATTTTTTTATAAAACCTGTCATTAAAGGGGTTAAATCTAAAAACACACATATTTTATCATGTTTAGTGAGTGCTGAAGCCAAGGATGGAATCTGTGTAAACAAATCAGACTTATGAAATATTATATAATTTTAATTACACCTTCTGATCAGTGACATTTTTTTGTGCTAAGGGTCCATAATGTGGCTTTTGTTAGAGGGACCTCCAAGGGTTAAAAACGTTAGTATTTCCATTTATTTATTAATTAATGTGTAACAATATATCTGAGTGTGTGTGTGTGCGCGTGCGCGTGTGTGTGCGCGCGTGTGCATTCACAAGTTAACCAAACCTTAAGCTAAAAAAACACAAATGTTATTAGTCATGTCATGCTACCAGTTTTCAATATTGACAAAACCAACATAATCAGAGTTAACAAAACAAGCTACATGGAATGAGAAAATGTATAGATATGCAAATCTAATAAAGATTCCCATCCACTGGAAGTGGATCCTGTTTTATAGCCAGTAGGCCTTCCTACCTGCATTTACTGCAGCATACAGCATAACCTTCATCTCTCCAGCTAGGCTATTTAAGGATGTTTCTTCTGGTTTGTTTAAAGACCTTTTCTCTGCTGTGTCAAGCACATATTAGCCTATTTTTAGTTAATTACTTGTCTCCAACAACCTCCAGCATCCCACTCACTGAGGTCTCAGTGCATAAGCCTGATGCAGTTTCTCTTTTTCTGCAGGATTTCTTTTTTTTTTCTTTATTTTTACCCTCTTTTGATCGAGGAGTCCTCTTCTTCAGCAAATTCACTTTAGGATTTAAATGATTCTCACATGCATGAGCACATTTTAAATCTAAGACTTGGGTCTTCTACACGTTATCAAAAAAAAAATAAAAGGTGAAAAAATAATGAATTTTGTTCACATTTCTCTCCATCACTCCACAAGGGTAAAGTCTGCTTATCGTTCAGCAAGGCCAGTGCAGCAAATGTCACATAATTTGAGACCATATTTAACAGTAAAGTATTACAGTCCACCATACGGGTTGCATTAGAGGGTAATAAAAGAGCTGTATTGACCAAACTGACAATGGATACATAGCTGATTGATTTTGCCCTGAAGCTAGTGAGGCTACTTACAGAACATGGCTACACAATGGCCATCTCATGAAACGTGGAAATGATCGCGGATAATGATGATCATAAAATGAGGACAGAACCCAGCTGGGCCTGTCGTATGAGATTGCGTCGGATACTTTGTGACCATGGAATTGATTGATTAGGTTTACAGATGTACTTAGATTAAATCAGTTGGTACATTTTTGTTGTTTTTATTTTTATTCTCCTATATTTTGTTCGTCTACTGGGCATTTTTAAATTCTCAGCAGGATTTATTAACCATTTCTCTCTTAGATTTTCAGCAGTTGAGGCACAGTTCTGTGCAAAAATCTTGAGCAGGACTTCATTTCTTCAAAGTGCAGAAAAGGCTCCTACACCATTTAAAGAAAGAATAAAAGGAGAACGAGTGGAGGCAAAAGAAGAAGTGAAAAGCCTGAAAAATGTTTTACAGAAAAACTTCTGGTTTATCTGATTTAATACTTTTACTTAAAAAGACTCCTAAGTAAGATTTAAAAAAATGCCAAAATTCTAAAGAATCATACAACATGTCAGAGGTGTAATGAGAGGGCTATAGGGCGTAGCGTCATAACGCCTATACCTGTTGTGCCCCTAATACTCTGAAATGAACAGTTTGTGGTTTTCTTTATGATGTAAAATGAATGTTTTTAGCTGCTTTATTTTATCTAAATAACGTAATCCATGGTAGCGTTTCAGATATGTAAAAAAAAAAAAAACGTACTCGTACATATGATTATAGCATTTAGTACCAGAACCACACGCTCATTCTAAGATATTCACAAATAAAACAGCTGACAAACATCTCTTGGGTCGTGAAAATGTGGTTCCTCTTTGCAACTAGTTGGAAACACAAGACCAGTTAGAACATTGCAAGAAAATAAAATCAAACTAGAATTGTGCTGCATGGTGGAGCAGCTAGTAGCACAGGTGCCTGGCATCGAGAAGGTTGCAGGTGCAATTCTGGCTGTGGTCTTTCTGCTTGGAGTTAGCATGTTCTTCCATGCATGTGTGGGTTTTCACTAAGTACTCTGGTTTCATTCAACAGTCCAAACACATGCATGTCAGGTGTGAATGAGTGTGTGACTGGTTGTTTGTCATTGTGTGTCCCTGTGATGGGCTGGCGACGGGTCCAGGGCGTTCTCCGCCTCTCTCCAGATGACTGCTGTAGATAGACACCAGCTTCCTGCAGTCATGAGGAATAAAAGGCTCAGATAATGAGAAATGAGCTGGAATTTCACAGATCTAGGAATTTTATTAATGGTTGGCAGATGTGGAGGATATCATGTAATGCAAAACAAACTTAGGCTATGACAGCAACCGTTGTGCAAATGTTATTACAATTTAGTCATGGATTGGATTTATTTTATCTCATAATTTTTGCAATTTATCATAATTTCTTTTGCAATTCGGTTGCCAACCCTTTACAAAACTGCCTCATATGTCTCGTGCTTCTGACTCAGAAGCTAAATTGAGAAGCGATCGAGAATCAAAATCAGGTGACACAACAGTGAGGCAGTGAACCCTTGAAACTAATGAAACTCCCACATTGCCAATTGTAATTTGTCACCATATTAGTTTTTTATTAGTTGTAAAGACAAAACTAATTTAGGTTTAACCCAAAATAGCCCTAACAATACATGTAGACTGTTCCTGCTGCATTGAAGCTGATACTAAAGGCACTAAGAAGCATCAATCTGTTACACAAGAGATCAGACGAATAAAGCCCTGTTGAAGTGGGGAAACTGAATAGGTTCATCTAAATCAATAAAATTATATCAAAATGCGAGTTCTGAGAAAATACAAACCACTGCATCACTAATTGAACCTATTTACTTTTTAAAGATACACGGCCCATTATCAGTCTTCCAGTGTGAAGTAGGCTAAGATGGATCCTTGAAAGAAATCCTGTTTTTAATTCATTCAGTCATCTCACCTATCAAACAGCCTTCCAGTTATAGCAAGATCCCAACGCCATTTTGCCACTGAATACCACCATTTAAAAGCAGTCAGTCCTAATGGATGGGGTCGCTGGCCGACAAATTACATCATTCATCATCAAATACAATGCTCTTGATGCTCTCACCTTGTAAAGCGAACATTTAAATCGGGGTATGTTCTTAGGTGCATGACAGCCGGTGTAAAAAAAGAACATTTTAATCACATTCTGCTTCAACACACTTCTGATCTATTGAACTGTTCACCTTAGGAAACTTATGCATGATCAGCTGGTTTTCTGTGACATAACCAGTCCCTTTTGTGTTTAAAGGAAGCCTCCAGGAGGAGCTGTGTGCTTGACCCATGAATTCTGTGTGTTTTACATTTTTTAATAAACGGTTCAGCAAATATTTTTTTTAAAGTGGGTAGAATTTTTTTTTTCAATGTTGTAATAATGGCCACTGCAGGGCAGTAATCAGCATCAGCTAACCGGATTTACGCCAGCAAATTGATGTTTTCGGCCTATGACCTCTTCATTTGATGAAGGTAGAATAATCTGCATATAAGCACTTGTGTGAGATTAAAGTCGTTTGTGCCAATCTGCTCATTCACCCATGAATTAAATCACCTTCAGAAGGGATGGAAACACACTCAAAGCAATAAAAGAAATGAACACAAACTCCATGATACCTACCAACATTTTATGTTACTTTCTATTTTTTCCTCCCTTTCTTTCCCCATTGGAACATTTTGCAACCTCAAATTTACCAGGTCAGACAAAGAGGGAGGTGTGCTACAGAAAGGGCATGAGAAAGCAATGGGAAATTACAAACAGAGTCAAAAACTGAAGTAGACAAAAATAAAGAGGGAACATAGAGGGCACGAAATGGTTAGGAGGGTCAGAACTGATGGAAGGTTCAAGGATTGAGAAAAACTGATAGCTGGAAAGGAGAAGAGTGTGCACACCGAGTCATGCTCTAAGCTCTCGCTGACCTGGGAGGCACAGCCTCTTTGATTTAGTGCCAATCGGAGTTTTTAATGTCTGTGCAGAGCATCATAATTTATTAAGATTATCATAAACTTGTGCTGGGGAAAAGGAGTGGGCCACTTGTGCCTCCCTCTCAGAATAAATTACTTGCTGCAAGCTGGAGCGTCAATCAGGCCAGGAATGGTGGAACCAGCTTGTCCCCACTTTGTTTTTCTCCAGCTTCCCCATGCAGCAAGGACCCATAATAAATATTCATATTCTGCTCTAGAAGAAGCCAAGGATATTAGGTAAAGGAGAGCTAGAAGGAAGTTTTAATTAGTTTTCAATGCTTCTCTGTCAATAAGTGGATTTTTATTTGGGATGGTGTTCAGCTCAAAATGCAAAAATGATTCTGCGGCGTTAAACCTCAACCCCACCTCCACAGAAAACCCCTTTATTGATTTTGTAAGGCCTCTTGTCTTTTTTGTTGCAGCTAAGCTCCCTGTTTAATTTGGAGGCTTTGTGAAGGGGGTGCTTGCTTCTTTAGCTGGAGATTGAAATGAAGGCAGAAGCTGATCTTCCATCATCTGCTGAGTCTTTTCACTCGATTTCCATCATACAGAAAATGGAAAGAGCAATTGAAGGTGGTGTGTGGTATAAGAGGGGCAAAGCGACTAGTGTCTTCCCAAGCCTGAGAGCCCTCTTCGCTTCCTCTTCACCACGAGGAGCTGATGCTGAATTAAATCACTCAGGAAATCATGAAATAAGCAAATTGGAGGATAAACAAGACTAATGATGTTACTTGAGGCAGTTGTATTAAGAGCACAGCCCCCCCCTCCATCTGTGCTTTTTGGGATTCTATTTATAATAACTATTTCCTCATTAAACCCTAACTGTATACATTTTGGTTAAGATAATTAAAACATCAGCTGCTTGGTGTTGCTTTGAATGACTTTACCTCAGATTACCTGTCGGACTTGGACGGTGCTTGGATACAAACGTTGATCTCAGGGGTGGGATTCAATGACTTCCCTCCTGACCTCCTCCTGCTGACTCAGTTCAGAAACACGGTGCCTCGGTGACTCATCAGAGCTCCTCTGAATCCGATCCAGTCAGCAGCTACTTTGCACCAAAGTAATTGCTCGCTAATTGTGAAAGCTATTTATTTGGAGAATTGCAATTTCTCAATCATCAAGGAACTCTAGCTGTTAACATTTAGTATTAATCTGGAGTTATTAACATGCAAATGACTTTTCTTGTATATAACTAATGTTTGAGTTTATTTAATAGATTTTCTTTCTTTCGTTCTTTACTTTTTCATTTTTTTATTGTCTATTCTTAGAGGGCATCTTGATCAAAATTTTAAAAATGCTTCCTGTGTTGGTGAATCAACACTTGTTTTGTTAAAACTGGCAAAAAACAAACAGATGTGACAGATTTCATTTGAACAAGCAATGTTTTGAAGGTCAAAGGGCAAACAACTGTCTGTATTTAAAAAAAAAAAGGCTACATCTCTAATGTTTCTTTACTTTTCTGCATTTTGGGTTTTGATTTGAAAATCATGGTGGCATCCTTTTTGATTGTGGAAGCACACGACCCAGTGAGCAGATGGAAAATCAGTGTAACAATACAACAGATGACTTTAGGGACTCGGTTTGTGGCCTGGACAGCTATAAAGCTCATCGGGAGTATAGGAGGCATGAAGACTGGAAGCCTAATTAATCCAGCCTTCCTTAATTACTCACCCTACCGTCCATTACACCCTTGCCAATCTTCACATGCCCACATTCCCTCCTCCCTTCTCCTTGTCTTTTCTTGGCTGCTTTCCCTCCTTTTTTGCCCTTCTAAATATCTTGCTCTTTGTCTCTTATTTTCCCCTGCTCTGTCTGGTTTAGCATCTTGAATCCAAGCTTGACTGAATGGTGACAATATGTTCTGAGGTGATAAACAAGCACATGCTGCTGCAGAGGGCAGCTTAGGCAAAGCTATGGATTTCTCTGCTGTTGCTTGTGTTGCCATTCGAGAACAAGACAAAAGCCCAGCTGTAGGCAGCAGAAAGTGCCTGCATCGCATTGCCTTTGGAGATATGTAGTGTTTCACAATGCAGATGGTCGCAGCTGGGCTGATGGCTCGATGCCCCAAGCACTGCGCCTACTGCTTGCAGATCGTGACGGCAGTGTGCAAACACTAGATGCATCCCTCCATCATGGCTGGATAACAGGCCATGGCAGCAACTGTAACCAAGGCCGAGGCTTCTGGGTCACAAAAATGCTGACTTTAATGACGCTGGACGAGGAGGCCCAGCCCACTCACTCACTCAGTGCCCAGAATAATGAGGCAGTAATTCCACCAGTGGCCGTTCAGTAGACCGCCACTCTGAATACTGATCCAGAATAACTGTTGACATATTTACATACCGTGGTGGTTTGATAATGAGCTGCATGATTAACTCATCTGGTTTTGTTCCTGCTTTTTATATGGAAGGTACAGATGTTCAAAGATTAACAATAAAACAAAATATTGCCTCCGTTTTTTTTAGTTTTTATTAAGAGAAAAACACAATATGTTTCCAGTTATGGTTGAATTTTTTTTTAATAATTTTATTTTCTTAAAAAAAATATTTAATTTTAGGATATTTTAGGATAATTTTTAATTAAAAAAAAACACAGAAGCAGTTTATATTATTTGATATGACAATACAAAGTTGTTAGAAGAAATTAAATGCAGAATTAATTGCAAAAATATAATAGGGTAATGTTTTTTTAGCTTCATTAACGGTTTATTAATCAATCCTCAGGGTTGTTTGAGTCTTTTTGTCCTGCATGGAACTGTGGTGCAGCGTTGTTGTTTTTAAGGAACTATATAAATAAAACTGAGTTGACATTGGTCCACATGCAATACGTTTTTTTAGTATATTTGTTTAGGTTTGGATTGCTGTGCACCTATCTGGAGATTGGATTCAGAGCTCCATTGTAAATCTTGGAAAATTGAAAATTTAGACCACTTCCTTTGTCTGAAGGTGGTTTTGTCCTTTTGGCAGAATTGATCTTTTTTACTCTTTTCTCAAACCATTGTCTGTGTGCAACATAGGTAGATCCACCCATGAGCTGTAGATGGACAACATAGTCCGAGGTGGATTTCCTGTGTCGCACCTCTTCTTTCTTTAGCTTTGGATTAAGTTCATTTGAAATATATGTTGCTAAAATCATCCAGAAATATGAATAAATACAAAGTGACATTTATTCGTCAGAGCTTTTTTTTACTTTTAGATGTGATCAGTATATTGAGTGATAACTTCACATACCTTTTAAGGGTCTTCCTGGCTGCAGCTCCAGTGTGGGGACCCCTCCACCCCCCATCCTCTTCTTTCACTCATTTCTCTCTTATTTCCTTATTCATATTTCTATAGGTAGAGGATGCAGTACATTCTGACACATAGACCAGGTTGAGGTGAAGTTACACTCCCGCTCGGCTTCAAATGTCAAACCAGTAGTGATGATTGCCTTCACCACATTAGATGAGATTTTTGTGTGGCATTTCAGATGAACTAGCTTTCAGATGAGATTTTTTTTTGAAAGTCTCTTTATTTGTTTCAGGTGGTGTGGTATTTCCGAGGTCAAAACTCAGTTTTTCTTGCCTTGCTGCTTGTACTTGTTTCATTATTTCCCATTTTTTTTACATGTTTTAGAAATCCATAAATCAAGCAGATACAGAAAATGAAGGAGTGAATGAATAAGTGGCCAAAAACTAGTAATTTTATGTGGATTCTTTGTAAAAATACAGTTTTGTCCTGTTCTCAGTCCTGTTCTGACTCTCCCTGGTTGCTGAAGGCTGTGTGGGCTCATGACTCTGAATGCCACTCTAACTGGTCTCTGTAGTGATTCACCATCATACTGCTGACTGTACCCAACCAGCTCTGAGTAGTGAGCACAAATCTGTGTTTCGTTTTCTGCTCCAGTTTTACTCCCTTCTCCTCTTTAGCTGATGTTATGATTTAGCGGCTTGTGTTTTTCTTCTCTTTCTCGTTATTGTGCCCATTCAGTGTGGCCCAATTTTCCTCTTTTTTGAGTATGTTTTTGGTTTTCTCTGTGTCTTTATTTCCTTAGCTCACTCTTCCCAGGGCCTGCTCGCCATCATTTGCATGGCCTACTTTCTGCAGCATGAGGTTTGGTTAATATCCGCAAGTAGACACTTGAGCAGTAAACAGTCCCCTCGCTGGCTAACAGTGGGCTTTATAGAATGAAGCGATCCACTTAAAGTTTGATCTGGACAATGCCTGTTCTACCTCACTCCTAAGAGCCTAGAGCAAACCACTGACCACTCTTGCACAGTCTTCAAAAACAAGAATCAAATTCAGTCACGCTTTTGTAGCTAATGATTGATTTTAGTTGTATGTCATCATTTCCACATCATGTCTTCTAGTCATAGTTTGTGCCAACAAAGACAAAAAACAAGTCTGGATTACATCTCTGCATTTGTTCCATCCCGTGGTGGGGAGTGGTGAGCTGCAGCTGTGGGCGTGCTCGGGAACTATTTGGTGGTTTAACCCCCCACCCCCAATCCAAACCCTTAGTGCTGAGTGTCAAGCATCTCCTAGTCCCGGGGCGAACACACCCATACCACTAAGCCACCGGAGCTGGTGGCAGCTTGTAATGACAATGAAGTTTTGAAATCGATTTACAACCTCTCAATAAATGTTCTCTCTTGCATAGATAGCCATTCACGTACCGTAGTAGGTATACATCTTCCAAAGTTTTCCAACATAAGTGCAAGAAAACACACCCACCGAGGCTGAAAGTCCATAACATCATAGTGACTCAGTCATGAGCCACGTAGATTCCATCAAGATTTAGAGAGAAAAGATGAAGGAAAAAAAGTCTCAGCAAGCTAATATCTGAGTGCATTAACAAGGGTTTCTGGGACATCAGATCCCCAGGAGGAAGCTGTCTATGTACTATAAACAACTTCTCTGAGTTTGAGTTTTTTATTGGAACAAAAGAAAGACGTGGAGGTTTGGCTTTCTATGAAAAAAGCTGCAAATGCAAGATAGGAATTTGTGAGTAATGGTGTGGCTTGAGCTGTTTTTTTTATGCTTTACTGGTTTAAAATGAAAATATTTAAATTTTAACCTAACTGACTCAAAATTGAGTATCCAGGACAGTGGATAGCTCATGAAAATTTTAAATGTTTCCAAATTTTCTGATTTATTTTTAGATTTTAAATAAAATTTTGTAAGGTCCTACACAGCATTTTCTGTCAAATCTGTAGCAACTAAGTTTTATTTTTTGTTTGTTTCCCCTCTGTGCTGAAGTTTAATGTTGTTTACATCAAGCTGGGCGTTTTGATCATCACTTTGCTCGTTCCACATAAAACAGTGACAGCGGGAGTAAATTTATAGTCTGCAGCATCCTGGTACCGCTAATGTCCGTCCTCTGGATTTAACATCTTAGCTAAAAAACAATCAAGTTGTCATTCTCTAATTCTCTGACTCAGCTTGCTAATAGATTGTGGAAGAATATGACATCCCACGTCATTGAAATAAACAGAATTTGCTCAGGTTTGGAGAAACAAGCACTTTAAGTGCTCTCCTGGATTATGTGTTGGATCAATTGGATAAAAGGCATCAGTACTGCAATCGATTTTGTAAATATACACCCAGCTTATCTCTTTGGATAAACTTCCTTTGTAGAGTTTTTCCCCCCATGGAAATAAAAAGGTTGTAGACTATTTAACCAATCTCACTATTGCCTTCTTGGAGCCACTTAGAGTTTATTTTTATCTATTCTCAGTGAAAAGGACAATAGAGAATTCACTTCGTTGACGACTCGCTGACATGTCTGAGGGAGATCCTCAAAAACCTTTGCAGAAAAAGACCCAAAAGCCATCAAAAAATTTCATTCTGCTGTAACAATGAAATAAATGACAGAATATGCGGGTTTTTTTAGATTTGCCCTATCTAACTCTAAATGGAGCTGTGTGGGACCTTTGTGTTGGGGAGAAGCTGGATGTGGTGACACTGATTCAGACGACACAATATAAAAGGTTCTTTGTAGTTTGTGCTGAAGATATGTTTGCTTGTAGACATTCAGACCGATGTAAAAAGAAGGATGGAGTGCAGGCAAAATCAGAGGCCACTTTTCTATTGTCACGCAGTTGGAGAATGATGAGGCCAATCTGTTCCATGCAGGGAGAGACAATCCCCTGTAGGCTCACAGATTTTGTGGCAGTACATTTATGTTATGTTCCCCCCATCTCTCATTTTGGAAGCTGCAGGTGGGCTTTTTTTTTTAGCGCACACATTCATGCTCTCCCCTGGCTCCCCTTTGAAAAGTATGAGCAGACCTGGACCAGCATACATTGTTTTCAAGCAGTAGTTACCATTGGGCCATTGAAACAGAGGTCCATTTCACCTTCAGTGAGGCAAATTATTACGTGCTATATCAATTTATTGCCTTTTGCTTCAGAGCCATTGCAGCATGGGCACTTATAGTATTTGTTTTCAATTGTAAATAAAGGTCAGCGAGTCAATCGAATAATGGGAATAGAAGTAAATATTTTTAAACGATGAATTGATAAAAAAAGGAAATTGAATATCATCAGTTTTGGATTGGTGCTGCGTCTGCAGTGATGCGGGCGTTGTACCGGTCTGTCACGGTGAGGAGAGAGCTGAGCCGGAAGGCAAAGATCTCAATTTACTGGTCAATCTACGTTCCTCTCACCTATGGTCACGAGCTTTGGGTAGAGACCTAAAGAATGAGATTGTGGATACAAGCGGCAAAAATGAGTTTTTTCCACAGGGTGTCTGGGCTGTCCTTTAGTGATAAGGTGAGAGGTTCAGTCATCTGGGAGGGGCTCAGAGTAGACCTGCTGCTCCTCCACATCAAGAGGAGCCAGTTGAGGTGGCTCGAGCATCTGGTTAGGATGCCTCCTGGATGCCTCCCTGGTGAGGTTTTCCAGGCACGTTCATCTGGGAGGAGACCTAAAGGAAGACCCAGGGAACGCCTTGGGATCCCCCTGGAGGAGCTGGCCCAAGTGGCTGGAGAGAGGGAAGTCTGGGCCTCTCTGCTTAGGCTGCTGCCTCCGCGACCCGACTCCGGATAAGTGGATGAAAATGGATGGATGGATAATTCATGCGTATGCCATAGTGTCCTTCAGTCATATGTGCATTTCTATAGATTTTGTTAAGTTTACTGAATTCATCACTTTGACATGCTCAAAAACAGGAAAAAAATAATTATTTGTAGTATCTGCTTTTATGTAGTTCAATAAAACCAATTTTGCATCATCTTTTTTGAAAATAAACAAAACATTCAAAGATGCGTGAATAAATATGATTAAAACAAACAGCTGTGGTCTCCTAAATGCATGTAATGATGTAGCTCCCATGTTAAATATGCTTATAAAACATTATAACCTTGTGAATTTAATTAAAGATAACATCATAGACATTATAAATGTTCTGAACATTTAGAAATCTGACTCAATGGAAGAGTGGATATGAGTTAAAGTATTTCTAGCACTCACTCTAAATATTGCACAAGTCTTTTGAGAGGCTTGCCACAAATACTCGACCTAATGGTATCTGAGAAGAACTAGAGAGTCTGGAGTCACGTTGCTGCTTTGAGCACATTTGTTTTCCATTTTTCCAAACAGTTCTAGTCTTGTTGTAGTCTGACTTTATTTGACTGCAGTGCCTAAGAGATGTGCTAGGGAGAGTGTGAATTTATAGGACTTGGACCAAGCTCAGGTACTTGGCTGTCATAAGGCATTCAGAAAAACACTCCACCCCAGTCTTCCAGCATGGTCATTCATGCTTGATTAAGTCAGTCTTGAGCTTCGTTGTCACATTCAAGGGTCATAGTTGAAACACAACCCTTAATGACTCGCGGCAACAGACAGCATTAGATGGTACCCTTTCAGTTCAGCAAGATGCAAATACACTGGTAGTGTGCATTGATTTTCTCATCATGTCAGGAGCATTCAGTGGTTCCAAATCCTTTCCCAGTCTCTCCCAATTAGCTTTCAGCCCGAGGAACACTGTCAATCCCAATTTGCCCATCTGCCTATCAGTGGCCTCTTTCCACTGAAGGAGAGACATAGGAAAGGGGTAGAAGAGAGGGAAATGAGGGAAAGAGCAAGACGGCAATAGCTAATTCTGTATTTGGCTGCTAAAGGAGAGGAGGCTTGGCAGATCTGTCTAAAACCACAGCCAGTAGGGGTGGCTTGGAAACGGAAGGACTCCCTGAGAGAGATACTGTTGTTAGGATGATAGAGTAAGGCACAATGCCCACTCACTATTTCTGCAGCCATTTATCAATGAAAACAGAGGACTTGTTCTGTATATACCCTTTGCCAAAAAGGAATGTAGATTTCTCATTTCTCTCACAGGATTATAAGTCTCACGTTCTGTCTATCTCCCAATCTTCCCTTTGGGATGGAGTTATCGCTGTGTGTGCTGCTCCGAACATTAGAGAATCTGGTCAAGATAATGGCCTGTCTGCTAAGACTTTAGCTGGATCTTTTCCTCTCCCAAAAGGGCTTTGGTGCCTGAAGTTGGCAGAAGTCGATTCAGTATGATTGCTGCCTCATCGTTCTCCTCTGGTTTCCACCACTTCTCAAAAAAAAAAAATAATTTAAAAAGAAAAGACTCTCTTGAGAACTACAATTGATGACAGGATCTCTTCTCACAGATTCCCTGTAAACATTGTGTGTGTATCATCAACTTTAGACAACTGGCCTTGTGCCACATTTGCCAGTTTGGGAGTTTGAGTGAGAAACCTCTGCTGAGCAAATGTAATTAAAAATATTCCCGTCTGTCACATTGAATTCAACCTCCTGTTTTTTTTTCCTTTGTGGGGTGTTCTGTCTAGCCTACCTTCTGTAGCTGTGTAATTTGATTTCTGTGGAAGGTCTGGTCAGTTTTATTTTAGGTGGCTGTTTTCATCCTTTTTTCCCCTCATAAAAACATTTGTATTCACACGTGAGTTCATACTGTTGTAAAAGCTCTGTTGCCTTCACTCTTTTTGCTCATTGATATTCATCTTTACTCTTTGTCTTTATGGGTGGTGTAATTATTTTAGCCACAGGGAGCCAGTTGGATCTTTTTTAAGTTGTGCAAACCTGCTGGGAGTTGCCCACTAGTGGGTAGGGATTGAAATACACACCACCGCTTTGTAACCTCATCAGCTAGAGCAAAACGCTCGATAAGAACCAAAGTTTAATGACAAAGAAATGCACATACACGCACCGATGCTGAGAAATGATGGACATGCACACACGTTGAAACACACTCATGAAAATGCATCCTCACACAGCAGGGCATGTAGACACACATCGTGGAAATGCAGCTGTCCGCCCCTGCATGCAAACAGATAAAGTTGCCATTGCTGCAGGCCGATAAATTTCCCCCAGCATTCCTTTATGGGCTGTGCTTTTTTATTTTGCTGCTGGGGTTTTATCTGGGGGCAGCAGTGGCTGAATCCACATATCCTGGCCCTGGCACAGTCAGAACTTCGCCCACAGTGCATCAGTTCTCACATGAGAAATGAGTTTTTTGATGAAACATCCCACCATTCTTAGGCTTGATGGAACATTACTATGGCCTTGCCTGCGGTGATCTAATCCAGTTGGGCCCAGGCATTGTCTGACGTACTGGTGTGCAGGCTGAAAGACTGACAGATTGAAGGACCTGAATAGCGGAGATGTGGAGTAAGAGCAGGGGGATTGAGCCAGAATGAATAGGATATAAACTGAGGAGAAACAGAGTTAGCGGATCTTCTGTTAGGGAGTCCACATTTGGCGTGTGTGCACAAGCATCTCACCCGTCTTTCTGGCAGATACGGAACACAGTAGCTTGCATGTCTGTAGAGACACTGATATGTGAGTGTGGAGGGGTTGAGGGGGTGGAAAGAGAATAAACATCAATAACAACCACCACAATGAAAAACAACATAAGCAGCAGCGGTGACAGCAGCTTGTGTGGAGAAACCCAACTTCTGAGGCTCGGGAGAAGCAGAGCTTTTGTGAAAGGGGAGTGGGTATGACTCATTGGTGGGCTTTAATGACCGCAGACGACCATTAGCAAGGTGTGAAGTAAACAGGCTCAGCTTTGGGGCCCCCCAGTGTCACAGAGGTGCACACAGCTCAGTTATGACAGGCTGAAATTTGATATGAATCTAACAAGCCCCCTGGTACAATGTGCTTGTAGGAGTAACATCTCCCCTCTGCACCTGCTGGAGGAGATTCAACGTGGTCACTGCTCGTGGTCAGGCAAGTACTAACAAAAATCATTTCGGTATGGACTTTCACAAGGCACAACATAAACCGTACCAAATCATTCCCACAGATAGCTCAGCCATTTGTTACTTTAAAGATGGATTTGAACAGCTTTTATGGCGTTTCTGATGTCGGTCAATAAAATAAAAACAGTCATTCACCAGGTGTTTAACCCGTTATGCAGCACACCGCTCAGATTCTCAAAATGTCCTCAACTTCTCAAAGTGAAGGTTCTCAGTCACCCAGGGCATGGAAAACTGACTTCTTTGTTTTTGCTTCTCATTCGGTGAGATCAGACATGGTGCAGAGCACAAAGCTTCTAAACTGAGGGGATTTTTGTTAATGCAAGCCAGTTTACAAAATACACTCAATCCTCAGTTTCAAGAAGTCTTTAGGGTCTTTAATGTTCTGGTCAACTTGCAAGTTGGTTTGATCCCATTGGTGAGGGTGTTGTTTACTGTCATTTCATTCAAAGTTGCATTGCAAGTTTTGAAAAAGACTTAAGATCTTTCCTTTTCTTTCATGTTTTTGTCCCCTTTTGAAAAAGATGTTGTATTTTACTCCTCTTTCAAACAAACCTGTCTAAGATATGATGATTCCCCTCAGATGTGGTCCAGTCTGGTGAGAAATGGTTGGTCTTTTAAACGGGGAAAAACTAAAGCAAAACTCCAACAAAATTGTCTGACACAACACAGGAGAGACGACTCACTGGTCCAGTTACACCAGAAGGATGGGCAACACTCTTCTTGGGCAGGAATGTTCATATTTTGGACAAAGTAGTGAAATGGTTTGAAAAAAGAGCAAAAAAGGTCCTACTTGCCAAAAGAGTAGATGACCTGTAGCTTCACCTCCAAAACTTTAAACCGAACTTCCCAATAGTTCCAGAGAAATTCATATTTTTAAGAATATAACCAAAACATCTTAGCCTAGAAATCTAGACAGACAGGAGCAGAAGCAAAATGATTTTGCTCTGAATGCTGGTCTAGCCACACTCCATAGGAGCCTCAGCAGGCCTACCATTGGCCTGAGCAGTATTGTGTTATGCAGTGCTCTATTGGTTTGGTGGGCCAATCACAGCACTCTATTGGTTTGGTGGGCCAATCACAGTGCTCTATTGGTTTGGTGGCTGGGATGTCACTGCGACTGAGCGATGGCTCATTTGAAATGGTTTTGGCATCAACTTTGGACTATTTAGACTTGGGCTTTTCTTTTGAGTCAAGAGCAGATAGAGGTACTTATGTTTATTTAGAAAAAGGATGTATTTGCATCTTCTTAGACAGTGTATGGCAGACTGCTCTGTTGACTGATATTCGTAGCAGTAAGTGTGTCACGTCATTTCTTGTCCAATAGCGCGTGGAGACAGATCCCGCCCCATGACTGAGATCCATCTATGGGCCGTGGCCAGACTATATATTCACATATATAGGATGGCTTGCCAAGCTAACAGTATCTTGCATGTGTACCAGGACACCAAGACCCTAACAAGGATGAGGGGAGTGAATTATAAATAATTTTATGGCTTATAGACATGGCACTTTGCACGTTTCTGTTTGAACTGACAACACTTTCTCAAGCAAAAGCAAAACATCTTCAAAAATGTAAAGGAGTCCAGTTCTGAATTGTGTCTTGGATATATTTTGAGTCACATACAAAGATCAGCACCTCATGCTTACATGGTTTGGTCTTGATGCATGTTGGAGGCAGCGGCTTTCGACCAAGCAGAATAATTTTAGATAGCATTTTGGTTTCTGTGTGGTTACCGACACAAATCTTGGGCCCTAATGCTAGCTGTTAGCTAAGCTTTTTTCTTACCTGTTGAGAGAGTGTGGAGAGTAAAGTACTCAGAAATCTCAGCTGTGCAGAGGCTCATCTCCTCTGCCTGAGCAGCGGGCTTTCAAAGATTATTATCAAAACCGCTACCAGAACCATGTTTGAGGCTTTACTCAGAAATATCATTTTCACAGCTGCAGTCTTGTCTCCAATATGTCTATGTGACGGCAACTAATGTTTCAATAATTTTGCTTCAGTAAAAGTATGAATATAAAAGGAAAAAACAACATGTTTTGCTATTTTGTGTTTCTTTAAGCAGAAAACAGATCAAATGTATACAGTTTTCAATCATTTCAGAACCAGAAGGGTTTTATTGCTATGTGTGCGAGAAATCACAACATTAGGAAATTGCTGCAGTACTTGGTGCAAAAAAAGATAAGCAAAAATAAGAAATAAGCACAATAAAATAATAATAATATGAGGAGGCAATAATTAGAGAAATGGCTGTTATATACAAGACAGTGTAGGTACTCAGAACAAATCAGTTCAGGTGCAAACACAACACAGGGTCAAATGACTCAAACAAAGTGACTGGAGTGGGCAGTCCTATGATTGTCATTCATGAGTCCAACTGCAGAGAGGAAGAAACTGTACTTGTGGCGAGAGGTTCTGGTCCGAATGGATCGGAGCCTCCTGCCAGATGGGAGCGAGTCGCAGAGACAGTGTCCAGGGTGACACGAGTCAGCTGTGATCCGACCTGCACGCCCCAATGTCCTGGAGGTGTACAGGTCCTGTATGGAGGGAAGTTTGCAGCCAGTTACTTTCTCAGCAGAGCGTACGACACACTGCAGCCTCTTCTTGTCTCTCATGGTGGCTCCAGCGTACCACAAGGTGATTGAAGAGGTGAGGATGGACTCAATGATTGTGGTGTAGAACTGCCTCATCGACTGCACTGGCAGGTTGAATTTCTTCAGCTGCTTCAGGAAGTACATCCTCTGCTGGTTCTTTTTTATGATGGCGGTGATGGTGGGTCCCACTTGAGGTCTTGGGTGATGGTGGTGCCCAGGAAGCGACACGAGTCCACCATCGAGATGGGCGTGTCAGACAGGGTTATGGGGGAGTGGGGCTGTGTTCTTCCTAAAGTCCACAACAAACTCCGCTGTAACAGCATCAGGACCTCTTGTTTGGATTATATTGTTACAGTTTATAAAGGCATCATAGAAATTCACAAAACTCACACGGAACAAGGCTGAGGAAAAAAAATTCTACAGTTTTAGGCCTTCGGAGACCTCATTGACTTTTGCTTTCATTTTCTTTTTAATTTAACGTTTTTAATGACCTTCCCTTTCAAGTCACCTCTCCCTCCCTTCTTTAATATCACCTTATACAAGAAGAATGCTCATGTGCTTTTCAGCTTTTTAATAGTCTCAGTGGGGCTTTTATTCCCAAAGGAAGTTCTGTGTAACTAAACAGGAGGTTCACTCTCATCCACCTTGGGAATGGGTGCAGAAATGTTTACAAGAGTTTGCCTTCATCTCAGTTATTTCTATGCTCCTTTTAGTCCTTATCCCTCTGTAGATGTTATTTCTACTTTGCATTTGTCACATGATTGCTTAGTGGAAGAACGGTTGTGAAATTTGTGCCGGGGAGTTGAAAACTTTTTGGAAAGCTGTATGACAGTGCTGATTATTTTCTGTCGACTTGCTGGTATCTGCTGTCACTTTGTCAGCTACAGTAAACATAACTGAAATGTGCTGCTGACAGACTCTGCCTGGGTCACATGACCTCAGAGAGCACAGAAATTGGGATACAACCTGAAATTGTGAAGAGCGCTCCATCTCCTGCCAAATACCGGGTGGTGTGGTAATGTAATATTAATAGGTATGGACAGAAAGTGGAATGCTACAAGCAAAGAAGCAGACTGTAACACATCCTGTGTGCTCCTCAGTTTTTCAGCAAAACTGGATTCATCAGTGGAGATTTAGGTGTTCATCCATCTATTCTAAAGCATTTTATATGAAGATGTTTACCAGATAGGAGGATGGATTTTCTTTGGTCTCACAACAAACCTGAGTATTAATATCTTTATTTTTAAGGCTGGAATAAAAAAAATTGTTTTGATAGAAATTTAAATTAATAATACACACTCATATTATTAGACACTCCTGTGTAATTGTTCAACACAAATAGTTAATTAGTCAATCACATTGCAGTAATTCATTGCATTTAGATAGATGTGATGACTTGATGAAGTTCAAACTGAGCATCAGAGTGTAGAAGAAGGGTGATTTAAATGACTTTGAATGTGGCATGGTTGTTCGTGCCAGACTGAGTATTTCAGGAACTGAGATCTTCTGGGATTGTACCCCACAATCATCTTGGGAGTTAAGAGAATGGTTTGAAAAAGATATCCAGTGGGTAGTAGCTGAGTAGATTAAAATGCAGTTTTGATGTCAGAAGTCAGGAAATAATGGGCAGGCTGGTTCTATAAAGATAACCAGACATTTTAACCAAGGTTTGCAGATTACCAAACACGATGAACCTAGAAGCAGATGGACTAGCAGCAGAAGACCACACCGGCTGTCACTCCTGACAGCAAAGGATAGGAAACTAAATTTGGGCTAAGACTCATAGAACTGGACCATTAAATCATTCCCTGCCATTGCCATCTTCATTTTAGAGATTCACCTCATAGATGTGAAGCCCACAAATATGCAAAAACTGCGTGATGCTATTATGTCAATATGGACCAAGGTCTCTGAGGAAGAGACTCCTTAAGCTGTCAAAATACATTGACCAAAACTATGTGGACTACCTAACTTTGGGTCTTGTGAGTTTTTAAGCAATTTGGCCTCTCATTCTTCTCCAAAGTCTAAATAGCTCATGCCTAAGATATGATTAATAATATGATAATACGTCGGATCAATATTCAATAGTGGGAATTTTAAAAAAAGGTGAACCATTTCACAAAGCATAAATAATCTCAAACCAGTTTTGTGAACATAATTACTTCACTGGACTCCAGTGGTCTTTACAGTCACCAGATCTGAATCCAGTCCTGAACATTTGGGATGTGGTGGAACAGGAGATTCCCATTATGGATGTGACTGTGTGATTCTATCATGTCAATATGGATCAGAACCTCTGAGGAAGGGTTCTAACACCTTGTTGAATCAATGCTGCAAACATTTAAGGTGGTTCTGAAAGCTAAAGGTGATCTAACAGTATAAGCAAGGCATATTGAATAACAAGGATTGTTTTTCGTTATAAAAACCAATAGAATGCTGATTGAGATTTATGATATTAGCTGATTTTATCTTGACTGATTTCTTCTTAAAACATTTTATCTTTTTGTTGTTCAAAAGATGATAAATTGCTCCTAAACATAGAACTAGGTGCTTTGGTAAGATACATGCTTTTGGGCAGACTTTAAATGCAACACATTATTAAAAAGGATGGGAAAAAGTTTCTTGCAATCAATTCTGCATTCAGTTCAGAAAGTTAATATTTAACAAAACAGATGTTTTTGAACTTTGGAAAATTGGAAATAACAAAAAACACCAGGAGCAACTAGATAAAACAGTAGAGACAAGAATAATATGGAAACTCACAAAGAAAAGAACAAGTTAAACTCGTTAACTTTCTTTGACGGTACCGTTGAAACGCATAAGCTATCTATAGTGTACCTTTAGTTAAAAGAAAAATGGGGGAGATGTTCTTTCTATTGCTCTTTCACTAGTTTTCCATTATTCTCAAATTTGACTACCCCATCTTTGTTCTTCATGCCAATGTAGATATTTCTCTTTTCTATGTGCTGCATTCATTTCTCCTGAAGCTGAAAACTTCTTCAAAGACATTTCTTACAAAGCAAAACTGTTTTTCCAAGATTTCAGACTTTGAAATTTTCCACCCTGTCCTTTCTTGTTAGTCAAAACAAGAGTCTGATCTCTGAGAGGGTGCCATAGGGCCTGGGCTGGTGAAGCAGTGGCTTTGCTCATCTCAGCAACTCTGATGCAGTGCTTGATGCCAAAGTAGAAGAAGAAAAATGAAAAAGATGCAGAAACCCATGCCATGGCTGGAGAAAATGGATCTCATAAAAAACAACACAAACTGACTGTAAATGAGCGCTGAAGCAGACAAGCGGGCGTAGAATGGCGGTGCCTGTGTGAGGAAAGACGCCAAATGGTCTCAAACCAGACGCTCTGATTCAACACTTCCAATCATTCACACCGCCTTGAGCCATTGCAGCAGTATTATGGGATCCTCCAGGATTTTTTTCCCTCATTGACTCTTTCTGAGACTGACAGCTATCTACATTTACTGACATCGAGGGAACTACATGACCACCGAGAGCGAGTGGGGGTGCCAGGCTAATTGACTGTCTTCCAGCTGGTTGATGGCTGGCCTTGGAAGAAACGGGAGGCCAGCAGCCCACTACCAGTTTTTCCTCTTTCTTCACAGCCAGGAAATCATGAGTAGCAAAATCTTTTTCTGTAGAAATATGTGAACTCTGCCAACCAATTCTCTCTTTGTCTCTTCCACAAACATGTGGCTGAGGATGTGTGAGTCACTATCACCACCGCCCTGTGTGTTGGGAGTTTGTGTTGCCGTTACAAATGCTGTCTCCATGCTCCAAATGCAGAAATTAGAGTTAGAAAGAGCTAAAGGGGTCTACTGAAAAAAGCTTTTCAGAGGTTAAATTATTGAACAAATAGAGTTGTATACCTGCAGCAAAACAGCAGGACCTCACAATCTTGTTTTTACCAAAGCAGCAGAATCAACCATGTATTAAATTATTTGTTCCAATTACTTGCTTCAGCCTACCCCACACATTAGACTTTCTTTCTTTTTGTTAGTCTGTTTTGTTGTTATATTTTTTGTTTGTTTCTTACAGCAAAAAGAGCAACCTTGGAGATTTTATCAAGACAAAAAAAAGGAAAAAAAAAGACGGCTGCTCCAGTACTTTTGCAATATGGTGCAGGTTACATCAATAAAACATGAAACTAGTTTTATTGTGGTAAGCTTTATTTATTGTGTTTGTGCACCACCATAGCTGGGGGGCACTGTGTGTTTGAGTTATCCATCTGTTCTTGTGAAAGTGATACACCAGGAAACCCTCAGGGAAAATTCTTTGGAGTTTGTATTTAGTGATTCACCGACAAAAGCGTGGGGTTTGTAAACTAGTCTTTTCAAAAGTTAATTAATAAATGATGACAATTACAATCAAGTGTGAATGTGATAAGTAATATTTATCATATTCAAAATGTTAAAGGTATTTGTCACATAATAGATTTAAGTTGAAATGTATTCGTGAACTTTATTTAAACCATATTAGGAAAGCAAAGCATTACAAACAAGTTAAGCCTGAGCCAGCCCATGTTCAGATGTTAATGATTCATGATATATAACCAAAATAAAATGTGTTTTATATTTTTAAAAAAAAGGGTTCACATCATCAATACAATTTTTTGTTGTAAAATATAACGAACTTGTTTGAAAATCTCTGATTCTAAAATTAGAGCACAATACAACCTGAAAAGTAAGAACTAGACATGGATTCTACTGCTTCTATTCTGAGATTTTTACTTGTTTTCCAACGAAATACAAATAATCACAAAAAATTAATCAAACAAACAAACAAAAAGAAGATCACAAAATAAAAAGGGCTGGGCAACATTTTAATTCAACTGCAAGCACATCAGTGTTTATCACTATTACAAACATTTATGAAAATCAGGCAGATGGTAAGTTGTGGGACATATGTTGGGATAGATTTCAATCATGTTGAGCAAGAAAATGCAGAAATGGCTGCCAAATATTCTGGAAAGTCTTGAGTTACCCATCTTATTATACCTACATCTTTATGTGCAGCACCCTTGTTAACGCTAAAAGCCAACCCTTTAACTCATTCACTGCCAGCCGTTTTCTGATCAGAAAGCCCCCGACTGCCAGCGTTTTTGAGCATTTTTACTGTTTTTTGAAGAGTCACAGAACATTGTGCTCTATGATCATGTAAACGCCACAACTACCAAAAGAAAGAGTAGACTCACTTCTTACATCAGGAAGAATCACCGTATTTCTAGCATTATCCGTTTTTTCACAATCTGTTGTCGAAGCGTGAGCTGCAGAAGCATTTCTGGTTGGCACATTGCTTTTTTTCACAGCTGCGTCCCAAAACGATCTCCTAATTCATTGATTTTCTGCTTCCTGATCACGTGATGTGTGACATACACGAATGAAGATCCGCTTTAGACACGTGATGTTTGTTCCCACGGTGCGGGGGCTCGTTCCGATGCCCGCCCCGTAAAAAAAAAATGCAATTGACGACTAAAGTCGTCATTGGCAGTGAATGAGTTAAAGGGTCTATATTATGCAATATCCATTGTTTGGAGCTTTTGAGCATGTTATATTGTTATTTCCTCATGAAAAACACCCCCAAAGTGGTATTTGGCTTCACACATGCATTTTCCTTTCTCAGCTGCCCTTCAGACTGCAGACAGTTGGATAGGGTTGTTGCTCTAGTACGGATCCCTCCTCCATTGGACTGTAAACACTAGCATCCAGTATCTCAATGTAGCTAGCAGGGAGTTTAATCTCCACAGTTGTGAAGAAGTGATTTCATTTGTATCTATTCTGCACGTTAAATAATGCCTAGAACCCAAAAATGAAATTTAGCCTGCAAGAGGAACAGCAACCCTATTAGATAGATTTCTAAGACTAATGTCCGGTTCAACAAGGTGGTGTGCACTGGTTAAAGGGATACTTTGCAACTTTTCCATCCATCCATCCATCCATCCATCCATCCATTTTCTGCCGCTTATCCGGAGTCGGGTCACGGGGGCAGCAGCCTAAGGAGGGAAGCCCAGACCTCCCTCTCCCCAGCCACTTGGGCCAGCTCCTCCGGGGGAATCCCAAGGCGTTCCCAGGCCAGCCGAGAGACATAATCTCTCCAGCGTGTCCTGGGTCTTCCTTTGGGTCTCCTCCCGGTTGGACGTGCCCGGAAAACCTCACCAGGGAGGCGTCCAGGAGGCATCCTAATCAGATGCCCGAGCCACCTCAACTGGCTCCTCTCGATGTGGAGGAGCAGCGGGTCTACTCCGAGCCCCTCCCGGATGGCCGAGCTTCTCACCCTATCTCTAAGGGAGAGTCCAGCCACCCTGCGAAGAAAACTCATTTCGGCCGCTTGTATCCGCGATCTCGTTCTTTCGGTCACTACCCGAAGCTCGTGACCATAGGTGAGGGTAGGAACGTAGATCGACCGGTAAATTGAGAGCTTCGCCTTTCGGCTCAGCTCTCTCTTCACCACGACAGACCGGTACAACGCCCGCATCACTGCAGACGCAGCACCAATCCGCCTATCGATCTCACGCTCCACCCTTCCCTCACTCGTGAACAAGACCCCGAGATACTTAAACTCCTCCACTTGGGGCAGGACCTCGTCCCTGACCTGGAGAAGGCATTCTACCCTTTTCCGACTCAAGACCATGGTCTCGGATTTAGAGGAGCTGATTCTCATCCCAGCTGCTTCACACTCAGCTGCGAACAGCTCCAGTGAAAGCTGGAGATCCCGGTCTGACGAAGCCAACAGGACCACATCATCTGCAAAAAGCAGAGACCTGATCCTTAGGCCACCAAAACTGATCCCCTCACCACCTTGCAACTTTTCCATATTTTTAAATCATGTTCTTGAGCCAGTATGTGCTAAAATGACCCTTTACAAGGTTAATGAAAGGCCACCCAGCCCCTGTCGCCCCCCGTGGCCAGAATATTCCACTTGCAACTTCACAGTTGCCGGTCCGGTCTGTTGGAACTTAGAAAAACATTGAGCTGACATATCTGACACTGCAGTCTGAAAACAAAAATATTACTAAATGCAAATTTTGCATAAAACTACAAAGGTCATAATCAATTTTTACTCTTGTTTTTCTTTAAGCTAATATACTATAAAAACATACAATGTATTCATAAATGAAGAAATTAAATCTCTGGCTGTTCAAATACAACCACTGAGTAAAAATTTAAAGTTACAATACAACAATATTACGTAAAGTCTTTTGCAGGATTCAAACTTGCTGCTCTAGTTTCTGCACTTCCTTCTGAGTTGTTCTTCAACAGAACTTTAAAACAAACTTATTGAGTCCCGAGAATCAAAGCAACAACACAATTTCTAAACACTTTAAAATATTCTCTTGAGTAATGCTGATAAACAATATCTGATCCAAACCTAATATCCATTTCAATTTGCAGTGGATACGCACACACAACGTCTGCACTGAAGTCATCATATTGATTTAACCTAAGCTGCCTGGATGGGAAAAATGGCATCCATTGAGCCCATACAAAGAGGGCTGCATATGGAATTGATTTTGTGAGAAGATACAGTCTTTGAAATAGTTCAGCACAGGCTAACTGTGGGATATTTGAGATGAATAAATTCATTCTATTCAGCTTTTTGCTGTGTTAAGGTGGAGGCTTGATGAACCATACAAAATGCCCCGGCGTTTTGTCCCATCAGTCACCTCTATGCAAGTTTAAAGGAAGAAGCACCCTTTGATAATGCAGTAAGGACACTTAACAATGAAAAGATACATGCGCTGCATTGAATTCAGGTGGACTATATAATTTTCCTACTTCAGAGGTCAACAGCATCTGTGGACATGATCGTGATTTTTGCAGAAGCATGAGGCTGCTTGAGCTGGAAATAAAATAAATAGGATGGATGGATGGATGGATGGATGGATGGATGGATGGATGGATGGATGGATGGATGGATGGATGGATGGATGGATGGATGGATGGATGGATGGATGGATGGATGGATGGATAGATAGATAGATAGATAGATAGATAGATAGATAGATAGATAGATAGATAGATAGATAGATAGATAGATAGATAGATAGATAGATAGAGTGGTGTTGGCTCTGCAGCCTGAGCTCAGGCCTCAGCATTGACAAGCTGTCCACATCTCACTGTAATTTAGAGACTTCACCCCAGAGAGCGGCTCTGAGTTATAACATTTCTCCTGACCAGCTCTTCTTCCCACTCTCTCCTTCTGCTCTATTCTTCAATCCTTCTCCTTTTTCAAACTGGTTTTGTTTAGTCCCTGATCATACTACTTTGATTTGTGGCAGCCTGAAGCAAAGATGAATTCAGAAATAACTTTTACCCTCACTGGTGCAGGATCGATGAACCAGATGGTGCAAATGTGTCTGAGGACCCCATATTTTCAATATTCAACCATTTTATGTCCACATCAAGAAAAAAAGGAATTTAAATATGAATAGTTCATTTGCAAGAACAGATCAAAGCCATTTTTGATCAAAAATTGCCTAATTTTATTTTTACTGATATCACCTGAAGTAAATAACCAAAAGTAGCATTTTTGAGCTCTGTTTTAACAAATGAATTTTTCATATTCTTTGAATTTTTAATGCATATGTGGAAATTTAAGTTATACTGTAAATACTATAGCAATAATTAATTGTTTATCTTTTGTTCCTCAAATATGTGTGAAACTGGAAAAATTAAAATATGGTGCAAAAGTCCATTTATTTCAGTAATTCAACTTAGACTGAGAGACCATTCAAAGGCTTAGTAACCCTTTACAGGTGTTTTAGATTCATAGCTGATTAGAGTGTGACTCTTTGAGTCTAGAATATTTAACCTTTCACTAATTTTCTAATTGTCTGAGATTTTAAATTTAGAGTTGGAAGCCATAATCATCACAATTATAACAAATAAAGGCTGGAACTATCTGGCTGAGTCTCATATAGTAGTTTCACCTTTTAAGTTGAATTACTGACAATTTTGTCATGATACTCAAAGTTTTCGAGTTTCACATATACACCAATACAAGTTAGTTCAATTCTTCATTAACAGATAGGAACCTAACTGTGTCTCTACCAAATGGTTGGCTGGACTATAAAGGATTTAACAAAAATGCACGATATGCCAAACATGTTAAATGGGCCAATTCATTTATATAAAATATCTCTAAATCTTTGGACTAATTTCTTAAAATATGTATTAATAAAAGACAAAAAGTAAATCATTCTTCTATCCACTATTTTATCCATTTTTTTTTTTGACAGCAATCAGATACATTTTGTGGACCAACTGCATGAACCAGCTCTTCTAGTTGTAATAAGGCTGCTGATGCAGCTCCATGTCCTACTTTTTTTTTATCAGAAATCTCTCATTTGTCGATTTCCTCACATCGTTGTGCCTCTTGTATCTTTGGTAGAACAGTGAGAATACATTAGCATCCCAAAAAGCTACAGTATATTTTTCACATATTCTGTTTCACTGTATGCACTAGTCTACATTATAAATAAGCATGAAAACATTTCATGTCATTTATAATGATTAATTAAACTCAAGGGTGGTAAAGAGTAAAAGAAAAACCCTCATCTTAAAACAGAAGGGGAAATGTTTTTTTTCTCTCCAAATGTTCTTAAAGCAGCATTCCGCAACTTTGCAGTTATATGGTCTCTGTCGCCCTCTAGAGGCTTACTGTGTAACGTCACTGTCGTAACATTAAATCTCTCTCTCGGGCAAAAGTGGCATGTTTACATTCCTAATGTCAGGCAAACCAACGAAAACAAACTTTTCCACCTCCACACATTGAATAAATAGTTTTATCAGGGCTGTATAACAACTTTATGCCCGACCAAACACAATAACCCTGGTGAAATCATTTATTACTTACGTAGCCATTAGCAGCACGGTTAGGTTAGAGTCCGTAGTGCATGCCTTTCTTTCTAAAAGAGCTCTCCAGCGAGGAAAAGATGGCCCAATAATAACTCTGGTCTTTGCTCTTGTTCTATCACGTTCTTCTTTTCTTTTCCTATATTCCTCTGATAAGGGATTTCTAGCTTCGTTCAACACGTGCATTTTGGCGGACATAATGCTCGCTTTAGAACACGTGAGTTTTTGCCAACTTTGGCATCAAAACGCATGTTCAAGACGCGCATTTTGGCGGACATAACGCGCGTTTAGAACACGCGCTTTTTTAATCCCTTTGGCTTGCCATATTCTGCCGTAAAACGACACCCAGTCAGTACTTCCATCGCTACCCGATGCACAAAAACTGTATAGCACAGTAAACAGACGTGGGACCCCCCAACACTATCACAGGTATGAAAATGAAAATAATAGATAATACTATGATGCAAAAACTTTACAAAAAAGCATAATTTTAAGGTGTAAAAGTTGCGGAATGTTTCTTTAATTCTCTCTCCATGAAGCTAAATCTTGTTTTTGTGCCCACTCAGGTTGAGTTCTTTATTGGATTTTTTAATTTCTCTACACGTGAATAAGATACAACTACACTCAATCAAATGGGACATTCATCTGGCCTCTTCTAAAGCAATCTACTGACAAAAAATTAGATTTATGGCAAAGAAATTGTGTTCCTGCACCAAAGACAGATGTTTGCAAGGAGCTTAAATGTTCTCCAAATCAAAGGAAACAAGATAAAACATCATTTCTGTAAGAATTCAGAGTGCCTCATCAATGTTGGCATTTTTGTCTGACAGAAAGAAATGAAGACCCAATAATTTGGATGCTAATTTAACAGCTTAGCATATGATTTCTCTCTCTTGGTAAAGCTTTACTCCTGTCGTAAAGCTGTCGTACCGGCATCACACACACACACGCCGCTTTCATCCAAGCGAAGGTACAGAGGTACCGAGTCGTCGTTTTCCCCCTCTGTCAGGAACAACAACCTTCATTATGTTCAGTTTTAATCACTTAATCCGCACTTTAATACAGAAGTAAACAAATAAAAGCACATCTAAGTAAATGAACAGTTGGGTTCGTTGTGTAATAGCTCGTAAATCTTTCAGAGTTTGTAATGAGCTCCTTACTCCTCTGGGCTCGGCAGCAAGAAATCTGCACTTCACACACGAGTGAGAGCCACATGCAAGACGACTCCCACTCTAAATATACCACTGAGAGACTTGGGGGAAAATTGGATTGTTTGTTTGGGGAAGTTGTGTTAATCCATGCAAGGATCTTATGTTCATTTGGATGAGAAACGAGCACCTCAAGACGTCTACTGTAGCCGTTATGTAGCACAACGGTTTATTCCTGAGACGTATATTGTAATACCATCTTTAATGGTGGGCTTTATGATGTTTGTGTGTGGAGCCTTTGCTGTGAAATGTAGTTCAATTTAAGCATTAGATACAGTACCTAACAGTAAGAAGTGTCTGCCATTCATTTCCCGCCCGTATCTAGGCAACAAGAAAATCACATAACATCTCCCTTCCTCGCCTTTCTTCTGTTCCACAAACTCTTTTTCTATTTGGCTTTAGGGAACAACAAGTTGCTTTTTGAAATTAAAGGATCACAAAGAACATTTGTGTCCCTAAATGTGTGCAGATTTATTCAGACTATCCTTTTAAGTTCAAAGAGGTTTGCAGGTGAAGTCCATCATCCGCTGAGTTGGGATTGTGTTTTATGGCTCTCCTTGAGGAGTGATGAAATGTTTACCAGTAGTTGAGGAGCAAACAGGAGCAGAGGGGAGGAAGCTATGAGATGTGTGGGATGACTCCCTCACATCTAACAATGTGGAGTCGCTTACAGAGAAGGAGGAGGAGGAGAATGAGGAGGAATTTGATCTCTACTTGGCATTTCCCCATTGATATAAATTAAATGCATGAGTTTGTAGTGTGTTGCGTGGAGTTGTGTGTGCGTGCGTGCGTGTATGTGTGTGCATGCATGTGTGTGTGTGTGTGTGTATTTGACTTTTTGCATCTCAGACTAATGCCTGCTTTGTTTCTCTTCCATACAATTTGACTTGTTTGATTTCTCTCTGCTTCAAACATTTTTTTTCTTCCTGCTTCCCACCAGTTTTCAATTTAAAATAATTTCTGGGCATCAGACTTACATAACCTTCATTTATCCAGTGATGTCTGGCATTCAGCGCTGATGCTTTGAAAAGGAGTTGCCACAGAAACAGTGCTAGATTCCTACTGCTGTAAAAAATGAAAGCCTAAAGAAAAGAAAAATGCTTTAAAGGAACAAGGGACCATTAACTGCTCTGAGCCTTGTGATTAGCAGATACAGCAGAAAGATTTCAGATATTTACAGTGTATTCACTAGAATTCCATTTAATAAAACACTTGCATGTAATTAATTAATTTCATCCTCAAATTGTTTCTTTTTTTCCTGTAATCAGTCCTTGAAAATTCCACCATAAAACTTGCTGCTACGTTTCTTAGTAAGTTTTTTTTTTCCAAAACGTGCCTAGCGACAACTTTAACACTTCTGATGACCATTAGCTACTTTCTGTGTAACTTTGTTTTTGATGTTCCCTGCAGATTAACAAAAGACCCAGCCTGATCTACATGTGGACTGTCCTTCTAGATGCTCAAATTGGAATGTTTTGCACATGTGCATCATAAACCTTGCATTTTTGATCACACCCACAAAACAAGTTGTTTTAGGAGCCTGGTGGTAGAGGGATGGTCTCCTATTTGGAGGATTGGGGTTTCATTCTCAAACTCTGAAGTGTGCCGAAGTGTTGGTAAGCGAGGCACTGTACCCCACACTGCCCCAATGAGCTTACTGGTGCATGAGTATGAGTATTAAAGTGACGTTTATAAGGTTTATACTGTAATGTATAAGAAAAAGCACTTTTCCAGTGAGGGTTTAAATCTAAAACTGTACAAAAAACTCTCCATGCAAACATCTCAATGAGCTCAAAAGCTCTAAAGCTATAGAATTTAAATGCTGATTCAATACCTTTCTGTTTTGTGTGATATAGACTTAGTATGTAAATAAAGATTTGTGTAATGATCTTCTACAATCATGCAGGTTTAGGATCTTTCCAGAAAACCTGCACTTTTGGGTGATATTTTTTCAAAATAGCCATGAAGGCAGCACAGGAAGTCGGCCACAGAAGGAGATTAGATTCTGACCACGGCTGATGGTTCCACGTGATGGATATGGCCCACAGGTGACAACTCATGCTGACACCTCCAGTGACAAAATCATGCTTTATAGTGACCCGACAGACTACCTGCAGCCGGGCCTCTCCACAGATGAGGCTTGATATCCACTGCATTGTGAAAATCACTTGTGCCACATGCCAACAGCTCCTTGCAGAGAAACTATTGAGAAAAGTGGTACCTTGTGAAGATAAAGTGAAGTGGTGCTAAAAATACCTTATTTCCCAGCAATGCCTGGTCTTAGGTTTGATTCAATCTGTGTGCCTTGTGGGCACAAGTGGTAATTAGAGAAGAAATTACTGGGACAGTTGTTAATTATAACCACAGTGCGCTACACCTCTGTCCTTAGAACGTTTGTGTGAAGAGGTGCGGTATGTGTCCACACATCCAAATTATAATACCCACTTTATCTAGAAGGCTTTCTTACATTTTCAGACTGAAAGAAATCAACTGCAAAAAGACACAAAGAACAGACGCTAAAAAGTAGCAAGAGTTCCCAGTAAAATTCAGTCTGCTTTAGATTTCATGACCTCATTTCCCCCCAGAAAACATTCGTTTGAAAAGATAACCCTGAAGGCAGGAAATATCAGAACCTTGTCTACATCAAAACCTTGTCTACTTTTCAATTGTTTTGTCTATTTTTTCCCTTTCAGTAGCAAGTGAACAACATTTCCTGGCAATCTGAAGATTATTAGAGGGCATGAGGAAACCTGAAAAAACAAGATAAGCTAAGACTCCTGCATAAGTACCTCTCCATCCAATGAGATGGAGAATATAGCTTCAAAGCTAATTGTTTTTTTTTCCTTTTCTTTTTTCTGTTATACTTATTCTTTTCATGGGGAACATACTTGAAAGAAGTGGGAACCTTTCTTTTCACTTCCCTTCCTAATACATCGCCCTGCTTTTATCCCTTGTCCTAATTTAAAGGCAAATTAAAATTCATTGGATTTCAACATGTTCATTAGGGTATGAAGGTGAGCGCTGTGAGAGAGGATGTGGGTTTTAAAGGTACTTCTCTGCCTCTGTAAAGGTGAATGACAAATAGAGTCAGAGCTTGTGTGAGGCTTTATTTGCCAGCAGATTTTGTATTCTCACAGTTTCCTTGTTCAGATCATACTTTCTACTCACAGAATGTTTATATAAAAACATTCATGTTTGACATTTTTTATTTACATTAGAGCTACAATGGCAAATCTGCAAAACAAGCTAGCTTATTTTTGTTTTCATGCCTAACAATAGTTTACTTATAAATATATTGAGGAGATAAAAAACAACAAAAAAAAAACAAACAAACAAAAAAACGCACAAAATTACGAAGTGGTTCTCTCACATTTGTCTAAAAACCTCCGATTTGGCTGAGAAATACCAATAATAACTGAATTAAGAATATAAGGTGAGCAGAGTTGAGTTATTTACATATGTCGATGCATTTTTGACATGCTTTACTTTACTGCTTGTGTGTTTTGCATTTGCTCTGCTATCTTTGCCATATAAGTGCTTATGCATCAGATGTAGTCTTTAAACGCTTCAGGAAATAGCACAGTAGCATATGTTTATACAATAAAATGATACAAATGGTGGCTAAGAGGCATTCTTCCTAAAGCACTGTGTGACATTATTCAATGCTGGTGACGTGCAAACACAACTTCCTGTTTGGTTTCCAGCATATAAGGTTAGAAATAAAAAAAAAGAATGTGTTAGTGTCTCAGTACACATAGTGAGGGCTTAGATAAAATGGTAACACTGGTAACACTTACTATAGGGGCCACAAAGTAGTAGGTAATGGTTAAGTAATGATTCGTTCCTCATTAGGTACTAGGGAGGAGGCTTCACTTTACTATGATGATTAGGTATATATTCATTTTATGAATTACCAACCATTAAGTAAGCATTGAGGAATCATTAGCTAATAAATCCACTATGGAGTGGGTGTGAAGCTTAGGTAATCATTAGTTATCTAGTCATTTCATGACTAAATAACCATTAAGTAATCATTCAGGAATCAATAGATAATAAATCTAAAGTGGGGTGGTTGTGAAGCTTAGGTAATCATTATGTAATCATTAGATCCTCATTCGTTCATCATTAGTTACTCAGTAGGTAAGCCGGTTTTGGGAACACTATTGTAAAGTGTTACCGATAAAATGTTTGGACTTTTCCTTAATTTTGACACATCTCATTCTGTTGTTCACACATATTTTGAAACATAATTATAGGTCATAATTCTCTGCACGAAGAAACAAGCCACAGGGTAGCTTTGTAAGTAGGACAATCTGTGCAATCAATTACAATTAGACCTATTTAGCTTATTTTATGCACACACACAAACGCACACACATCTGACATTCAAATTAGGTTCCTCCCTGGTTTTCGATTACAAAGAACAATGCAAATTTAGGTTTACATAAGGACCAATATTATAAAACCAATAAACAGAACTCATAGAATAAACTTTAAACATTATTAGCCTCGGGCTCCTCAAAGCATAAAACCTTTAATTTATTTAAATATATCTTGTTAGTGATAGTAAAAGGGTCTCATTCACTCTAGTGTACTCATGGTTAATTGTTGTATTAAGTTGTAACTCAAACATGTATAAAAATGTGCATTCATTTTTATACCCACCCCTCTACAAACATGCACATGCACGCAAACACAATCAGAAAATTAAATTGAGTGTGAAATTGTCAATCAAAGACATTTGATTGCAACATTAGATTTGATTGGCTAATTCGATCCACCGACAGTTTTAATTGATAAACCAACCCTTGGTCATCACACACCAGTTGCACTTAAAATAATGAGACTAATAAACATTTTTATAGTTTGCCGAGAAGCTTTTACAACTCGGTTGGCTCTGGCCAAGGAGAAGAAAAAAAAAACACTTGGATGCTACAAGTCCCTCCCTGAAAAATAAATAGTTTAGGAAGGTTTGGTTTTTTGCTTATTTATTGTGCAATCTATCTGACTACGCAAATAGTTGATCAGATTTCAAATTCACCCACTCATACTGTTTCAGGATGTAGAAATTATCCAGAGGAGTAGGGGGCAGGTAACGGCAGGGTTTGGAGTCTTATTTCCTGATATTTGGACATCTCGCATCTGATTGGCTAACAGCAACGCGACTCTACTACTGACTTCATTTGCTTTGCAACATTGATGTTTTATCTCCACAAATAACACAAGCCTGAAGGAGTTCTGCCATGTTGTGGAGTTGCTAATGCTAACGGTTAGCTTCTACTATCAAGACTCACTCTTCTCTCTTCTAGTAGCTTAATCAGCAACAGCCTTCCTCGTCACAACCCAAGATGGGTGAGTCCATGAATGCAAATTTTCAAAGTGACATAGATCTGACTGGCTTTTTCTGGCCCAACCATTTTCCCATCTATTTTCTATTGGTGGCTAATGCAGGAAATAGGGGTAGAAGACTATTCTCACATTCAGCCTGCATGTGAAACTCAGAGTGACGGATCATATTTAAAAAATACCAAGTAAAAAAAAAACATTTCTCAGTGAACTGGCTATTTAATACACACAGCTTGAACTACTGTAGTTTCCTTGTTTTTTTTATGATATGCCATAAACTCATTATGAAAACAAGTAAGAATAGCTTTAAGCTAGTTTTTAACTTAATTTACAAACCAGTTCACCTTCTTATTTTGCTGCAGGAAAAATAAAGGTGATGAGAGCAGGAAACAGATAAAGAAGGTAAAGAAGATGGACAGAAAACACAGTTAATCAGGTCTTGGCCTAGTGTGTGCATGTGTGTGTGTGTGTGTGTGTGTGTGTGTGTGTGTGTGTGTGTGTGTGTGTGTGTGTGTGTGTGTGTGTGTGTGTGTGTGTGTGTGTGTGTGTGTGTGTGTGTGTGTGTGTGTGTGTGTGTGTGTGTGCCCATGTGAAGGTTAGCCACATGAATGTGTGTGTGTATGTGGACTGAGGGGTGATGGGAAAAATCAAGGACAGCCGCCCATGCTTTCCCTAACTCTGTTAGGCCAGACTGGCATTTTAATAAGGGCTGGTGAATACCACTGCTTCATCCCCCAGGGAAGCCGTATACACACATTCACACATCTTATGCCACATGCCTACAAATTATACAGCGGAAGGTAGAGGCACAAATCATCCCTAGGTGTGCATGAACGCTAAAGTACATAGAGCGATGCTGGGTTTATATATATAAAACCCTTCATGTCCACATCTTATAAAGATAAAAAGGCACACGAGTGGATGTGCTGCAGATAATAAATCACCTCAAAAGTAAATCTGTTAAAAGTAAATTAAAGGGCTGGCAGAGAGATCCACTGGTGTAATCCTTGCCCACATTCTAATGCCACTACTGTCCAGACAAGTGCAGCAAGGGTGGGCAATGAGACTATGAGTGAGCTTTCAAATGTTCACATATCAAGCACAGAACCAGCTGAAAATGAGGATTTGGAAGAGATGGTAAGATTTTAAATGAGGTAAAGCACAGTAAGAGATCCCGGCGATCATGATGTATTGTTTCCAGCTGAAGCTGCTGTTGTCAGTTTGATCTTTCACAGTGCCTGAAGGGGGCAAAGGAGCTAGCTGATTGGAAAATGCAAATAACAAACATTAATGTTGTGAAGTAAACAGCAACAAAAAAGGTGGAAATGGATAAGATAAGCGTATACATGTCCTCCCTTCATCATTAGGGAAGATACAGAGATGGTAAAAACCACTAAATACTTGGGCTCATGCATGTCCTGTGACATTACACAGGTCACTAACAGCCAGCATAATTGCCAAGACCAACCAACAGCCTTATTACAAAAGGAAGCTTGTTATTTTTTAGATGTTTGAGAAGTGTGGTGAGATCTTCTCAGAACATGACTAGCCTCCCCCCAGCACCTGAAGATGCAGACGAAGAGGAAACAACATAATAATAGACTCCATCCATCCAACCATAGCACTAATCACCCTCTTTCCTTCAGGCACAGTACAGCAAAGTTTAGATACCAGTTTTCTCTGAGATTTGTTGAATCCTTTATTCACCAGAGTATGATCTATAGATTTCTATTGATGTGTTCAGGTTTGATCTTTTTAACCTTCATAACTATTTTTTTCTCCAATATCTCCAAAATGTCTCTTGATTGACAATAATGAATAAATCCAAATAGCAGTGACAGTAGCACAATATGTCCCCATGCAGAGATAGCATTTGAGGCAGAAAGGACTTATCTGTGAAGACTAATACAGATAGATGACTGTTGACTCATATTGACTGGTACAGATGAAAGCAGAGTCATACATAATGTTCACACATAGCATGCCTGGTTCTGATATTGATCTGGAGTGTGGAAGTGAAGATGCTGGTATGCTGTGATGCGTCATTGGATTGCTGTTTTCACACTCTTTAACCTCTGCAAAATCTTGTGTCAAAATGTGTGTGAAGGATCTCTGCATGAAAGGCCAGTCCATTTATAACATAAGTTGCTCTCTTTTCCTGTGAACCTTCTTGAATAAGCAGATGTACTTGTCAGCTACTTAAAAATGCATGTAACTCCTTTTTTTAATGAGTGCAAAAACATGGGGGGTTGGGGGGAAGTGCACAATGATTTGACGGAAGCAACTCTAAACTAATATGTTGACCTTTTAAGATGACAAGTGTGTAATGTGATTGCATAGCGCTGCTTTGTTTTTGTTTTGTCGAGGTTCCTTTTCTCACAGCGGGGAGAGAATTTTGTGAGAGGGATCAGAGTGGTTGTGATACAACTCGCCCTTTTAGGCAACAGAGATAAAACAGCAATGTCCTGACTGGAGATAAGTCCACTCTGATTAGTTTTTTATTTCTTCACATCCATAGCTATTTTCTCTACATTTTTGGCAAGTCTGGAAATGTATAATACTAAAAGGTTTTTACAATAAATCATTTATGAAAGGTTAATTTTCAGCCAAACATCTTTACAAGATTAAAACAAAAACATGTTTTTTTGCACAGAACAGCACAGTTTGTGAATTCTTAAGCATCCATGCAGCAGATTTTATTGTAACTACTGTCAAAAGTAAACAATTACCTGTCAAACATCCCGGACGAGCCCCCAATTTTATGATCTGACTCAGGCGGCCTCAACAAAGAGACCAGCATGTAAAACTTTTGTTTAGTCAATTCACAGGCGCTTTTATCCAAAGTGAATTAAAAGTTACCTGACATGTATGTTTTTGACCAGAGAGAGGAAATAGATGTACCTGGTGAAAACCTGCACATGCATAAGGAAGAAACATGCTAACTCCAAACAAAAAGGCTGAAGCTAGAATGTTATTTTGTGAGGCAACAGTACTCCAAACTGCACCACCATGCAGCCAGAAACATAATGAAACAACTGAGTTGAGCAGCAATAGATAGAAAACACTAAAAAATGACAGTATTACATTTTAATTACTGATAACCATTTAGATTATAAAAGATACCAATTAATGACCCTTCCTTGGCAGGCGTGGAAGGTTCCTCCTTCCCAGCATGTTGAAATAAGTCTCCATTTGATTCTTATACACACTTATGAAGAACCCCAACACATACGGACACTGGCTAGCCCCCTTACATTATTGAAATTGCCCAATGGGCATTGACAGCAGGACTGTAATGAATTAAAGTGGACATAGCTGACTCAGTTCAATCGATAACTGGTCCCCATTGGAGCCCACCGCTCTGAGCTCCAGAGACAGCCAAGAAGGCGAGCTGGAAAGACGGAGTCACTGTGACAAAGAGAGCAAGAGGGGAAAAATAAAAGAGAGAGCAGAAAAGAGCATACAAAGGAGAAAAAGAGGAGGGACTAACCCTCAAGAGACGCATGATGTAAAGGGAGAAAAGTGAGGATGGAGCTGAATGCAGAAATTGATGGAGGTGCAGAATGGGAACCGACCGATGAAAGGGTTAAGTGTTTTGCAGTTCTTCACATTAATGGCTCCCGAGGCTTCTCCTCAGGAGGGTATGTTTCTACTATATCCCTCAAGAACCTTTGATATACACACTTGATTCGTCCTTTTTTTTATCCCAACTGCAGCTTGTTTGTGCTCTACCGCTCAAAAAACAAACTGGGACTTTATCACACATGTGGCCTCATTCAGTCCAGCATACATGGAAACAACATTCGTCTTGCGCTTGGTTGCAGCGCAGGAATCCTAACTGCTGAGGCCTTTTGAGCATTAAACACTTTGCACTGGTGTACTTTGTTCCAACATGCTGTCTGGCACAAAGGGAAAAAAAACATTGAGTTTTGTTTTGCTTAAAAAAGAGATTTAACAAAAGCGTTGGCCTGGAAAAAAAGTGTGAAAGATAAAACTCTAACCAACTTATAAGGGTGAACAGTAACACTCTCCTGAGTGCACACTTTAGTTTTTGGAAAGGATTCTTTTTTTAATCTCTATGAAGTAGATTTAGACTTTCTCATGAACAAAAACAATAACATCTACCTCTGAATGGCCTCTAGATGTCTCACAATCCTTAAGATGGCCGAGCCTAAAGTGTCGGCACAACATAATCATTAAAATATTGTATTAAACAAAACATATTGTAAATGTAGAAAGAAGCAGAATGTAAAATGATCCCCTGCATCTCTTCTGAATTTGCTCATAATTCCAGCATGTCTGCATTTTGAGATCTGCTTTTCTCAGGCAGACTTCTCAGATTTTTATCTGTCCCTATTTCTCTTAACATTTCTGTTTTAGCCTATCTTCTCTTCCCTGTGCTCTCTTCTCATATTTTCTGCCTTGACAGGGAACAGTTTCGGCTGTCGTGTCACACTTGTGACTGACTGCGTGATGGATGGTATTCTGGTTAGAGCTCTGCTCTGTTTAAGGCACGCAGTGGGGCAGAAGCACCCTGCCACCTCCCACATTACCTGTCACGCACCGCACCCAGCTCACGTCACCCCTTATTACCGAGATTCTCTCTCACTCTCTCTGGTTTCTCATCCATCTGTTTGTTTTCCATCTCTTCTGGCTCTATTAATTGTGTGCTGTGCTGGGCCTTTTGTTGTCTTTAGTTATTTCCATTTTCACAATAGTTTTAACATAAATTCAGTACCATTCATGTGTTTGGGTATTTATGTCCTTTTCATTTTAGCTTCTTTCTATTTTTACAGATTTTTTTGTTTTTTCAAAAGTGGCACTTTTTTCATTTTTTTAATTCCATTAGGCTCTCTGTTCCACCATCTTTCTTTCTGCCAATATTCTCCTGCATTAGCCCATCCTGCTAATCATAGTGCGCATGGATGGACAAAGTGTTAGAATTTATTTATGCTAACAAGGAGCAGGGCAAACGCAGCCTTTCCAGGTACCGCTCTGGTAATGGGTCCTTGACTGATTGGCAGGCCTATTCTCTGCTCCTCCTGAGTGACAAGTCTGCAGTCGCCCGTGCAACGTAGGAAATGAGAGTGGAATTACAATACCAACCGTGTCACCTCCTGAGGGGACAGGAGAAAGAAAAATACAATCACAATCCCCATCAAACACACACACACAAACACAGACACACACACTTTCAGTCTCCATTTAGAGAGCCTCTGCCTGCACACACCTTGGCTCTGGCAGTGTTTTCCCTGCTATTATGCTGGCTCACACTTGATCTTAACATTTCATCTACCCCCACTTTTTTTAAGCAATGAAAATGAGTGAAATGCTGCATGTTTATGGTGCCATCATCTCACTCACTAGTTTGGATTTTATAAGCGTTTGCAATAAACAGCTCACATTAAACCTGACAGAATTCAGGATGTATATATTTTTCTTCCTTTGTTTGGACACATTTAGAAACTGAGCCCAAATAACATACACAAATCATTGCTATCTCATAAATAATGCATGACTTTTATTTTCAATGACTTGACAGTGTAAGCACAGGGACGCTAATTTATTTTATCCCACTGTAGGGAAGTCTGAACGGATAAGCTGTGAAAACATCCTTTAAATTTTAGGTTGTCTCAGGGATTTGTTTAAAGTAGCTGTGAAAGAGACGGAACATATCTGTTGCTTTTTTTGTAGGTGTCCGTGTACATAAACATGAGTGGGAGCGTTAAAAAAGAACTCAAAAAAAGTGAAACCATACAGGAGAGGCAAGTTATGTTGTCTATTTACACCACATTAAAAAATGGAAATTCAAATCCACATTTTCTTCCCTGTCAGTCAGCACTAATCCCTGTAAGCTGGCTTAGATAAAAATAAATAAATAAAAATAAATAAGTGATGATGACCAAAGCTTCAACCAGAGGAGGAGATTTGCAGCCACTGCCCGGTTCATGCTGTGTGTCATTAAAGGGGCTCGTGAAGATGATGCTTGGACAGATTAAAATTTAAGTGGGGACATTTTCTATTAAAAGCTTTCTATTATGTCTGCTTTTACATGGAGGTGGCCACCCGCCTGGAGTCTGTTTGTGCTGCGTTTACTGTTGTTCCCCTATCGCTCTGGCTTTACTGCATATGGCGTGAGCGGGGCTGTTTATGAGTTCATAAAGGCTCGTGATGCATCATCATGCTTTTATGAATCCAAAAGCGAGAACTCTGCACTGCATAGCCTTCTCTTTTGCAGCTTAACATCAAGCCCCCTCCCCTCATTTCCTAACCATCCCAGCACACTCATTTAACCTTGTTAAACCCCTTAAACTGGGCCACTCATGGGCTGTTACATGCCACAGTAATCTCAAACAGGGGATTCATTTCTGTCGCTGTTAAAGAGAGAGCTGTTCACATCAGCCATAGACAGTATAAATTACAGGCGCCCAGCTCAAGATGCTCAGAGGAGAAGGGATAGGTTTTGTTGTTGTGCTGCTGTGGCCTCAAGGGCAGAAATAAAGACAAAAGGAAAGGCCTGTTAGCACCAGGGAAGAACACAGAGGCTTTTTGTGGCGAAGCAGGCCAAAACAAGGTGAAGGGTTTAGGACTGTACGTGCACGGTCGAGCCAGAAGTAGGGGCAGCAAGACAGATCCATGACCGGTGTTAAGTAGCAGCTGATAGGGGGGACGCGCTGCAGCCAAAATGAACCCAATTGAAGGTGAGCAGGATCCAGGTGGCCAAGCTTTCAGAGGTGGACAAAAGGCAATCAGCCTTGTGCACCCTCCCTTTGTTTGTGTGTGTGTGTGTGCGTGAGTGCTGCACACGTTCCCTTACCAGTAAAAAGGGGATCAGTCTGCGAATAGAATTGTGTATGGTGGGGAGAATTGCTTTCAGGGGAGCAGGAGTGTGCTGCTGTAGATGGACTGGTACTAAAGCTGCAGCAGACATCTATTGGAAAATCCCTTCAGAATTCGTTGTGGTTAGAATAAAGTCTCGGTGTCAAGCATAAGACCAGTCAATAATTCTCAACTGTAAATTGATAGTTTGGAGTGTATTGCCTCATGGTGCCACGGGCTACAGAAATAGTTTTATTTTATTTTTTTTCCACTGAGCGACAGGTATCCAATCCTGAAGTTAATAATACTTGTATTTCATTCCTTTAGCAGCTGCTCTTACTGCCTCTTTCAAACTCGGCTCACGAGTGCACCTGTTTGAATGAATTAGAGTTGCTGTAATATTGCACCGTTAGAATGCATCATATGGGGAAAGAAATGGTGATTGTTTTCTCTACAGACAGCATGAGGCTCACTCCACAAATAAACTACCAGATGCTCTAGAGTCATAGATTTGGGGATAAATCTTCCTAATTGCAGCTCGACCAGTGGATGATGGAACAGATATAAGGTCAAATCACAGTTTGTGACAGCACCCTACAACTTTTACTGTCACAGCAGCAATCTTTATTTATCCCCATTTGTGCAAGGTTTTTTTTTCTTTTTGTGCTTGTGTATTTAGTATCAGTGGCTAATTAAATCTGGGAGATCACTTTGTTACAGCATGTTCCACTCACAGTAAGCAGGGCTATCTTGAAGTGATTGTTAAGTGTCATCAAGTGCTGATCTAAGAATGTGGGCTGGTCAGTGCTGGTAAACATTGCTGAAAGATGAATATGCCTAGAATTAGGAACCCCAACATATAACAATTACAACTTTTGATGTTTATTTTTCTTATTTTGCCTGTGAAAAACTTAAATATATTTAATTTTATAAGATATTCTAGCCTAGCAAGCCATCTTGTATTATGTAAACATATAGTCTGGCCATGACCAATAGACAGAGCTCAGTTGTGGAGCAGAATCTGTGGTTGTCTTTCAAACTGTCTCTGCATTCAAATTAAACAGCGCTAGGACCAATAAGAGCAATAAACAAAGTGACATATTCACAGCAGTCAGTCAATGGGGCCGTCTGCCATACACCGTCAAAAAAGTAGAATACGACACAAATGCATCCCTTTTCAAAATAAAGGACTTAAGTACCTCTATCTGCATGTCTCAAAGAAAAACCCAACTCTAAATCATCCAAAGTTTTTGCCAAAGCCTTTTCAAATTAGCGTTGTTTCTGAGCCCACACCATTTTTATATTTTTTCTCGGTTGCAGCTCTGGTGCTAGGCATGCCCAACATCTCTCTACAAACATAGAACGCTGTGATTGGCCGGACCTAAAATTGTTTGAGCCAATGGTAGATCATGTAATAACACTGGATGTGACTTGGAAGTATCTGGACTGAGTTTAAACATAAACATCGCAAATACTGTCTGGCTTTAAGTATCGCATTATTGTATCGTCTCTCCTGTCTTGTGATACATATCACATTGCCAGATTCTTGCCAATACACACCCCTAGTAGATAGGGTCTGAAACATTTGTGAAAGACCAGAAGTTCTCAATCCTGGTCCTAGAGGGCCGGTATCCAGCATGTTTTAGTTGTTTCTCTACTCCAACACGCTTGATTCAGTGGTTGAATCACCTGTTCAGCAGCTCGTCAAGCTCTGCAGAAGCTTGTTTATCACCTGCCTTTAGGCCTTTAATTATCTTACATAAAGGGATGCAACTGTTCTGCAAAAAGGCAAAAAAAGCCAGGATATGTAATAAAGTAACATTTGTGTGAAAGCCAGAATGTGTTATTTTCTGGTAGAACATGAGATTCAACAAGCTAATCAATGCAACTCTTTGTGTTACATAAAGTCTAACAGCATCAGCTAGACGTGTTGATTTGTACAATTAAGCAAACAATAGTGTCTGACAAACCTAAAAAAATAATGAACACACACATGGAAGTCTACTGAAGTCAGTTTTTGTCTGTCCTAAAAGATCATTTTATTCAGTACTGGCCTCAAAGAATGTTGTCTAACCACAGTATAGCATAGCTATGTTGGACCTTTACCCTTTTTATTCAGTGAGTCTGTTTGTGATTTAGTTACAATAAAGAATAAAGCATGATCAAGTTTGTGTCATATTTGTGTTTCAATTAATCATTGCATGTTTTATATTTTGGTGTATTTTATGTACAAACTCTTGTTTTGACTCATGAATCAAAATGCCCTATTGTACCAACATTAAGTGCTCCTTTTCCTTGCTTTTAGAATGACTCTATTATAATTGCATTTTATAAATTAGATGTTATGAAATGTTTCCTTCTTTTCTGTTTTGTTTTTCTATCGTGTCTGACATGAATTAAGAGGTAAACAAATTTAGAGGCCAGTCAGACACTTTGTTAAACCATAAAATACAACAAAGTCATGTCAGGACTTACAGACTCCATGATGTTTATTGCCCCAGCAATAGTCCTTTTATTAAAACTTAATGGATTTGGCTGCCTCAGACCAATCTCTGAAGCTTTTGTGCTGCTGAAGATTCTCTTTTTTAACCCTCTGCTCTTTTTTTTTCTTTTACCTCTTTTATTCTGTGTTTCGATCTCAGACTTTTTTTTCCCACTTTCCATGCATCTATGCAAGTCTTTTATTATTTGTCTTCATATAATGTCTAAAAGCCAGCATTCCAAGTCCTATTGTGTAGAGCATCGGTGTGCAATGCCGAACTAATGGCTTTTAAGATGTCAAAGGGAAATGTAGCGCACAGAAAAAGAAAACTCCTTGGCCTGTGTGGGTTTCATCTAAAATTGGTTCCTGTGCACTATGCACATGGACAGCCACCATCTATTCAGCAGAACACCACTATCCTCCTCTCTCTCAATGACTGGTTAACAGCAGCAGGCAGCAAGTGGATGCATAATAAATCCATAGATTTTCAAACTACTTTGAGAACCTGATGTTCCAATATCTAGTTACACTTGGCTGTGGCACTCTCAAGTGTACAAAAAGTTAGTTTCTCGTAAAGACGTGACACTGAGATGGATCCGAGTTCTTTTTTTTCCTCTCTTTTTTTTCAATCATTCCTAAATAAAGGCAGGTCAGCTATGCAGTTGAGCAAAGAAATTGTGCATCTTTGGCAGCAATACACAATCCATCAGCCTATACAATGCTTCTTTGCTCTGGTAATCTCTTACGGGGCAAATAAAGGACTGTGTGAAGCTTTATCAGCACTGCAGTGCTCCCTCTGAAGGTTTCCTCTCAGGAAATGGAGGAAGAAGTGAGGGGTTGTGCACCGTCGGTTATCAGATATACAGTAGTTGCTCTGGGATATTACTCCCTGATAGATTCTGAATGAGACATCTGCCAGAATATTTCTAGCAACTCTATCTGGAGAGTCACTACTGACATAGGTTCTTCACAGAGGAGCTGACACCACTTAATTCTAAGATTGGAAATTTTAGAAGTTGTTGCTGTTGTTCCATTTCTGATTTGAACATCAGCAATGCATATGCTACAGCCCCCTTTCCCTCTAACCCTGAACCCTCTATAGTCTAATTTACAGAGCAGTGTGTTTTAACAAGATGGGTAACAAACAGAAAAAAGGCAACACTGCTAAATTCGCCGCTCTTGCACTGACACATCTGACAGGTGCTAAAATGAGACATAAGGCCCTGTAAAGCAAGTACATGGAGAAGAAGGAATCCGAGGAAGTGCCAAATCTGTGAGGAAAAACACAGAGACACTGTTGTCTCAGGCCAAAATCCTGACAGCATCACTGTCTACCATTTGTCTTCATCGATGTGACAGTCCTTAATTATTTCCAGGGCAGGCTGAATGATTTGTATTTCAGTCAATGAGCTTTAGGGCTTTTCTTCATTCAGTGTCAATGATTTCACTAAGTGCCTCTCATGTGCTTTATCTGCATATGAGAAACCACAACCGTACTTTAAAGCCTATCCGATGTTCGCAGATCCTCACTAAAGTAGTCATATATCTGTAAACCATTGTGCTGTAAGACGTTTTGTCATGTGATCTGCTTTTTTTTGTTGTCCTTCAGTCCACAGAGTGCTGAAGAAATTGTTTTCTTTTAAATAACCCAAGGCTTTGAGACTCAGACTTCCTTTAGCCCCATTCCAGGGTTTTACTTTCATTTAGTTCCTTTGTACATTTGTGATTTCTTTCCTGAAGCCTTTTTGTCTCACGCTTTCTCCCATTATTTCCCAAGACACTAAAGCTGTAAATAGATATACCTTTCCCCATGGCAAAGTGCTAACTTCACATATTTCACCTCCCCAATCAAGTCTTTCATTCCTGACTCTGGCACTTATTTTCTAACTTGATGGTAAAGCAAGAAGACAGAAGGATTCAAGGTACTTTGTAAATAACAGACCCCCCTCAGCGTGTCAAAGTTGCCTAAAGTTTTAGGTTTCTATGCATTCCAAACAGTTTTGTGTATTGGGTTGCCTATCTTTATCAAATCCAATGGAAAACAACAGAAATAAACAAATACATTTTTAATCCAGCTCCAGTGGCCTAGTGGCATGAGTGTCCGCCCTGGGACTGGGAGATCGGGGTTTGAATCCCGGTCGGGTCATACCAAAGACTTTGAAAAAATGGAACCCAAAGCCTCCTCGCTTGACACTCAGCACTAAGGGGTTGGATTGGGGGTTAAACCACCAAATAGTTCCCGAGCGCGGCCACAGCTGCAGCTCACCGCTCCCCACCATGGGGATGGGTCAAATGCGGAGATGTAAATTCTCCAGTGTGTGATGATGACTTGGGACTTTAAATAGTTCATGAATGAAAATGGCTTCATCAAAAACATATCGCCAAAATATTTCTGAAGCTTTCATTTTTGTTTGCATGCACAAGGATTCCAAACTCTCCACTAATCCATCTTCATAGTGATTACCACTAGAACTGTCTCTTAACTGCTTGTGACAGCCAACATGAAACACTGAGACAGATGTCATAAGGTATTGTCGCTAGCAGTCAAGAGCCATTATGCAACTTTAATGACGACTTTCATCAAGCATCACAAAGCCCCGTCAATGCCAAACAAGGATGCTGCACTCCTTCCTGTCTGACTTCACTACAGCTGCAACCCTCAGCTGAAACCAGAAGAGCATGGCTCCCAAAAGATTTGCTGGAGCATGGCCTCACGCAACCTTGAACTCCAGATCTGCTCCTCAAATAACCCAAATGGAGGTCAGTTGGCAGAGTAAAGTTTCTGTTTGCACTGTGTATGTGCTCCGTCGGCAGGAATGACCCCTCTAGTCTAAAAATCCAAAAGAGATCCTCGAAAAAATAAACTCCTATCTCTGTTTTTTCCTATAATTTTTTAGCATGTCAACATGTCATTTCTTTTGAGTTGCAGCTGTTAGAAAAATAAACCGTAATTTCATCAAAGTGCATCTCTTCTTGGCACCGTTCTGCCTGTTTCTACATTCCCTGTTTTAAGTTTCCTCTCTACCACCAACACATCCCTGAGTCTGGCTCACGGCCCATTTAAAACCCCATTTTCCAAACCCAAGTCCTTTCTTTATTGAACTAACAAGTCGCATTGTCTTGCATTACCCTTAGATGTTTCAGCTTAGCAATGCACAGAGCCATGAAAACCCACTCATCTAAGGAATGTTTCCTTTTTTGAATGCATGGTTACCAGCCAGCCAAAGAGACCTGATCCTCCAACGAGCTTTTCAGGCTGCTGATAATGATTGTCAGTCTTGCCAAGTCGCCTAAAGAAAAGGGAGATAACAGGGGAGTTGTTGGTGTGGGTGTATTTATTTGAGGATGATCTGGTTTCTGAAGTGAAAATCATCCTTTGCAAAAGACCACCAAAATGTGCTGTCCTAATGAATGAGAATAGCAAATGAGAATCTGGTGCATACAAACACAAGCTGCCTGAATTATTCCATTAGAAAACAGTCAATGTTAATTTGAGCCTTAATTAGCCCCCATCTCCCAGAGACATGCTGGCCTGATTGATAGTCAAATTGCAGGAGATTGTGTTTACTTTTTTTAATCATAATCTATTTGGAATTCTTCTTGCATCTTGTGCCCTTCTTTCTCTCTTTCATCCCCCCTCCAAAGCCCCCCCATCCAGCTCATGAATAAACCAAGAGAATGGCCAGAGGGTTGATTCTTGGAAACAAGATCTGCAATTATTGTATGCTCATGGTACACCTGTCTTAAGGAGGTGAGAGGGCAATAGAATGAACATTCTGTCAGTGGTACATTCCTTGTAGATGTGCACTTTTAAGTTTCAGAAAACTGCAATATGCTGTCTTTTCAATCCATTTAGTTTCAAAATGTTAAAAGAAAAGCTTTAAAGTGATTGTATTCTGGTAGCTAATGGTGTTACCCATCGGTGAAAGACGATGCATGGCATCATAGTGTCATAAACCTTGAAATTCTTTGCCTGAGGGCAGCATAGTACTTGCTGACTTTTTTGCTGTGGTGGTGCGTGCCCTCCAGAGCAGTACTTAGTGTGAAAGAGAGGGAAAAAATGCAGCTCTCAAGCAATGTATTTTGTGTTTACTGCACAAAGTGGATGGTATTGCCTGAACCACTGTGCTGGATGACATGTCCTGGTTTCGGAGTTCACAAAATGACGCCGTTAACGCTAAGCACCCTGAACTGATTGCATCTGGTTTTAAGGTGAGTCAGTTGAAATCAAGTGATTGCAACAAGGTGCTGTTAGCTCGTTTCATGAGAAGTTGCTTGTGTGTTTTTGAAAAAACTACCCCTCTTGATTTTGACCTTTGCTTCATTCATTCAAGAAACAACCCAGTCACCAGAGTGAAAGTATGTCAGTCTAATTTTAAATGCTAAATACTGTATTGTGGTATGATAACTTTAATTTAACCATGGGCAATAATCTTTCAGCTGGCAACAAGTTATTTAACCCCAACTGGTGCAATGAGTTTCTTCTCATTTCTTAAACAACCATGTGGAAAGACACATCTGGTGGTCATGGAAAAGATGCTAGTCTGTTTGAGAAGGGTCACATCATTGGCATGCATCAAGCAGAGAAAACATCTAAGGAGATTGCAGAAACGACTAAAACTGGGTTCAGAACTGTCCAACGCATTATTAAAAACTGGTCTGATGAGTCCAGATGGACCCAGTTCCAGAGTGATGGGTGCATCAGGGTAAGAAGAGAGTCAGATGAAGTGATGCACCCATCATGCCTAGTGCCTACTGTACAAGCCTGTGGGGGCAGTGCTATGATCTGGGGTTGCTGCAGGTGGTCAGGTCTAGGTTCAGCAACAGGATGTGCTCCTAGAATGAGGTCAGCTGACTACCTGAATATACTGAATGACCAGGTTATTCCATCAATGGATGTGTTCTTCCCTGATGGCACGGCTATATTCCAGATGACAATGCCAGGATTCATCGGGCTCAGATAGTGAAAGAGTGGTTCAGGGAGCATGAGACATCATTTTCACACATGGATTGGCCACCACAGAGTCCAGACCTTAGCCCCATTGAGAATCTTTGGGATGTGCTGGAGAAGGCTTTGTGCAGCGGTCAGACTCTACCATCATCAATGCAAGATCTTGGTGAAACATTATTGCAACACTGGATGGAAATAAATCTGGTGACACTGCAGAAGCTAACTGAAACAATGCCACAGTAAATGCATGCTGTAATGAAAGCTAAAGGTGGTCCAATAACACATTAGAGTGTGTGACCTTTTTCTTTTTTGGTGGTGACTTTTTTTGGGGCTGGGCAGAAGTATATATATATATATATATATATATATATATATATATATATATATATATATATATATATATATATATATATATATATATATATATATATATATATACTATATATACTATATATTATTATTTTTTTATTATTTACTGAGTTTGTACAAACACTTACCTGTTATTTGGTTAGATTCATGCGAGTAAGTTAGTTTACACTATCATCCAAATCCTCCAATGATTATGGAGTGGCCTGATATATAGCATATGTATGTTGTTTTTTTGTTTAGTTTTATTTACCTTAATGAAATCTCACTTGTTTGTAATAATTATATTTTAGTTAGATTTAGTTGATTCTAAACATCTTTAGTAATTATTCATCTTAACATCAACCCTTAAAGATATGATAATGTATCTAAAATGTGACAAAGTTAGAAGATCTTTAGTCTTCTGAAAACATTAACATTGATATTACTGATCAACAGCAACAAAATCAAACTATATGCTGTTTTTTAGTAGGGTTTTTGCTTTGAAGTACATATTACTTGTTTCTTTAAAACTGCATCATTTGTCACTAACATGCCCAAAACAGGCTGTGTACTCATTTGTAAATTTAGGCCAAGGCCATCCTCCTCACAACATATATCATCATCAATACACGTTTCATGGATTTCTCACTCTTAATTTTATGCAGCACTACAGTTTTTCTATAAATACCATATGAACAAAACACTCAACAACACTTATCCTTCTCCTGGACAGAAGCAGTGCTCACGATGGCTTATTCCCCAATGATTTCAGAGTTTCGGAACAAAAACACCAACAAATCCATCTCCTACACATTTCTATGTAATTTATATTTATATTAATTTATTATACCTATTATGCCCTGCATTTTCACAATGCATGCTTGGGGGGAAAAAAATCACATTTTCTTTACATTTTAAAGATTTAAAGCAGTATATGGGAATGAGCACATCAAAGAAATGGAAGTCAACAGAGTTTTAGAAGGTAATTTAGACCTGAGCAAAAGACATTTTAATCATTTGTAACATTTTCACTTTCAAACAGCTTGTTAGAAACTGTGGGCTGTGCTTTAATGGGATTCTAAAAAGTCATAGCAACCAAGAACTATTTGAAGCAGTGTTTGCAGTCTGCATATTTCGTAGAAAATGTCCATTTACTCGTGCCTAATGTTTCTATTAAAACTTGCTCCAACTCTTACTTTAAGCCTTATTGCATTTCCCTCCACCTTTTCTGAAGATAATTTCTTTCTGGTTTGCATTTTGTTAAATTAAGATCACTCTCATGCTCTCTCTCTCTTCTGTCTGCTGCTCTTTTTTCTCCATTCATCATTGATGATTTTATTCAAGAAAATTTCCTGGTAAAAAAAAAGACCCTTGGAGTCACATGAGTTAGTACTGTAAATGTTCTATACTGTATTTAAAACAGCAAATAATAATAATAATAATAATAATAATAATAATAATAATAATAATAATAATAATAATACATTGTGATACTGAGCAGCTTAATATTTTTTCAGGGTACATCTATTCGTTTCATGTTTAAACAGCCTTTTTTTAATAACCCAAATGTTTCATTTTCACTAAGTAGGACAGTTGAATAATCGCTGATGTTTTTTTCCCCCTTTTTTAACAAAAGCATATGTTCTTCTAATTGCATAGAGGTTGTGTGCGCTTTTGCAACCCCCATATATCAGTTGTGTTGATATGGTTTCCAAGAATATAAGCAGTGAAGCTGGATGTTCCAATAGGAGTTCACGCCTAGCAGCCATGTGTGCAGTCGGAGTGCACCGGCAGCGCCTGCGGTAATGACTTAATATTAGTCCTCTCGTGGTGGAGCAGATGAGAGCACAGGTGTGCAGACTTCCTCCTGTCACATAGCACTGCAGGGCCAAAAACACTATTATCCATTAGTTAACCCACCATTAGGTCATTAATTTATACAAAATGCACTCTGACATTATGGATATCTAGGGCATGTGTGCAAGCATTGTGCTCCTTTACTCTTTCAGCCCCTTTTTCTTTGTCTTATACACTCATAATCAGTGGCTACATAAATTCAACATTTTGCAAAAAAAAAACACAACAAAGTGTGTTGTGTTAAACAGTGAGAGGCAAATGGTGATGATGAGTGATCGGAACATGGTTTGGCTTGAAACCCTTCCAAAGCCATCTCAGCTGCCTCAAGCAGGGCAGACGGACCCAGCTGCCATCACAGACGCACATGCACAGTTCTGTCAACAGGTTGGGGTGAATCACTGCCACTGACTTTGTTCTTCCTCTCTGACTGAAGCAACATTTGTGCACTGAGACTGAACCAGAATCATTCTTGTTTTACCTCCATGTTTCGGCCTACTCGACCTGAAAACAGGTAGTAAATCCAGTTAGATATTGGTTTATATGATGTTATTTGGTTACTAGACAAAAAATAAATAAACTGAAACAAGCGAATAAAACTGTTGATTGGATTATACAACTTTTAATTAAATATATGCACTGTTTGGATGAATGAAATAGTTTGTCAGTTTCATCATCAAACTATAGTCAACTTTACATTTCTGTTGATATTTTGACACACCAGCTGAAGATTGGAGAGCTAACAGGAAAATAACTTCAAAACACCACACCAAATGCAAGACCTGTTATTTGGGTCATTTTAATTTTAGTAAACATGATGCTCATTCGTTTATTTTCACAGTAACATGTTGGTCTGTTAATTATTTGATTTGCTAGACTTTGAACTTTGCCACAAAAATATGCATAAGATGCTTTTTTGTTAAAAGTAAAAAAGAAAAAGAATTACCTTGAATACTTGTCATTTTACATTTATAAATTGGATTTCACAAGGAAAAAAAGCACATTTTGAAAAAGATAAGAGCGTTAAGCAACATTATGCCTTAAAACCGTCTGACGTGCACATAAAAGAGGGTTTCTTTTGCAGAAATATAAAGGCTTCATTTATTTGATTTTATGTTTGTATCTTAAGGAAAAACTCATGTAGGGTTATAGGATTTTAAAATGACTGGCATAATTAGTTTGTAATTTAGCCAATCAAAAACCTTGATTATTGATACATATTATTAAAATGTATTTTAAAGTGTAATAGTTACATGGTTGTTGATAGGATCCACATTGAAAACATCATTTATTGCGAGCTTTTTCATCCACCATGTGAGTCTTTCTTTATAAACTGACTGTTAGCTTTAAAAATATTCAACACACTTAAAATAGGGTTCTTTGCAGGATTTTGGGTCATTTGCAAAGAAACAGGCTCTTGGAGTTGGATCAAACTTGTTAAGAGTGTACTGTGTGTGTTTATATCAGACTACTTAGCATCTATGGATGGATGCCACATAGCATATTGCTTGTGCTTTCTTTTCAACTAAAAATGCATGGTGGCATGTTTGTTAGCACTGGCTCACAGCAAGAAGGTTGCAGGTTCAAATCCCACCTGCAGCTTGTCTGTGTGGAATTTGCATGTTCTCCCCATGCATGAGTGGGTTTTCTCTGGCTTGCTCTAGTTTCCTACCATAGACCCACAACATGCATGTCAGGTTAATTACTTTAAATGGTCCCCAGGTGTGAGTGAGTGTGTGAATGGTTGGTTGTCTCTGTGTGGCCCTGTGATGGACAGGCAACCTGTCTAGGGTGTCCCTTGCCTCTTGCCAGCTGACTGCGTGAGATAGGCTCCAGGTCCCTTTACTGAGTAATAGGCAGTTAAGATAATGAGTGAGGGTGAGTGACTACTTAAATGGTAGAAGCATGAAGATTACAATAGCTTGTAATGAACCAATAAAACCCTAAAAATAAGCTAAAAATTACAATGAGCACTAAAATATTTAAAAATCCTTAGTTAGAAAATGGAAAAAAAAGTAAAATCTTCCTATACATGGTAAACCAAACATTTATGTTGCTTTACTCATTTGAAAAATCAAAAGGTTCACATAACCACTGATAGTGAGTTTTATTTATTTTTGTATTTGTTTATCTTACAACCCCAAAAGAGTATTTGCTCCTCCAAGTAAGGGTGGAATAAGTTTTAAAGAAATTGCTGCACATAGAGCTAAAATTATTTTCACCAAATTGGTGCAAGTAATGATATTCAAACAGTAGCTGTTCATTTTTCTAACCCTGTGACATATTTGGTACCTAACAGCTTCCCAGATGCATGAGTCATACCATTCATGGCAGAGCTAAGTGGAATGTGGGAGTAAAATTGGATATTTGCTTGAAATTTGAACAATTGTGCTTAAAGTCTTTATTACTGGTCAAGTTGCAAATTCAGAAATAGTACTAAAACTCATGTGAGGGCAGAAATGTCCTTATGTTACCTTGTCTTTAAAAGGACAATTCTTTTGGTGAGTAATTGTCTAAATAGATCTGTGACATATAAGCAGTATTGTACCTGAATGTCTTCAGTGAACGATCATTTGTGAACTCGTTCGTTTTTTTGTGAACGTGAACTGAACTCGCTCGTATTTGCCTGACGAACGTTAAAGTGAGTGTGCTCATTCTGGCTTGTGTGAACGGGTTTATGAATGATGTTCTTTTGCCATTCGAGCTCCAATCATATCTCCACGGAGCTAAAGTCTTAGCTAAAACATCCTGTGAACCATAGACTTTATATAAAGTAGACCCTGGAGATACAGCCACCGTCTACTCTTCTATGCCTATGCTGTGTGGAGGATGGACGTCATGGTGTGTTCCATTTACCTCGGAAAATATACAACTGCACATAACATCGATTTTAGATGCACCCTTATAAGTTTATTTTGTAAAATAAACATGTTTCCACCACAGCTAAGTCCCAAGGAGCTGCAATATATATAGGCCTATATATAGGAACAAAATAACTATGAACTAGTTCGTTTTTGGAACAGTGAACTTAGTTCAAAAGTTTTTAAATTATGAACTATAAAGTGAACTACAGTAGTTTATTTTAAAATGTATGAACTGAACTTTGAACTAGTTCGAACTTTCCAAACACTGCATGCAAGTATTAACTGCATTTTTAAACTAAACAACTTTGCATGCCTACGTTTATCTTTCACTTTAGAATATGTTTGGACCAATTTTAGAATTTACTTTTTATTGCCTATGTGTGTGCCTATGCATGTGTGTTAATTTGCCTGAATTTGGATGAAAATACCTCATTGTCCACTGTCTAAAAGTAAAACTAAGAAGGTCTTCAAGTAACACATCTATGACTGATGTATATTTAGTCAACCTGATTTAAAATGGCAACCTCAGCTAATCGGCATTAGCAAGCAAGAAATATAGCTATAACTCTGTCATTGCTGTAGAAATTGAACTAGATTTTGGTGTGATGACATCCTCTAAAAAATAACCCGAGCACTAAGTGATCACACAAAATCTTTGTTCCCATTGGAGTCATTGAACCACTAGACAGATTTTAGATCTACTTCTTATTAGTTAACTCTAATGACTTCAAAAGCTAAATAACTACAACTAATTGATATTAGCGAACAAATTGACCATAACTCAACTATACTATGGGATTATAGTCAATATTGACTATAAAGTCAATTTAACATTAATAGAAATAAAGGCTAATGTGGTAGTAGAGTAGACTGGAGATGTTCATATTGCAAACTCAAAAAGCTAAAAGATTGAAGAAGATATTGCATTGTTGTTATTTTTATTCTTAAAAGGAATGCTATGCCTTCATTGAAATGTTCCCTTTAGGCAGAAACAGTAAAATAAAATAAATAATCTCAATACTCATGTCATTTAGTACGTGGTTTAGTCAAAGAAGATCCAGTGACTCTACCAATTTAACCCAGCCCAGATGTGGTAATGATGCTCTCTTCTTTAAAATTCCAATTTAGTGGATTTTTAGATTGTAATTTTAAACTTGATCCAAACTCATGGAAAACCATGCTTGAGGATTTGTTTTGAAAACCTCTTTGTCTTCTGAAGTATGTCTCTTCTTTAAAGTAACCCTCGGACCTTCTTGAATGAAAATGATTGAGACAGTCTGTTTTCTCAGGGTGTAATAAGATTGACTCAGATGACACATCCGCTTCATCAGACTAATTGCCCTTTCTACAACAGAGGGATTTGTAGGAGCCCGCAGGACATCAAAGACAAGCATCGTCTGCTCATCCCAATATCCTCGGCCTCTTTAACAGCCCCTTTCTAAAATCGTTGGTCTGGCTTAATTGACTTGGCCCCATCCAGAGTTGTTCTACCATATTAGTGAAACTTAAGCTGCTTGTGAGTGCCACGAGGCAAGCTAGAAGGGGCCATGGAGAAAATATTCTGTGACAGCTTCTCTCCCCTGAGCCCTTATTGTTCTTCCAGCAGCACCATTGGCTGAGAATGGAGCGTTGCTATGATTAAAGAGATTTGCTAGTGCGATGTGTCATGTTCCGGTAATCTTTTAGATGATGGATTAGGAGTCTTTCCTGTCGTACTCCTTTAATCTGGTCCCAGTGAGTTCTGTGTGAGAATCTCTGTTGTCTTTGACACCTAAATCGTGTTCCCAGTGGTCTTTGTTGCACTTGAGAAAAACAATCTTAGTTTGCCAAAATCCAAAAGTCTCTAGTCGCTCAGATGGGAAACGCCTGGCTCCTTTCTCTCTGCATGGCCATTCTGCAGGGATTAGGTTGGTATCCTTGATTCTGCTCTTTTTTTTTTTACCTATCACTTGTCTTGGCAATAAAACAATTAATGCCTGATAAGATAGCAGTAAAAAAATCAGATTTGTTTATTTTCTTTTTTAAAATGTCATATTTGTCATCTGCCATAAAGCTAATCCTTACCTGCCATGGTTGATCTCACTGAATCATCTCATTGGACTTTGAATTGAAAAAAAAGCAGCCTGATTTTGAAATGAATAAGTTAAAACCAGTGGCTGTGCGCCATGGCCTATGCTTTTTGAATGACTGTCAGTGTTTTTTGACAGGTTTTGCACAGAAAAAGGGACAGAGGGGATGAAGCCAGAGAACTGCTGGTCCTAACAATAGCCCTGTCATCTTTCTCCAAGAGCAGATGCCCAGGGTCCCGGTGGCATCTCCAGAGAAAATGTCATGGGAGAAATAAATCTTTTCAGCCAATTTATGTGAAAAAGGTTAACTTTTTTTTAACTAGCTTCCCATGGTAAAGCAAAAAGGGAAGATTACTGACAGCTCAGAGTGGAGATTTTCTTTCTTCCTTGCTCGTTGACATGGCATTTTTATTCTGTGAGCCTCCATAATGCACTCTTGTGCAACGTTAGGGTGAAAGGGAGTCAAAAACAGCCCATGTGAAACTCCCCTGGCAGCTGGGCAGTAAAAAGTGAGAAATGCCTTGAGCTCAAAGCCCCACTGAACAGTTGGCTCCCAAGCCCACAGCCTTTTTTGTAAGTATGATACCATTACAGGCATGCTGTAAATACTAGTGCAAGTGGCTGAAGGAGCACATTTCATCACCTATTTGCTGAACAAACAAGTAAGCCTCGTGCCTTTTTTCATATTAAACACATTTGCAGAACACATATTGTGGCATTTACCTCTAGTAAGGTACATGAAAACCTGGTGGCATGAAGCCATCATTCTTGACATCCTGGAAAACATTAACTTGGAGCCAATTTTGCTCCAGAGGGGGTGATGTTGGTTTAACTGCCTTAGTCATGTCTATACGTTCACAACACACTGCATCACAAGAGCAAAGTGTTTTGAATTCCTCAAAAGTACACCACATTGATTCACCATTTCATGCCAAACAAAAGAAGGAGCAAAGAATCCCCACATAGACTTTGCAAGATTAAGAAGTAGATTAATGGATAAAGGAAAAAAGCTCGGACAAAGGAATGCATGAAAAATGGCAACCCCAGGAATAAATGAACTGAAGCAAAAATAAAAAGGTTGTGATAGCAACTGCATTTAAGCACAACGGTGCTTTAACAACTTCGCAAGAATTAAATCTGCTGCTGTGCAGCAGACATATATTTTTCCCATACTGAACATACTGTATTTGTGAAATGTGTTTACATGGTAACATTAGCTAATTAGCACTTGACGCAAAGTGCTTCTCAGTCTAATGGAAATTATTTCTGATGTGTTTGCTTGTAGATTAAAAGAAATTTTAACAATAACAATTTATCCAACTTAAATTAATTTTACCTGACAGTATCAACTTCATGACTGAAGAATGCCAGATGATTTCCTCAGTGGGACATTGAGGTTCAGCAAAAAGTCTTGTCAACCCATAGAGGTACAATTTACTCAATTTATAACAGTAAAGATGCATTTATGTTGTCAATATTGCTTAAAGCGCATCAAAAAAGTCAAAGCTGGCCCTAGGCATACTCAAGTTAAGCAACTGCTTGGGCCCCCCACACCACCAGGGCCCCCCAAGAGTATCATGATAGAACGAGAAAAATTTTAAAAACTTTTACTAATATAAACTAAATTATATTAAACATATAGAAACAATTTATATATTATTTTGTATAGCGTAATTTGTGTCATAGTGCCTTTTGGTTTTATTTTGCAGTGATTGCACATTTTATACACATCTGTTCCAAATTTTCAGAACACTGTAAATTCAGTGCTTGTCTGCTGATGTTACTTTCAAATGTTTTAATTCATGAATATACAACAATTAAATAACACTCATCAAAAAACCTGCTTAGGGCCCCGCAAAGGCTTGAGCCGGCCCTGAAAAAAGTGACAATATTACACTAAAACAGTGGATCATCAAAAACCTGTCCTCTGGTGAAGGATCTACAGGTGGAAAGGGTCAATTTTATTTCTTTATTAATTTTATACTGATATACAATAACATATTACAACAAAACAGATTATTATATAATTATTATAATAACATAAGTTCAGGTTCTAAAAATATCATCAAGCTTTAAAGGGTTAATGCAGGTAGAATTAGATACCATTGTACCAACAAATTATAGATTGGATCACTCAGTAAACAATAAGTGAACATTTATCTACACTGGTATTTCTATCCATTAATCTCTGTCTAACATGAGCGTAAAGAATTTTTCCATTTTGCAAATTGAAAAATAAAGCATGACACTTTGGGGAAAACCTTTCCTCTTACTCTCCTGGTCCTGCTTTATGAAACAGCATGTCCGTGTAAAGTGGAGTTTCAGAGTACGTGAGTGTTATTTTTTGTGGACTAAACCAGGTAGACGGTCTCGTCTCGTATCAGAGGGACATCCACTACAGGGGTCAGTGACTACTTTTACTTGTTCAGTGACAACGAGACTTTGCACTTAAGAGAGAATCTCTCGGGTCTTGCTGGTCACTGCACTGAAGGTACCCTGACAAGTCTTTACATGTATGCAGAGAAAAACACAACTCCTTCTCTCTCCAGGAAATATCACAGATGCTTTCTAGGCCACAAAGGAAGGCAGTGAGGTGGAAAAGCTGTTGTTTAAGATTTTTATTTATTATTTTTGAGGTTAGGCTGCGAATGAGCTCTCTTGGCCTTTTTAAAAGGAGGAAAAGTAAAGCTTTACACTGAACAGTGGAAGTTAGCGACTGTGGGTTGTCAACCTCACAGTTGACCTGCTCCTCCTGTCGAGTCTCATGACTTCATAATAATTTGCATACTTGTACTGGTGGCATTTGGGGCATGCCAGATCAATGTAGAAGTAACAAAACTAGTCAAAATATTCTAGAGAAGCTCATTTTTTCTCTTCTAATGAGACAGCTTTATGAACAGGCACATCACCGCCCCATCTTGGCATGAGGAAGCTCATTACTATGTGCATGAGGTGGCATGGAGATGTACAAATGGCAGGCTGTCCCTGCATCCAAGGTGGCATTAGTATGTGCATAACATTGGCTTCATCAATATATTCAGTGTATACCATCAAATAGAATGTGATTTTCATCCTTTCACCTCCTGTTATTCATATTAAATTGGTTATAGGTCATTGCTTAGTCTGTTGAACACTGTGGCATTACGTTTAGTGCTTGCTTGGATGCTGTTTGAATTCTCTTACAGAGCAGTACACCAGGATGACAGGCCTATTCTATATCACATTATTCTTTTTTTACATGGTTTCCCCATTCGTAACGTCTGGCTAAAGAACAATGAAGGAATAGTGACCAATAATGTTGATTGCAGCAAATTTGCACGGAAAGGTCATCTCTCTTTATACGTTTTTGCTCATGTCAATATTAGTTGTGTTTTGGCTTCATTATACCCAGTTTTGCTTTCTCTCACTGGCGGTTTTCAAGTTGAAGTTAAGATTTCTAGCAGCTATTGGGAAAATAAGGGATAAAGCCTGAACATTCTCACACAGGATCAGTTATCAGGCATTCATTTATTGTGATCTATCATCCTGTTACTTCCAGTAGTGTTTGATATGGTTTCCTAGTGGGAAGAAAAGGTCAAGTTAAGCTCTTCCTAACCACAGATCTCTCCAGATGCTCTGTGGGGAGGCTGTAGGAGCAAGAGGTGTTGGCTATTAATCAGAAATGTTATTGTCTCAATCCTGAACTTTCACTATTCTTGTTATGGCTATGGCTAAAAGGAACTGATAAGTCAGTGTAATGTCTTGTAATTGACAAAAGGTGCATGAGTGTATACTTTATCAAGGTAGGTCCACATCCAGGACATGCATAAAATACGATGCAAATGCTAGAACAGAAAGGAACCAAAATATCCTCCAGTAGCTGGTAGCAATATGAGTTTTGAGTCCTGCCCCACCATGTAAATGAATGGAACATTTTTCTGGCCCAAAAAAAAAAAATCAAAGTACATTTCTGGTAATTATTATTATCTTGCTGACATATGTTCAGATAAACATAAAAATAAAATGTTTAATGTGCAGTTACAGACTTCCTCTAAACATATAACATGGCAACAACAATGAACAAGGAAGTAATTTTGATTTCAAACTTACTTTGAAATTGAAATGGGGGTGGGGGGGGTGAACTCTCCACCTTCTTCACAAGAGGACAGAGGGAATGGAGGAATGTTTTTTGGAGGAGGCGAGCAGCCCTTAACCGTTGCCCCAGGCCACCTAAACACTTGCTTGTCATTACAACTTCAGCTTGCTATGGAGAGGTGGCTGAGCCCAAGACTTGGCTGCTTTTATGCCCCACAGCTGCAGTGCAGCTAACATAATATGGTATGGTCACAGGGTACCAATGACTGGTTCAAATTTAATGTAGTGCAGTTTTACTGAAGAGGGCGCAATGATGATGGTTTTAGGCTGAATATTTAAATTTTAGATAAGATGCACTAAAGTGTCAAAACAATGACTACACACGTCTACAGCTCTATTAGACACTCAGTCAGACAGCATCAGCAAAAATGTTAATTTGTGAGTGATAATTGACATGATTTATGAACTTTGACTTTTTCCTGGTAGTGGGTCAATAAAGGGAAACACTCTTGCTTGTAGAGCTCATTCTACTGAAACAGCTCTTCTTGGGGTCTCTAATGACCTTCTAACTCACAGTGAAGTAGGAGACTGTTCTGTTCTGGTTTGCTGGACCTGACAGCCTTTGACACTGTTGACCATCACCTGCTACTGGATAGGCTGAGAGTTTAGGTAGGCACATTAGGAGCTGCTCTGGAGTGGTTATCCTCTTATCTGTCTGAGCTTTCCTTTTCTGTGGCCATCTCCAAGTTTCTGGCCTCATCCACCTCCCTCGCCCATGTGGTCCCACAAGGTTCTATGCTGGGGCCTCTACTTATCCTCCTCTTTCTGCTTCCGCTTCAGCACATCCTGAGCTCTTTTAAATTAATTTGCTACCATCCTTATGCAGATGACATTCAACTGTACATTTCATTTAAGCTCCATGAGATGTCCAATCTGCACAAGTTCCACACTTGTTTAGACGCTGTTAAAAACTGAATGGCTGGGAACTTTCTACAGCTGTATGATGATAAGACTCAGATGGCCATCTGTGCCCCAGACAAGTTTCCTTAAGTCAGAGACTCTTATGGTCAGCTTGCTTCTCTCACCAGACCCTCTGTCAGGAATCTTGGTGTGACCTTTTGACCCTCACATTGATCGCTCACCCTGATTCTCATGTCAGTTCTCATGTTTGCTCTTCCTTCTTCCATCTCAGGAACATTGCTAAGCTGAGTTCCATTCTGTCTCACTCTGAACTTGAGATTGTTTTCTACATCTCCTGAACCATTTACAGGTGGTTCAGAATGCCTGTGCTAAGCTGCTGACCAAGTCCTCCAAACACACCCACGTCACCCCGCTTCTCTTCCAGCTTCACTGGCTGCTGGTTAACGTCAGGGTTAATTTCAGGATCCTGGTTCTTAGGGCCTTATATGGACAAGCACCATCATACATTGGTGATCTGGTGATCTTCTCAGTCTCTACACCCCCATCATTTGCAGCTGTTGCCCCCAGACTCTGGAACTCTCTCCCCCTGAGCCTGAGATCAGTGGACTCAGTGGTCTCCTTTAAAAAGCAGCTGAAAACTCACCTGTTCAGGTTGGTTTTTGGGTGACCTCTTGTTCATCCTTTTCTTCCTCACAAACTTCTTTTTCAGGATCCTGTGATTATCTTTTTTTTTATTCATATTTAATCTTTAATTTAAATTTTTCCTTTTTTGTCCCTTTTATTATGAGTTTTTCATTTTATTTTATTATTTTTTATTTTTCTTGTGAAGTGCCTTGTGATTTTTCTCTTGAGAGGCGGTATATAAAAAAATGTTTCTTCTTCTTCTACATGTTTTCATTGATTTTTCTTCTTTTTTGTGGCCTTTTTTCCTTCTATTTGTGCACATTGCTGCAAACTTGGAATTTGCAGTCAATATCCAATGAATACTTGAGGGATATTATAGACTAAGCACATTAGATGTAGCAAATGTGTCTATTGCAGCATGTTCACTTCTTTCTTCAACTCACCACTTTTTTATTAGTACCATGACTTTGTCATACTCTGCATTTGTTCTAATAAAAACCAAAGAATGATGTAATTTGTGTGGTGGTGACATGCCCACTATGTTGGAACATCTATAATACCGCTGAAGGGAGCTACACTTTATCCATTTTATGTTTGGTGGGGAGATGTGTGACTGCATGTCCATCTGTGAATGAATGTTTGGGTGATTTTCCATTTCATACACCTCTGTAAGCTCGTATTTCCTCTCTGAGACTTAAGGTCAGCTCTGGACATGCCAGGGGCACCTCGGGTGATTGGATACTCTGCCACCGTCGGCCGTCCTTCTGAGATAATATCGTAACAGCGAACGAAGGAGGGGGGCGAGACAGCTGGCTGCTTCGTTTCCTGTCAGCACAAATTTTCTACTACATCAATAATGAGCACCACAACCCAGCCACGAGCGTTACGGCTCAGTGGGCTCATGACTGTATTCTCATGTGTCCTCTCTCTTTTTTCTCCATGTAATTCTCTTTCTCTTCATTTTTGGTTTTCACCAGTTCTTATCTATTTTTCTCTATCAGTCCTTCTCCATCTTTATTTCATCATTGTCATTGCCCTTTTTCTTTTGTCATATCAATCTCTTCAAAGTAAAAAAAATCTTATGATTTGATTTTATAATTTCGGATGGTTTTGCATCTAAAATGAAATTAAGAAAGTAAAATTGGTTCTAACTCACAGCACGAATATAATAGCTTTTTCTGAGCTGCTTGTTATTTGCATCTTTAGTAAATATTGGGATAGTTCAGGGCATAAACAATAAAGCTCCCATTAAACCACAGTTTATGTAAGCCATGTTTATGCAACCATCCTCTAAGTGGAAAACTCGACCAAAGTAGAGAAAATTACTGAGAATACCCCAAAGCATTAAGAAGATGATCCATTTTTATTTGAATTTAAATTTGGTTGCTTTTGGCAAACTCATCTAATGCACAATAATCTTGGTTTCCTAATATAACGGTTCTTCATCCTTGTAAAATGCTGGCTGCGTGATAAGAAAACAATTAAAGCATTTATAAGGTGCTGCATGACAGCCACTCTTAATGTTTTCTGTATAAAACTGTAAGGCTGAGCTAATCACAAGAAAGTAAATGTGGATGGTGCTCAAGTGTGACTCTTGACATGTTACAGCAGTGGGTGGTGGAAACACCACATGTGGGCATCTGGAGAGAAGCTCCAGAATCTCAATTAATTATAAAAGTATGGCAAAAATAATATTTCCACCAAAATTCTTACAGCACATTAAAAAGAGCAGTAAAAATGGGCAAAAAATGTTTTCTGGCTTCTGTGTTTGTCATCATAAAGCTCTTGTTTTACTGTCTTTTTGCCAATTGTGCACTGAAAACAATGGCAGTAAATGGTTTACAACTCTGCTTATGTTATTTTGTGGGTAGCAAATTTGGGAAACACTGTGTTAGACCATTTGGACACCAGTGGCTGGTATGACAGACATTGAGACAGTAAAATTAACTTTCATTTTCTGTCTTCACTGATTAGATCAAAATAAATGGCTGTTGTTGGTCCAGCTTGTCTAAATGCCTGTGATGTTTTACTGACCGGCCCTGAAATGTTTAAATCAAAAGCTAATGAAACAACCTCCCTGCCAAAACAGCAAAAGTGTAATCTGTCAAGCTTTTATAACCATATAAACATTGATTTTTAAATGTGCCAACGACTTTGTTCCAGCAGTGGTTAAGAAAACAATTGGGCTACATGATCTGTGACGAGAAGACTTTTAAAAATTATTAATCTTCAGGGTAAAATGCATTTAAAATCAGAAGCTCCTCAGATGAGGAGCAAATGGACACAGTTGGCAGTTTCATTGCATGTGTTGATAGTTTACTTGTGCACAAGCCACCATATTGGACCCTTCATACACTACCATCCACTGGGCATTTATGAAGTGAAAACATATTGTTTTATGAATTTTAGACAAAATAATGTTAATTTATTTTTCAAATACACATTTTAAAGGCAATTTGTGCATCACAGCTGAGTGGGCGTGTGAAAAACACTTTAAAAAGCAGTCATTTAAAATCATGCCTAAAAATAAACTAAACCCTCGTAGGAGAAAAGTATAGATGGAGGCTGTGATGGCTTAGGTTCTACATCACCATATAAATTAAGCAGTTATAGGAGATTGTTAATAATGAACATATAAAACGGACACCCATTTTTTAAAAGTTTTTTTGGTGCTGCGTCTGCAGTGATGCGGGTGTTGCACTGGTCTGTTGTGGTGAAGAGAGAGCTGAGCCGGAAGCTCTTGATTTACAGGTCGATCTGCGTTCCTACCCTCACCTATGGTCATGTGCATTTGGTAGTGACCGAAAGAATGAGATCGCGGATACAAGCGGCTGAAATGAGTTTTCTAGGCAGGGTGGCTGGACTCTCCCTTAGAGATAGGGCGAGAAGCTCGGTCATCCAGGAGGGGCTCAGAGTAGACCCGCTGCTCCTCCACATCGAGAGGAGCCAGTTGAGGTGGCTCGAGCATCTGATTAGGATGCCTCCTGGACGCCTCCCTGATGAGGTTTTCCAGGCACATCCAACCGGGAGGAGACCCAAAGGAAGACCCAGGACACGCTGAAGGGACTATTTCTCTTGGCTGGCCAGGGAACGCCTTGGAATTCCCCTGGAGGAGCTGGCCCAAGTGGCTGGGGAAAGGAAAGTCTCCTTAGGCTACTGCCCCCGTGACCTGACTCCGGATAAACGGAAGAGAATGGATGGATTTTTTAAAGTTTACAAATTGTATTTTGCTAAGTGATAAAACAGAGGAAACAATAGTAAAAGGTCTTGATTAGTTATTCTTCTCCATGTGTGATGTGATGCTTTCCTCTTGTCCTATTTGTCTTTTATTTTTATTTATTTGTCTCATTTCATCCAAATTTGCTTCTATCAAAGCCTGTTTTCAAAGAAACCTTGTATTTTATGCAAATAGCCCATCTCATGTACAAATTATATATTTTTAAATGCATCAACGTTTATATTTTAACACCATCTGATAGCAAGTCAGTGTGATCAGAGACTAGATTTTTTTTTTGCCGTTGTTTGAAGGGCCTGAGAACTGTCTCTCTTGGGATAAACAATTCAGCTTTGAAGACCTGATGTCTCGTATCACATTCAGCCAACCTCAGTTGTTGAAGCAGTCAAATTTGAATATTTACATGACTTTGTATGCAGAAACAATGTAATAACGATAGCTACTTTGTTGTGCTGCGTTCTTTAATTTCAAACATCATTTCAGATGACATAAATCACCACAGTAAGATGACATTAAAATCCTCATTACCATTTAGCATTTTTACCCTCAGAGATTCATATAAACAAAATGTTTTGTCATTTTTTATGAGATAATGTGTTTTCATTTTTATTCATTTTATGTTGCATTGTTTTTTCTTCCCTGCTTTGGTGCCACTAAAGATAGAAGAGTGATTTACTTTAAATATGTTCATGAAAGGTGCACCTTTTCAGTAATTTCTGCAGTGTCAGGAGCAGAGGAATAATTGAGTTGAGTTTGCATCAGACACATTTTCAGATGCACTGGGAGAAATTGCCAAGGAAACAGACATTTTAATGCCCTGGACATGACCACACAATCTGACCACTTAGCAGAGAGTCTGGGGAAGGTGATTCTTGGCTCCCTTTCCTCTCTGTAATTCACTTACCACCGGGCTGTCATTTAGTTTGGGCAGACTGGCAGGGCTTTAAAAGTAAGGAGGGATCTGCAATTACTCTGGGAAAAATACACTAAAAAAGCAAAGGCCATCAAGCTGCTTTCATGTCTACACTAACATGCATCACTGAGACTGAAAGAAGTGTCCTCAACCCTTTGTTTTTTTTTCTGTTTATTTTCCCCCCTGCACAGCACAGTAGGCTGTATTTTGAGCTCTTCAGATGTGATAAGACTCTATTAACATCAGAAGACAGCGTGTCATGCACATCCATGTGTTCCACATCAAATACAGCCAGTATCTGGTGTTTGATAAGAGGCTCATTCAAATACACAGATATACCTGCTCATTGGTAGAAATAAGAAAGTCCTGTCCAGTTGATGATGTTTTTTGTGCTGATTATTTTTTGCAGCTTTCACATCACTGAAGGCTCCTTCATAACTTCTAAACAGATCATGTCTAAATTTGACTTCAATTTGTGTTTCATTCATATCTGTATTTGATTCAGGCTGCAGCAACAAGATGCACTAGCAGCCCACACCATTTTATCAGTCAAACTCAGTATTCAGCTAGTATCTTCCAGAGAAGCAAATGTTAGGGACAAACTGCAATCAGCATTTGCAGGGGAGTTTATAAAGTGTCCTGAGACTTTCCCATGAGTTCTAAGTTTCCTCGAGTTTTTCTAATGGTTCTGTGTTGGAATTTGACCCACAGGTGCATGAAAATGCGAAAGTAGGCAGTTATAATCAAAACATTATTTAATAAAGTAAACACTGAACTGAGATTGGCAGAACAAGATTCTGCGACAGAAACCAGCAGAGTAGATGTGCTTTGGAGAAGCTGATTACTGAAAGTAGACGAGGTGGGTGAGAGGATTAACAGATGCAGCACAGGAACTAAGAAACAATGCACATGAAATGGAATAATATTAACTGAACTGAAAATGCACGAAATACATCAATGGTTTCCAATCCTGGTCCTTGAGGGACACTATCCAGCATGTTTTGTTGTTTCCCTGCTCACCTGATCCTATGGTTGAACTACCTGTTCAGCATTCCCTGAAGAAGCCTATTAATCGGATTCAAATCAGGTGTGTTGAAACAGGGAAACCGCTAAAAAATGCAGGGTTATGGCCCTTGATGACCAGGATTAAACATCATACAGCATGTCAAACCTAACACATCACAGAAAAAAAACTGACAGTATCAAGGCCTCACTCTTGTGATGATGATACTTTGAACATTTGAAAACTTTGCCATAGTTTTCCTTTAGAAATAGAAGTGTCTTGGGACTCTGGAATCCATTTGGAAGTTTCTCAGATTTGTTCACTAAAGTCAGAAAATGCAGAAAAATGTGGAACAGTTTTAGAAGGAGGGTCAGAACATGAAATAACTTTTATCTGGCTGAAGAAAAGACAAAAATTGCATTCAAATTGTCACAAAATAAGTAAAATAAGGGATGAAATGCAAATAAATCAAGACAACTTGACTAAATTGCAACTTGAAAAATTGCATAACAATGATCTAAAATGTTGCAGAACTATATTACAAAAGGGAGGACTTAAGACACAGTGTGATATAAAATCAATAGTCATTTAATCCTGCCTGTGGATTTCACATATTCGAGCTGAATTTCTTAGACTGAGGTAAATCCAAATAATCACAGAAAGACAAGGAATCTAAGACTTGGACATTTGACACAAAGGGTGAAGATAAGCTGGCAATGGGAAGGTGCATGGATAGGGTATATTACATATAAACACATTAGATGAGAAGATTACAGGCAGGAAACACAAACAGGAAGTGACGTGACCTGAAATTAGACATCAGTGCACAAAAAGTAATCAGGATACAAATACACAAAGAGTAAACAGGCACATACATAAACAACACACTTAAGTAGAAGAGATAGGCATGAAAATGTTCTCTTTATTCAGTTTTAACATATTTAAGAGCCTTGTGCATACAAACTCTGCATGAATTCACCTAAAAATCATGAATTTTTTGCACTTTTGTGTCTCCAACTAATCACTAAAATTCTGGCTGTTTTTTTTCATACAGCAAGAAGTTTAATGAGATTTATTCACCATGGAAACGGTTTACAAAACTGTTACAGATCTTATACTGTGATGCATGGAACATTCAAACCTGTGATAATAAAGCACTTAGGTCAGTTTTCTATAAACGCCTATCCATTCATTCACCCACCGTGTAATTACCCATGCAGACTTTTGCTAACGTCCACTAGAATTAAAACTAGGCCAGGAAACAAGAAGGAAAACTAAATTAGTCTGAAAAATAGCCCCTGTAGCTCCAGTGATGTCAAGATGTTTTTATACCACTTTTTTATTATTATTTTTATGTTTTTATTAACTACAGCAACTGTCAACCCCGGCAAGGACATTTTGTGTCTCAAGAGTGTATGAATGTGGGCACCAGTGGTCTAGCACTTGATGATCTTGCTCTAAGACAGATGTGGCTGTTTACGATAATGCATTTAGTTCCCTAATGTCCATAAAATAATTTGCTTGTAATATTCTGGTGGAAACATAACTAACTCAGATGGTGCAGTCCCTAATGTGCTTAAACACTTGGCTTCAGCTCACCTATGACTCCTGTTGAGTTGCATGTATTGCTCCTACAATCCCCCGATGCAATGTTGGGAATGTTTGTTTCAACAAGGGAGAGGATTTATATTCTGTAAAGGTTCAAGCTAAGATGCAAATCTGATTTTACTGTATGGTCAGGCAACCTACTAAGTAAAACATGGGCTTACTAGATCCTGGCAATCATATTGTAAGGTTTGTTATTGGTTGGTTCGAAAACCAATGACAGTGAACCTATAGGAGGGAGTTAGAGGATCGTACTGATTTGTATGAGGTAAAAAAAAAAACATAAGCATCATCGTGGCAAAGACATAAGAGATGGTTATGGACTTTGAGATTTTAGTTGAGCGGGTGGAAACAGCTTAATACTTGGTCCTGTTTGTGTCTACTCACCAGTATGGGTCACATAAGCAGCCCTTGTCATTAAGCAGACTCATCAGCATTTTTTTTATGAGGAAGCTGAAAAATGTTCTCAGTGCTGCTGTCTGTTTCCTTATCCTAGTGTGTGGTGGAGAGTGTCCTTACATCTTCCATACTGGTCTGATATGGCAACTACTTTGAGGCTGACATGCGTGGTTAGATCTACTCATAAAATAACCAACAACAGATCCCTTCTCTAGAGCAGAGGTTCCCAAATTGGGGGTCAGGATTGCAGGGGCTCCCTACAAATTTCTCTTTGCTGAGGGTGTGAGGTTAGCAAGATTTTATTTGTAAAAATTACATTTATAAAATCCCAATAACACACAGTACAGTATAATCAGAAGTCCATATAAAAGTTATAACTCTGCATGTGTGTATAAAGGCTGTAAATGATCACATTTCATGTGTTTATGCATGTAGTAGGAGTTGGGTTTAGGGGTCCTGGCTTGTCTTTGACACCGTCAAGGGGGTCCTCAACGAAAAAAATGTGGAAACCCCTGCTCTAGAGGACATTTATACCAACAGATGTAAAACCAGATGACATAAAATAATGATGGACCCAACCTATCACCTGTCCAACCTTTCAAATCTCCACTACTACTTCCATCAGGCAGAAGACTGAGCAGTCTCAAAGCTTGGACAATAGGGCCGATTCCCTGAGGCTGTGAGACTCATGAACTCTGACCCTTATGCTGTTTTCTGCACTAACTTACTACAATTTTGCCCGAGATGTTTTTTTTTAATCAATCTGTTTCTGCTAGCATAAGAAATATTTTTGGTTATTCTGTTGAATGTCATAAAAATGATTCTGAATCCAGAGACATGAAAACCAGTTTAGGTTTATAGTAACAAAGGTGGACTTAAAATGATTAAAAAAAAAACATTTATAGATCCTTGACTTTCTAATAAAGTTTAAATGGAGTTCTGCAAATGAGTGGCTAATTTTTTGAGTATTGGCAAGCTATCTGCAATGATTAGGAAGATGCCCTGCTTTGGACAGATATGTGACCTGGCTCAGAGAACTGTGGTTCAGATGAATTTTGCAGTTAAACGATTTCTTGTTTCCAAGAACAAAATATATGACAAGATTTGCTGAGAAGAGCCTTTATTTTATCTGATATGTTTCTCCAATATGTCAGTTGTGTCTGCAATCCGCCAGCTCATTAGTCAGCTAGTCACTGGAGGATAGGCTTGTCAGGTTTGTCCCGCATTTCTTTGTGTTGAGAAAATTGAATCCTGACAACAGTTTACCTCAAGACAAAGCACTGACAATGCTCTCAAATCAAAATGTGTCTGTGTTTTTTTATTACAGGTATTCGAGGTTCATCTTTTAACAAGCAGGTGGACATTTTCACATTAACACTTTCACATCAAGCGCTTTAACAAAATAGCAATGCAAAAATAATCAAAGGTTGCCTCGTTAAGCAATTAAAGATGGAGATTTGTAACACCTTTGCTAATATGGGTTAATTACTATCCCCTGAAATCCAATAGAGAAGTTTTAGAGGAAGATTTTCCCAATTAGGGCATTTAGGAGGAAAAAAAAACATTTAGTTTTCTTAGGGTGAAGAAAAGAAAAAAGAAAATAATACGTGATGCTTGAAAGCATCAATGATTGGAGTCTGGCCGTGCGAAGAAACACATCACTGCAGGTTGAGACTGACTGCTGGTCACAGGGAACCAAGCTGGGGTAGTTTTTGCTCTTAAAAATTGTCAGGTTTTGATTTCCTCTGGTCCCCCTCTGTTCTGGCAGTATAACCTTATCAGAGAGAAGAAATTCTCTCAAATCCTACGTCTCCTTTGGCTCAGACTCTGCAGGTGGTAACAGAGTCATTTCATGCTTTGCAAATAAGAGTGTAATTCTAATATTAAGAAGTAAGAGGATTTCTGAAAGTACTTGTAATTGATCTGCATTTTCATCATATTAGGGTGACAGTTATCCATTAATTCTGCCTATGTTCTCTCACAGTGCCTGCCCAAGCATACATTAAGATATAGAATTTACGTACTTTTTATGCAAACATCTATGTTCCTCTACCTTGAAATTGCCCCTGTTTCCACTTTAATTGTCATGTCTGTTTTATTCCCCCCTATTTGGGATTCATTTAAACATTATTTGCTGAAGGGTTACTGTACTGCATGTGGGTTTATGGTGATGGACCATGCATTTGCAAGAGCACATGTAAGTCCTGATTCATGAATATGTACCAGGTAGGGGAAGTGAGTGGGAGGGAGCATTACAGACAAGGAGGGGGGCACCATTAGAGCTGATGCTGTAATTCCACTAAAAAAATAATTTGAATATTGTTGCTTCATAACAGTAGCCACCTTAAAGAGGCATCTGATAAAATATTTATGTGAGATTTAGGGATTCAGGCAGTTTTTATTAGCATTTACCAAAAACAACATATATTGTAGTCCTGTCAGTCTTTTCCTGTCTCTTTTCACAGCAACATGTGCTCTGATTCCTGTGTGCATTGAATGTCAAAACATACATTCAGTAGGAACTATGTCAGAATGCTTCCCTTCACTGCTTCATGTATGTTACAGGATCCAGTTTAAAGTATCACTCTTTGTTTTTTCTATCCATGACCTGTCTCTGCAATTCATAGATTATCTACTAACCATCTACACTCCTGTCAGGAATATGAGGTCCAGTTCCCAGTCCCTGTTAGTGATCCCAAAGGCTCGTCTAGAGAGCCATGGAGCTTTTTCGGTGGCTGGTCCTAGGCCCTGGCAGAGCCTTCCCATACATCTTAGGACCTCTCATAGCTTGGAGCATTTTAAGTCGTTACTTAGAGGGGCAGCAGTAGCTCAGTTCGTAGAGCGGGTTGTCCAGTAATTGGAAGGTTGCAGGATCAATCCAGGCTCCCAGCAGGGAACTCTGCTGTTGTGTCCTTGACACTTAATCCTGCTGCTGGTGGTCGGAGGGACCGATGGCACCTGTGCTCGGCAGCCTCGCCTTCGTCAATGTGCCCAAGGGCAGCTGTAGCTACATTGTAGCTCATCACCTCCAGGGACTGAATGTGTGTGCGAATGGTTGAATGATACATTGTAGCGAGTTGGAGTCCTCTGACTCTTAAAAGGCGCTATACCAGTGCGAGTCATTTATCATTTAAAACATATTTCTATGACCTGACTTTGATTATAGGTTGATCTGCGTAGCTATTCTTTTACCTTTGATCTACTTTTACTGTGGTTTTATTACTTGACTTTGCAGTTATTTTTCTTTACTCTCAACCTGTCATTTTATTCATGGTTTCATTATTTCTTTGTTATTCGTCCACTTTTAAACTTCTTAATATGTTTTATTTATGGGTGTGTTTTTAGGTGGCTGTATTGTCATATACAGGACTTTGAGTTGCGTTAGCAGCAGTAAATGTGCTTTATAAATAAAGCTGACGTTGACCTTGTTAAACACACCGGTTAAACTGCATGTTGACACAAAACGCTTATCAGGCATTCCCATAGAAGTAATTCTGTGGTTAAGCACACAGTCAATCTTTAGAGTGGTGAAAAAGGTGAATCTAAGGGACAACATGGTATGATTGTGTAAGCAATGTTAGTCAAACCCATTGAAAAAAAGAATAAAATCAGCAACATAACTTGAATGGAGATAACAACAATGAGCTGGAAACAGTGTTGGACCACTTGATCCAAATCACCCTCCTAGTATGAAGAAAAAATTTACACCAGGCTCCAATTTGAGGCTTGTTTCATTCTCTCAGAAGTCATGTGACCTAAGACAAATGAAGTCTCGCTCCTTTGATGTGCCGCTTACTGGTTGATTCAGTGATTTGCATATGGGTTTGCCTTAATGATTTCTGTCCAGGCTTTTTAGTATTTCAATTAAACATACACATTGTAACAAGTGGAGAAGATACTTAAATACATGTTTAGGAAGCTAGAACATTATAGTTGGTTATAATTGGCATTTCTCACATCTGGTCTGGCTCGATCTGGTCTTGGTAGCATCAGCCCACCTCCATGCAGCCAGGTTTTGTTCACATATCTTTCTCAGGAAAAGCAGATGTCTCTGAGCACGTGGGTGGGGCAAAAGATGCACAGAGAAGTCTGTGTTGTCCTCCTTAAATTAATAAACAAAGGCGGCCGTGAGCAGTGTTGCCATTGGAGACTCTGATATGAAGCATACTGCTTTCTACTCTCTCACTGAGACTGCTGTGTGTTCCTCACAGCAGTCTGTCCTCGCGCTGCTGGAGCGGTGGGCCCGAGCTGCAATCAAAGATGTTCATCCCACTGCATCCAGACTGATAATGAATCACGCATGCAGGAAGCCGATCAGAGTCTCCCTCTAGTAGGTAGGCGTGAACTTCAGCCGGCCAATTAGTCGGTAGTGGGTGAGTAGGGTCGGTTTTGCACGAAGCTGACTGCTGGAGAGCAGGTTAAAAAAACGGTCAGCTGAGCACAGAAAACACTAATATTACCCAGATGTGAATACAATTAACCTACCAGGGCTGGGCCGGGCCAACCCAGATGTGAAAGCCCTAATAGTGGTTAAGTCAAATTTCAAGCTGTTTTTTTTTTTCTCAAATTGAACTTCAGTGCTTGATATAAACTAAGTGTAGCTGCCTGATCTGTACAGGTTCTTGGAGGAGACTCGGCAACAAGTGGAGTGCAACTGTTTATCATTGTGGCAAAAGTTAACCTTGTCCTATTTATTATTTATTAGCATCAGAACCATTTTTTACATAGGTTTACACTGCGACAGGAAACTGATGATCTACTGGAACTTTAATCCACAACAATACGATTACTTCCAGCAGGGTAATGCACTTTGTCACAAAGTTTAAATAATCTCAAAATGATTTCTCAAACCAGATATCAGTCAGACTAGCACCTTTGAGATGTGGAGATTCATATCATAGATGTGCAATGGACAAATTTTCAGCAGCTGTGTGATTCTATCATGTCAATATGGGTCAGAACCCCTGATGAATGAGCTTGTTGACAGCTCTGTAGGAGCAAGATGTACTAATACAGCAGCCAGTGGGTTTATGGTTAACTAGCAGAGGGCACTTGTTGTTAATTGTCTTGGCAATAAATGACCAAACCAGCTTGTTCATCTCAGCTCATTATATATGATTTGTGACACGTTTCTCTACAGTTCCTAGTCAAAGGAAATCAGAGGTTCAAAAATATCTATAATTTAACAAATTTACTTTCAGAAAACAGCCAAAGAAAAGAATAACATAGCATGTCCCCCTTCACTGATAGACAGATGTGTCATTTCTCTCCTGTGAGGGGTGAGCAGAAGCACCAAAGGTAAAATTAGAGTTTAGAAGCCTGTTATTATAATACCCAGCAACTACAGGAGATACAAGAACACAGACTCACAAAAACACAGAAACGCTGGCTGTTCTTAGTCAAGTTGGGAAAAAAGGTATTAATATTTAATCATTGATGGAAAAGATAAATGGAACAAAACAGAATCTGGGTCATTTATTCATATAATACTATTTAGTTCAGTCCAAGCAGCCTGTGAATAAACGAGCATGTACATGCATATTTTTTATTTCTAATTACATTTGTCTTGGAACAAAAGCAGGAAAGGGAAACAGGCATCAGAGCACATAAGGTGCGAGAGGTGATCAAAGACCTTATTTCCTACAAATTCTTAGACTTGGAGATGAGTACATCTCAATCCCATTTGCACAGCTTCTTATTAAAATTCAGACAAGATATGCTGTAGCCTCAAAGAAACTGTCAGGTCAGAGTTTCTCGGAGGAAAGGTTTTCTCTTGAGGGATTTACTCTGCTGTGAGTGTATGCAAAATCACCCACCACCACCCCAGGGATTGCCTGGAACGACCTGGATTTTCTTGCGATAACTGGAGCCCTGTGGCTAATTACCTTTTCAGATGAAAACATACGCCTCCTCATTAATTCAACACTACATAATCTATTATAATTACTGCCAAAGAACTTATTGTTATTGCTTTAATTTTACTCGGTGGCTTTGATTGTGGCAAACTTTCATGCATGCCTGTGTGCAGCCGTACACTAAACTGATTCATTGTTAAGTTGTGATTCTGCCGCTGATCCATGATGCAACGTTTACCGGGCACGTAAACAAAATTTGAACAGTTTTCAAACAATAAGCTAATTAAATTTGCCATCAAATTTGTTTTTATTTTAAATTAGATTCCCAGCCATTTTGTGGTGGTTGTACTTGTTCTGACACCACTTTAGCTCCTCTGCTTCGGTACAGTTTCTGTCTGTGTTGCGTGGGTTTTCTCCAGGTGCTCAAGTTCCTCCTACAGCCCAAAAACCATGCAGGTTAACTGGTGACTGACAGAATAAATGAGAGTGAGCATGCACTGTTATTTGTCTTGACTCTCTGATGGACTGGCAACCAACTCATTTTCTACCAAACAGTTGGGATAGGCTCCAGCCCTCTGAACAGATGTTAAACAGAACTATGCAGTTGTAGAAAAAAGATAAATGGTGCCTGACAGCCAGTTACAAACTAAGATTATGGTGTACTGTATCTGATGAAAGGACTAGTGATAGTTTAGGAAGTAAATTACACCTTACAACATTTCAGACCATCTATTTATTTATAATTTCTCAATTACATGAAGAAGTAATCCTTCAGCTACAGGAATACAGATATTGAAGTGTATGTGTGCATTTGCAGTTGTCATGACCTGTGAATTCTTGTAATTGTCTTATGTTGATGTGCTTTTGGTTTCAATTGGTTTTGAGTTTTAATGGGATTTTCTTGGTTTTATGGTGTATTGTACTTTTCTTTTATTTCCTAAAGCCTTTCTCTGTCATGCTTCCTGCTTTCCTCACACCTGTTCAGAATTTGTTAATGATCCTTATGGTTCTGAGTCTGTAATTTACTCCATCAATGCCAATATGGTCCCAGTCTTTTATTTAAATCCAGTCTAGGCCCCCCAGTCTAGTGATGGGGGTTACTACTTCTAACTCATCTTGGAGAGTCAGCTCTTTTGGCTCCCAAACCGCACCTTATTTATTACTACTGATGTCATTCAAAAACAAACTGGCTCTAAATCACCGATGACTCCCATCTGAGAGGCACCCCCCACCCCCAGATTGCACCATTAGAATATGACTGCATGTACAGAGGTACAATCTTCTTTTTTCATATCTCAATGGTATAACAGTTTTATTTTATCATATCTGATTAGTCGTATAGAAAAGAAAATAGCAGGGAGCATGCAGATGAAAGCAGGAACATACAGGTGAAACTTGAAAATTATTTTTATTATTATTATTTGAATATTATGCAATAATTTATTTATTAAAAGCAAAAGAGGCTCAAACCAAGTACTGAGTACAGATGCATGATTATACTTTTTCAGAGGTCTGACCTTTCTCTATTTAAAATCCTTGTTTTATAGATTTCATGTAATATTCAAATTGTCTGAGACTTTGAATTTGGGGGTTATCAGAAGCTGCAATCATCACAATTAGAACAAATAAAGGCTTGAAATATCTTGTTTTGCATAAAATCAGTCTATCATATATTAGTTTCATCTTTTAAGATGAATTACTGAAATAAAAGAACATTTGCACCATTTTCTAATTTTTCGAGTTTCACCTGTAGAGCCTGTTGATTTGTGAAAAACACATTCTTAATTTAGTTTGTGTTCAACTGTATATTCATAGAGACGGATTATACCAAGAAATGGTGGGATTTTTTTTTTTTTTTTTGTTGGGGGAATCTGAATCATTACCATTCCAGTTCTTCTCAGATCTCAAATGGTTCCCAGTTGTCCCAAATGATTGGTTCCCACAATATCTGGCTGTTTGGGGGCTATTTGGAATGCCTGCTGCATTTAAAACACAAATATTAAAACAAAAGATGAATAAATTAATTTCACTTGAAAAAGATGTCTGCTGGACAGTTTTCAAAATAAGAGAACAAAAAAAATAAGTTGTTAACCTTAAGTTGACATAAAGATAAGGCTAAGTAATCAGAGAAGTGCCAGAAAAGGAAGAATATTAACACACCAAATGGTGCTTTGAGATCATTTCTGCTGTATTTTTCAGATAATATTCTACCTTGCTAATAGGCCATCTGTGTTCAAATGCTTTGGCTGCTAGGTGTAGTGAGGCAGAATACAAAGCCGATAGGGAAGGTCCGTGTATCAGTACTGGCTGCACCCGGGTCCCTTTGACATATCTTATTAGTCGTTGTCTTTAAAAGCCTCGGCATGCCTTCCCAGGCACACTCCTCCCCAATATCCCTGATTAAAGTGCGACTGATGCTCCCAGTGCAGAGCCAAGTTGGCCACACAGCGTTTGTGTTGGGTCATGCTCATTACTCAGACTCTGCCTCCGTGACTTGAAGCAAAGCGTAATGAAAAGCATCACCAACTGAGAGGTTTAAAAATTTTTGAATTCATAATAGAAGGGCAGAAATGAAACTACAAATTGTTCTCGTCCCATCACTTTGCCTTCTTAATATGCATCTGGGCACTCTTCAATGTGTGCAGGCGATTTACAGTATAAATGGAGTGGGAAGCAATTGAGGGGTTGTTTGTTAGGCCATGAAATAACATCAGCGTGCCTGACTTTGATCATTTGCATGTATATAGATTATAAATTGCCACAGATGGGTTTAGTTGCACACAGCTCCTGCCATAAGATTACACTTTTAGATCAACCAGATTTACTGTCAGTGTCTCTCTCATGGGTTGTATATTTTGGTATACATTTATGTTATATTATTAAGGCTTTACTTCACTGAATCAATTAGGCAATGGCCACAAATATAATATGTAATCGTTATGATGCAATGATTATGACGCTTAAATTTAGATTGCAAGGGTCAGTTCATGGTTTCTATCATGTAAGTGATTATATCTGTGTCAGATTGGCAGGGACACGTCACACCTGCACGTTTTGGCGGACATAATGCTTGCTTTTAGAACACGCAAGTTTTTGCCCTCTTTGGCGTCAAAACGCGCATTCAAGACGCGCATTTTGGCAGACGCGCGTTTAGAATGCCCGCTTTTTTATCCCTTTGGCTTTGGCCATATTCTGCCGTAAAATGACACCCAGTCAGTACTTCCGTCGCTACCCAAAGCACAAAACCTATATAACGCAGTAAACAGACGTGGGACCCCCCAACACTATCACAGGTATGAAAATGAACATAATAGATGATAGTATGACGCAAAAACTTTACAAAAAAAGCATAATTTTAAGGTGTAAAAGTTGCGGAATGTTCCTTTAAAGAAGTTCTGGGCATTTTTTTTTCATAAATAACACATTTATTTAACATTTAATGAAGATACTTTCTTCAGTCAGCACAAGAACTTCTTGTCTAGTTTTTTTAGGAGAAATTAAGAATTCATCTGTAAAAACACAACTCCATTTCTCTGCATTTTTTTTTAATTCATCTTTTCATTATTTACTTCAAGTGATATCAGTCAAAATAAAGTTTGGTGATTTTTATCAAAAAAGGTTTTGTTATTGGTAACAAACTCTTCAAATACAGACTACTTTATGCCTTTCTTAGATTTTTGTTTATGGTAAATATTGAACAGAGTACAGAGAGTGATGGAGGTGTGTGGCTGTCTTACGATGGAGATAATGTTAACCCAAAGCCAAGGCAAAAATCACACTGAAGGTTGTGGTTTTGACTGGATGGTGGGTGGAGGACAGAAAATTAAGCGAGCTTAGAAGGAGAAAATAAATGCACTTATTTAGTCATTATTAGAAAAACACATGGAATTTAAAACAAACAGTAAAAAAGTAAAAACTTCCTGGTCACAAAACACACCATCGTGTGCACGCGTGCGCGCATCATATTTTTTATTTAAAATATGATTCTTTTGTAAACATAGAAGAAGCAGGACTTAAAATGTGCTGCTAGAGGGATGCTCATTTTTCTGGCACCAGTATCAGGCTCCAGTCAGATGTCCAAAAAAAAAGTATGAAATGTTCTTTCAATCAATCATTTTTCCTCTTTAATCATTTGATGGATGCATGATGTTAATTTCTTCTTTGTAAAGCTCACTAATCAAATTGTCCCAATTATACAAAACAAAACGTCAGTTGCTATTTTTAAACTGGAGAGATGATTGACTGAAATACCTATTGAAAACTTTTTGGAGTTTATACACGGTCAAAGGTTTTTATCTGCTTGTCTAACAAGCAGGTCAACGTGTGCCGTAAGAATGTTTCTTTACGTTGATTAGAGACCCAATCTACGCAGCTAGAAGTGAGAAAACACAAACCTCATTGCACTCTGCTTCCTCTCTTTCTCATTTACATTGTTCCACTGATATTCAGCCCCCGCCATCATTAGCTGTTGTAATTGTGTGTAATGCTGGGTGTGTGTGAAAGCAAACCAAGCTGAGAAACATGTTGAGCACTGAGTAACATTTCATGGCCCATTTGCCGTAGCCTGCAGAAGCTCCTTTACTGTACGTAACCGTAGAATAGGAGGCGGTTGTGATGAGCCGACAGTGGGCACTCATTGATGCATGAAGGGGCCCTCAATCCTCCTTTCTCCTTCCCTGTCACTCCCCAGCATTCTCCTTCACTTTCTTTGTGCCTTCCTTTAAAAATGCTTACTGTGCATTTGCAAGTTTGCCTGTCAGTGTGCGATGTCTGAAACCTGTAATCAAGAGTCACTCCACATAAAAGGAACCTTCAGTCATTAAAGAATTAGTGGGAGGCTAAAGGCTTGTTTAGATAATCAGTTAGTTTGAAATGTGAACAGGTGGGCTCATTTTATCACACAGTTCTAAGAGGAAATGTCAAAGTTTTACACTTTGCAACTGAAGTTAATGGGGGGGCTCTTAAATCACAGGGTGCTCCTGGAACAGATTTCTTTTTTTTTATTTTTTCAGGAAGTGAAGGGCAAGTCCAATCAAGACTTGATTCCAGGAAAAGATTTGATCAAAGCACTGGAAGCCTAGGTCACTACTTAGTTGGGTCCTCAACTGCCAAAAAAATGTATTGGAGTCGGATAAAAGCGAATAAAAGTTATTTTCTGATCCCGTTTGATGTGTGCCATGGATTTAACATCTGATGTCCGTGAATTTTAAACACACATATTGATGCCAAGAAAGCGCTTATTTTCAACAAGCGGCAAAAGTTATTTTAGGTTTTGTGCAAAAAGACGTAACGGACTACAAATCCTCATCTCGCCAAATTGAGGGCATCGAACCAGACACGGAGAAGATGAGAATAAAAATATGCGACATCTGATTTGTAGTCATTTTAATTACGAATTTTTACAAGCTAATAAATCTATGTACGTGACATAGTCGAAATACAGATAATTACTTTTCATTTGAAGTACAACATATGTGTGATTCAGGGAGTGAAGCTTGATTTATACTTCTCTGTCTGCGTGGGTACAGAGACACGCAACGCCGTTATGCATCAGCGGAAGGGCTCTACGACAAGCTCCCAGAGGCTGACGGAGACATGCCCAACTTTTTAACTATCTGTTGAACGTGACGAAAACCGCAAGCTTGTGATTGGTCAAGACGCCGCTTCCTTTTAAGTCATCAACAAATAAAATGATATTTAGCGCCAGACATGGAACAGACTGAAGAACGCCTCACGGAAAAAGTCCGAAAATATGAATGTTTATTCACCCGTGACTGAAGAAGTACAAAGATACTGAGCAAGTGTTTTATTCATGGACAGAAATTATGGGAAACGTGGGTTTAGAGGTGGCAATCGCATGACGAGGTGGAGGAGAATGAGGGACAAATTTGTTCGTGTTAAAAGTCTCTGAAATACATAAAAACAATGTAAACACAGTAGTACATACACCATCGTGGATTAGATACGTGACTGTAATGGCGGCAGGATACCCCAGAAAAGCGCTACACCCTCTGTTGTCCTGGCGGGGAATTGCTTTGCAACTCTCCCCAGGTGATTTTGTTTGATTTGACAAACTTTAAGCTCAAAGCCGCTGCTCGTGAGCGCCGTGCGGGTGCGGCACTGCCAAAGCGTCTGTTTCCGTGACTGTGATTGGATCGTTTGTGACCAAGATGAAGCCCCTCTTTCCCTTGTTGACTGCTGAAACCAGAACGGCTTAGTTGGCTTAAAAATGGCGATTTTGCTGAAAAGCAAAAAGTTTAGGTATGAGATTGGACAAATGAACCACTCACCCGTAAGTCCCTGCCCAACACAGCGTCCTCATTTACCCATTGTAATCATGAGGTAGCAGCGCGAGTTAACGGATCCTAGCAGACAATTACTGGAACGCATCCCTTCAAAATAAGACAGTTCCCGGATCCTGTTCCAGCAAGATCCGGCTCAAATTAAGCTGTGGTTATGCAAAAATAAATATGCAAAAGTAAATGTAAATATTAAACAGAAATAGTTATGAAACTTGTCAAAGAGAATGAACAATTAGTAAAATAAGCTAAAAAAAATGAAATGCAAAAGTCTTCTGAACAAGCATCAACCAAAACCAAAAAAATATATAAAAGTTATTTGTCACTTTGTGTTTTCATGTCCATTGGGTCGAAACCAAATGGTTGAATCAAAAACACAATCCAAACCAAACTTTGGTCATGAATAGATTTAAAGTTTTTATTTATGTTTTTTTTTTTTTTGTAATTCATAAGCATTTACACATCCAAATCGGATGTCTGAAAACAAGCTGACGGTGTTTATCTTCACACCTCCTCAGACACACTGCTTTGGTGAAAAGCTGACTGGTGGGCTTCATGTCATTGATGCCCGCCTAGCAACATCTGAGCTGAGCTGACAGCCCCCGCATGCTACAGCAGCAGACATCTGAAAGGCAACGTTCACCCACACAGCGACGCAGAGTCATTCACGCACAAACACACAAAAAAACATCACATGCACACATGGTCTTGCAGAAAGATTTACACGTAGCAAAGGATGCATGATTATGGTGTTCTTGTTGGAATTAATGGTGGGTTTTTAAGTTAATTTGCATGTTTGTAATTTCAAACTGTCACACTGTTCAAAACAAAATCCAGACTTAGACTCAAGAAAATATGGCATGCTGTGAGACACTGATGTTTTTTTCTATATTGTTCTGAGGGAAATAGTTGAGTGCATTGACATGCTTCCAGAAAAAAGTTCATAAATAAAGGAGAAAAAAAAAACACTTTTGGGGACGTTTTGTTTTTTTCAATGCCATTTTTTTTTGTCTCTGCCGAAGCAATGTTTACCAAAGCAGGGGTCAGGACCCCAATGTGGGTCATGAAACACAGAGTGGAGGGTCTTGATATGATTTGCAGAATCAATTAACTGTAAAAATGATTACCAAACACATTTTAATTGTTGTTGATGCTCTTCATTAGTAGCTCCGGTGGCCTAATTGGTAGAGTGTCCGCCCCGGGACTGGGAGATCAGGGTTCGATTCCCGGTCGGGTCATACCAAAGACTTTGAAAAAAATGGGACCCAATGCCTCCTCGCTTGACACTCAGCACTAAGGGGTTGGATTGGGGGGTTAAACCACCAAATAGTTCCCGAGCGCGGCCACAGCTACCGCTCCCCACCATGGGGATGGGTCAAATGCGGAGATGTAATTTCACCAGTGTGTGATGATGACTTGGGGCTTTAGTAAATGGTTTATTAGGAATTTTCTTTCCTCCAACCAACTAAAGTCAGGATCACAAGCCTCTGCAGCTTTGATTCATTTTTATTTTGTAAAAAAGCTGAAAGGATTGGAATTCTAAAGTGTGTGAGGTCAAGATTGTAGGGCACTCCATGGTTTAAACATTTGTTTTTGGCCAATATTTGATGTTTTTAGAGGCAATGTAAGAGGTCATTGTTTCTTATTGTGAAAATCCCACCCCGAATGAGCATTGTCTCATCACCATACTGGTAGAGAAGCTGCGATGGATACAAATATCAGAAAGGGAGAACACAATAATTGATACTGTTTATTCAAACATTATGGTAAGCCTATGCAATTTTTAATTTCCTGATGAAAAAGTCAAACTTCTGAAATGTCTCATATGCAAAATGTATCAGTGGCTGACAATTGTTGGCCTTATAATTCCAACATTATCAGGACATCTGCCCTAACATGCATATACATTTTAGTAGCATTCTGTTCCTAATATATAGGGTTTATATGGAGTTGGCCCACCCTTTGCTACAAAAGCTTTCCACAAGGTTTGGACTGTGTTTATGCAAATCTTGTATTGTTCTTCCAGAAGTGCATTTGTGAGGTCAGGCCTGGCTCCCAGCCTGTGCTATAATTAATCCTAAAGGTGTGTTATCAGGTTGACGTCAGGATTTTGTGCAGGTCAGTCAAGTTCCTTCACACCAGACTGTCTTTATTAAAACACCTAAATATATTGATTTAGCAGGCTGCCCCAATACCTTTGGCAATGTAAACTTTAAGTAAAACCTGTATCGATACTGAGAACTGGTTGGGATTATTTTTGCCTGAGGTGCAAGTGCACATGCATTATTAATAAATAGCTTCAGCTGTATGAGTTCTTCTCATAAAAGAAAACATGTCAAACAGCAGACTTGATCGCTGCATTTTGTGATCAACATTTACAGCACTGACAAATTTACACTAAGCATTGCTTTTCTCAAATCTTGGGCAGTAAAATATGCAAAAGGTTTTTTTTCAGAAGCTTGTTTGTTTACATAAGGCTTAATAAAGCTGTTACTGTGGTAACTATTCCTCTCCATGTTGTCAGTTTTTTCCATTCAAAAAGATAGAATAATAGCAGATAACACATCTTAATAAACTGATGGCTTCACTTATAAAAAGGCACACATTGAAAACCAGATATTTTATCATCAGTATAGAAAATAATGTGTTTGTTTTACATCTTTGTTTGGATCACAGTAGTTCAATAATCTCTATTTCTTGTATAATAAACTATACATTATATTTTACGTTTAGGGTCGCACACATTTTTTATTCAAACTCAGAAAATAAATAAATAAATAAATATTGCAAAATAAAGTTGTCCTTCTGTTTATTCAATTTTTTAAAAATGGAGCACTGCAAAGATGCACATTATGCATTCATACTGTCAAATATGTCTAAACCCGAGTCTCCAGGTGCTCGTCTTGGATCCACATATGCTGCAAGTGCAACCAAATTCATAATGCATGCCACAAATATTAGCTCAGCGTTTCACTAATACTCCAATTACTGCCATCTCTCCTGCCAAAACTGTAAAATAGTGACTAATTAAGATTTAAATAAGATTGGTGTCAATGTGGTGGCTAGTAGTAAAATACATGCCCACTCATTATTTCCAGCTCCATTATTGCAACAACACTCAGCCTTAGTTTCCTCTCACTTATTTAATTTGCTAGTTCTGAGCCTCAGCAGATACTTTGTACAACATGACACTGTGGAGCATTGTCACACCAACACAGTTTTATAGTAAACACTGAAACTCTACATCAAATATGAATTATTGCAGGCATTAAATATAAATGGGCCAAAGCGAGTTATGCTGCTATATCTCAAGGCTTCTAAAAAGGGCAATGAAGATAAAAGAAGTGCATTAGAAAAAGCAGTTAAAACTGTTTGTAATAAATGGTTTAAGCTTTGTTTCAGTAATTCCCCAAAATTAATTCTGTCCCATTAACTAGAATAGCTAGAGATTATATTGAAATTAAAGTTTTGTGTACAGAGAGAATGCAGTCTTTTACTAGTTTAGGAAAAATGTGACTGTTTTTTTTTACAGAATGTAACATTGTGCTCAGTTACAATTGTTATTTTAAAGTAACATTCTGCAAATTTTACACCTTAAAATTATGCTTTTTTGTAAAGTTTTTGCGTCATAGTATAATCTATTATGTTCATTTTCATACCTGTGATAGTGTTGGGGGGTCCCACGTCTGTTTACTGCGCTATACAGATTTTGTGCTTCGGGTAGCGCCGGAAGTACTGACTGGGTGTCGTTTTACGGCAGAATATGGCAAGCCAAAGGGATAAAAAAGCGCGCGTTCTAAAAGCGAGAATTATGTCCGCCAAAACGTGCGTCTTGAATGAGCGTTTTGGCAGACATAATGCGAGTTTAGAACGCGCATTTTCTTTATCCCTTTGGCTTGTCATAATTGTATAACGTAGACTTGGTGTTTAGCAGTGGCAGATTCACCAAAGAAAGCTAGAAATCCCGTATCAGAGGAATCTAGGAAAAGGAAAGAAGAACGTGGTAGAGCAAGAGCAAAGACCAGAGTTATTATTGGGCCGTCTTTTCCTCGCTGGAGAGCTCTTTTAGAAAGAAAGGCATGAACTACGAACTCTAACCTAGCCGTGCTGCTAATGGCTAGGTAACTAATAAATTATTTCACCAGGGTTATTGTGTTTGGTTGGGCATAAAGTTGTTATACAGTCCTGATAAAACTATTTATTCAATGTGTGGAGGTGGAAAAGTTTGTTTTCATTGTTTTGCCTGACATTAGGAATGTAAACATGCCTTTTATGCCTGAGAGAGAGATTTAATGTTACGACAGTGACGCTACGCAGCAAGCCTCTAGAGGGCGACAGAGACCATATAACTGCAAAGTTGCGGAATGCTGCTTTAATACATTTGCTGTTGTCTCTACTATGAAAGCCTTGTGAGTTGTTTGCAGGAAACAGGGGCAGAGAATATTTTCACGTTCAGCCTGCATGTGAAACTCAGAGTGACCAAAAGTATTTCAAAAAGAACAAGTAGTATACATTTCTCAGTGAACCTCACCTTTAAACATTATTTATTATAGTTAAAAATATAAAAACCAAAAGTATTCAAATGTGATAAAACTAAAAACGGAAGAAAACAGGTCAGATATGCAGTTTAGAAGGAGTCACTTGCAAATTCTCCTTACTTTGTTATGCTTCTATGTGCCATAATAGAGTGACTTGAGAGGATCAAAGTGTTTGGCAGGAAAAGCAGCAGACTTTTGAACCATAATGCTCCTAAAGCCTAGGGAGGCATTAGCATTATGTGCTTGTGGCACAGTTGCTTCCTCCTTAGCCACTCATAAAAGCATGAATACAAAAAGAAACAAAACTTCTAAAGGGCACTGGAAAGCTGTACAAATTAAGTTATGAGATTTGTGGGTTTTAAGAGTCACTGATGACTTCAACAAATTTGAGCTGCTGTGGAAGTGCACATGTGCTTCATATAAGGAAATGTAATGTATTTGTACGATTATGACTTTTAGAGTCCCTGGTTATGGAAAATGTGCAAAGGTCCTCATGAGAAGTGAAATGATTATTTTATTTGATAGTAAAATACACAAAACAGTGTTACGCACTTTATAAGACATGCATTACTCAAGGGAAAACGTAAGAAGTTATTTAAAAAAAATTTCCCAAGGAGATTGTGCAAAGTGTGGAGGGCTTCAGGTGACCATGCAGAGTGTTCTGGTTCACCAGGAGGCATGATGCCAGTCATTGTCAGGGAAAACACATGCTGGTGGTGTTGGCAGAGATCCAAAGAAGCAAAATTCATCCTGAGAGGCCGAGCTTTTCTAGTTCTTCCTTTATTCTAATGCCTTCTGACAGTTGAAGCAATAGTACACAATAATAATATATGACGCTGTATCTGGAACCTTTTAGGCTCTCACACTACATCAACAACACGTTTTCTGTAGGTTTTGGGTTTTTTTTTTCAGTAAAGACTATTTAAATTTTGAAACAGGCCATGTCATGTTTGACATTCTGTCACCTTTCATCATAGTAACATCTGTCCATAGAAGACCCTAAATATTATTGGAAAAAGAAAGATGTTTTGTGCACCAGTGCCCCTCATTCTTCTTTAATGCCATCTTCTCAAGAGAATAAGCCGTCTTCTGTCTTCATCCAAAATACATAATTCATGAATGTTTTGAATTTTAAATGTCTTGATGTTTTTCTTGCTATCTGGCTCATGCCTGCCTATCCATTCACCTTATCTTGTGCCAGCTCCGGAGGGTCCACCCCAACAGGCCAAGAAATGGTACAACCTTTAACAGGTCACTCTATCCCAGAGCGAACATGCAGAAAGGAACAACCAAGACATAAAGTGGAAAAAAAGAAAAGCAAAAACATATGAAGACAAATCTGTAGTTTCATTTTGTTATGACCCATAGTCATGTTGAGGCTGCTCTAAGAAAAACACAGTGTCCCTTAAGCATTAGAAAACCGTCATTGTGATTCCGGGATTCTTATGAGCAAATTTCAGTTATATAAAACATGATGGAAACTGCATTAGAAACCAGATGAGGAAAAATATTTTTTTAAATCCTTTTTTCTCAGTTTTTCTTTGGTATTTATTTTTTCCTGATACTCCAGCAGGTTCCAGCACCAGAACCTGCAAGTGATTTGACAGAAAAAAGCAACATATTTGCTCTACAGTGAAATATTTAGCGTTGCTTTTGTTTGTTTTATTTATCTAGTGATTTCTAGTGGTCCTTACAATTTTGCCTCAGTAATAATAATAATAATAATAATAATAATAATAATAATAATACTAATAATGATAATAATAATAATAATAATAATAATAATAATAATAATAATAATAATAATAATAATGAAACATAAAATTTAGATTAGTTGCAATAAAATGTTTTTGTGACAACATATTTTCTAAAAACACTTGCTGGGTGACTGGATAAAGCATATATCTGTATTTTCTTTGAGTGACCTTTATACAATCCGATCTGGAGAAACAGCAAACCCAAAGCTTCCATTAAAACACTGTGTGTGTGTGTGTGTGTGTGTGTGTGTGTGTGTGTGTGTGTGTGTGTGTGTGTGTGTGTAAATGCATGCGTGTGTGCATGCATACTTCTTTTTATTAGTTTAAGGGGTCTCATTGCAAGAAGCCTACAACAATGAGGGACCCAATGCAGTTGTGGGAAGGTATCAAGATTTTTTTTTGGGACTTGCCTGATTTTTTCAGAGTTCTAGCACCACCAGAAAGGGCAGACCCTTCAACTTGGTAAAACAAAGTTTGGGCCCTGCGTGGGAGTTACGCTATAACGTATGTGTGTGTGTGTGTGTGTGTGTGTGTGTGTGTGTGTGTGTGTGTGCGTGCCTGCATGCGTGCGTGCGTGCGTGCATTCAAGAGTCTGGTTATGTTGAGACATTATTATGATTTTGCAAATATTGTAGGAATTCATTTGAATGGTTACAAAACTATGTTAACACAATCACGAACACAGACACACATGCAACAAGTCAATCAGAAGGACCATTTCCATGCCAGAGACATCCTGTACACATACTCAGTGGCTAGTTCGCCAAAATATTGGAATGCAAACATCACATTTCTATGGTGTAAATTAGTGTAAATCTAAAGGAATCTGATAACATGAATTCTGTGCTCATGTCTTGTAAAAACTACAACTGAGTAAACTAATATACTTTATATGACAGAATATCAAGTTGTGGAAAAAATAAAGAATACCTGACATGGCAAGCTTGAAGACAGCTTACAAAAATGTTTTTAGCAATTGTGATTTCATTATTGTTGTTGTTGTTATTAATAGTAATAGTAGTAGTAGTAGTAGTATCAACTTTTGCACTTATTCAGCTATTCCCACAAAAACTCTTAAAATGAATATACTTTCACAGCATTGTATTATTATTATTATTATTATTATTATTATTATTATTATTATTATTATTAATATAATTATTAATAGTAATATTAATAATATTAAGTGTTTTTTGGTTTTGCTTTTTAAGCTGGATTCTAGCAGGGAAAAGGCTGTCACTTTAAAGGTGGGGATGAAAAGCTGCGATTTTTTTAATAAATCACAAAAAAAAACAGATTAAAAAATAAATAACGGACATGAAATAACCTTCATTGTCATGAAAAAACAACTGAAAAACATATCATTTGGAAAGCTTAAAGATGTATATATTTGCTAGTCTGACCAGATGTTATTCATTTGCATATCTGACTGTCAACAAACCACAAGGTGTGAAGAATTACTAATGTCCTAATGCTGAGAGGCAAAACGGCTGACAGCATTCCTAATGAGCCAACCAGACGCTGCAAATATGGATTAGGAATAGAAATAGCACCTTTTGTTCACAGGAGCTGACGCGAAAAGCATTTTGTGTCTATTTTTTCTGGCAAAAAGGGCTGGAGTTTTACATGTAGGGATGGTTCGTCATTCAGTATTTACTTAACAGCTGAGCTGAAATAAAACACAACAAACACAACATGATAATAAAAATGGTAAAAGATTTAGCAAAACATTTGTTGTATGTTTTTCTAAACTAGTGATGAAAATTTTTAGCCAAAAAATCTAGACAAACCATAGCAGTAGCAAAAGATTCTGCTATGCAGGTCTGTCTAGCAACTCTATTGTAGCCTCAGCAGGTCTACCATTGGTCTGAATAATTTAAAATCTGGCCAATCACAGCGCTCTAGATTCTTGGGCAGGCTTAGCAGCAGAGAAAAACAACAAAGATGGCATCGGCTCAGAAACGGCGCTCGTTGACTTTTGTTGAGACATGAGCTAATAGAGGTACTCAAGTCTTTTATTTTGAAAAAGGATGTTTTTCCTTCTTCTCATTATTCAATGGTGTATGGCGCACTTCCCCAATTGATTGATATCTTTAGTGATGAATATGTCATGTTATTTGTTTGCTCTGATTGGTCCTAGCACTGTCCAATTACGTGCAGAGAAAGTTTTGAAAGACAGCTGTAGATTCAGCCCTACGACTGGGCTCTGTCTCTGGGTCATGGCCAGACTATGAAATACATACGTAGGATGGCTTGCCAGGCTAAAAAAAGCATTTGTTTTTTTATTTTGTCAGAAAAAGGGATAGTTTATGTGCAGTGAGTTGTCTGTGATGTCATCAGCAGTCAGCAACATATTTTCAGTAGAAAACCTTTAGTTGACAACAGTCTGATTTCAGCTCTGTATGAGAGGATTTTCAGTATAAAACAGAAACATTACAAATATTATATACATATATATATATATATATATATATATATATATATATATATATATATATATATATATATATATTACATTTACTGAAAATGCAAAGGTTCCTGTTGATGCTTGGTATGTTACGGTAGAGCTTTTGAGTGAAAAACACATTGCAAAATGAAAAATACTTTGTGAAATCAGTCACTATTTGATCTAAAATTAACAAAGATTTAGAAATACAAAGCTGCATTTGTTTGAAACTCTACAAATGTTTAGAGGTCTGAGTTGTTTTAATGTCTGATCTACAGAGAAAGTTGTCAGGAGCCATTATGGATTCATTAATTAAATGGACGTGGCTACCAGCATAAAGGTGTGTGATGGGAGAAAAGTGAGATAGAGGTGTGTCAACAGCAGGAGCAGGGTTTGTGAAGGGTTTAAAGAACTAAAAGGGGAATGAGGGGAGTAATCCACTGAGAGCCCATAATGTAATGACTCAGCCTTGCTTAATAGAGTCCATTTGACGAGAAAGGAGAAAGTACACAGTGGTTTTGATCATACAAATGTGTGTATTTGTGCGTATTTGTGTCTGTGTGTGTGTGTGTGTGTGTGTGTGTGTGTGTGGGGGGGGGGGGGGGGTTAGAATAGGATAGAATAGAATAGAACACAAAATGTCTTTATTGTCTCTCAGTGAGGATGTTTTGGTCACAGCAGCATCTATATTCACAACAGGAGCAAAAAGGAGAGTAAAAATGGAGATTAAAGAGTAAATAACAAGAAAACAACACAGAAATACTTAGAAGGTTCAAATTTTTAAATATCCAACATTATACAAAAAATAATAAAATACTGTGTGGATTAAAAACGACTGCACAGTAAAAGAGTAAAAGGCTGGAGTTGAAGATGGAAATATGTTTTCTTAAGAGTTAAAATCACTAATTTCATTGTCAGCAAATGAAAAGACACCCAATAAAGGCATATTAGCATTAATTAGTGGGTGTTTCCCATTTGCATATTGAATTTTTTTTGGCAGGATAATTTAACGTTTATTCCAAAAGATGCTTTAGTTCACTGATTATATTTTTCTCCTTTTTGAACTGGAGGAATCAGCTTTACCTAAATTAAAATCCTGTCACCTGAAAGCAATAAGTGTGCAATTATTTTAGATTTTCTGCGCCCGCTTTTTTAATGTCTCCAAAATTGGTGTTGTCAACAGCTTTGTCAGGAGATTAATATTTGAGAGAACAGTGTAATGAGTCCTTTTGAAGAGACAAATTAAATCTATTTCATCTTCATGATATGGGCCTGACAGCAGAAACTTTAGAAATATAAATATCACAATACTTGTAAAACTTGCCCCAGTGGGATGGGTGTAATGACAGGAAAGTGTTGATGTTTTTTGTTGTTTTGTTTATTTCAAATAAATGTTTGTCATTTTTTTTGTTCTGTCTTACATATTAGAGTTTCATTATTGGATCTAGTTAAAAATAGCACATGATGGATTTGTAGGAATGATGGTACATGTGTGACACGTCCTCTGTTTAAGTGCCTCTTGGGGAGTCAGGGGTTGTATTATTCATCGCTTTTGGTGTCATATCTATTGCTCCTGCAGTTGTGCGCTTCTTGTCGCCTGCGTGTACAGATCGGATGATTTCTCTCTCCGCCAGCATGCAGTATTTATTCCAGGTCAGCTGCCATCTCACCCTGCTGTTTTTCACGGCCTGTTAGAGATCTCTTAATTGGCAAATAAGTGTGTGATTTAAAGTTGGGGAGACAGTGTGTCGCGGAAGTCTCATCTGCTTGTTTGGGACCGTGTAAGGGTCTGCCGAGAGAACACAAGTCCAGACACATGGCCAGATGTGACGAGTGCTTTTGGCAGCGATACAAGCTGCATGGCTCTGGAGACGGTGCAGAGTTATGTGTAACAAAGTTGGAGCTCTAAAGCGTCTTTGGTTCTGTCGATGTGCAGTGTTGTGTGTGTGTGTGTGTGTGAGTCACAAACTTACAAATGCACTGCAATGTGACAATGACCATTTAGATAAAGGATTAAGTGCTAGAGTCTTCATAAAATACGTTTCTCGTCTTTGGAGAGTCTGTGCACATATAGCTTATAGATGAGTGGAGGCTCAGGTGGAAACCATGTGAGGACATCTGCAGTGACCTGCCAAACTAACTGTGAGGTTGGAGTCACAGAAGCTTGATGAACTGTTGTGTGACAAATTAACAGAAAAGCAACATTTAAATATCATTTGGGAGTGTTAGTGAAAATTAAAAATAATCACAGCTGTGGCTGTTTTAGCTGGAGTGCGTGCATTTTATTTTACTTTTTTATTTTATAAATTTATTTATCCAATTGTTTCATTTTCTATGAGCTGCTCAATATGAAAAATCATAAAAAGATAAAGTTTGTTATTGTATTGCTTGTCAGGCCAAACTTATTTTTTATCCATAACACAGATTTTTTTTTTTTTTAAATTTTTTTTAAACTTGTGCAAGTTTAGGGTTTTAAAAGCATAGTTGCAAACTTGTAAAGTTTATGTATTTATTTTGTTAAAAGAATGAACAATAGTACCAGTTGTATATGAACAGCCTCATTTTGAGGAAACAGAGATTAGCTCTGGGGAATGTGAATGAGGCCATTTACAATTTTTTTCTGTACATTTAAATCAACTGAAATCTCAAACTTTTCTTAGAAGTTTGTGCAAGTGTTACTTTAGGAACTTGTACACTATCATACATTTCACATTGCATAATATTTTTACGTAAAATTGTGCAGTTATTTTGCAGCAAAATTTAGCTTTAGAGATGGTTTCTATTTATTATGCTGCAATAATGATGGAATATGAAAGTCATGGCAATTGCAAACAATTCAACGTAATGTCTGCATGGGCCGCTTTGAATTTTGTTGAGATTGGAATTGTTTTAAGACACTTTGTCACTAGCCTCACTTCAACTTGTCCCAGAATTAATTCCTGTTTCCCCAAACTGAATTTTTAAAACACACTCCAAATGAGTAAAGATGGTAATTGTTTCTAATCTTTCTACAAAACCTAATTAAATAAAAATTAAATAAATTCTCCAGCAAGTCTTCTAATTGCTAGTTTTGGATTTTTCCTACAACCCTTTTGCGTTGATATTGATTTCCTGGCCATGAAACTGCAGGACTAACCTTTCTTTTCCCTTTTTTTACTTCTCATCTCCTACCCTTCCATCTACCCACGTGTCTCTCTTCCTATCGCCTTTTACCTCCCTGCTCCTCATTTCTATTTCTCCTCTCAGGTTCCCCACCAGATGGGCGCTCTGACCTTCTACCGCTACGAACAGCCCATTGTCGACTACTGCCAGGCCCATCAACCCCTACGGCTCAACATGGGCTACGAAGGTCCACCTCAGGGCCTCGAGGGACTCGAAGACCTGGGTCCTTGTGATAGAGGCACAATACAGACAGTGGCCCTGCCTGCGGTGCCCTCTGCTGCCAGCATAGGGGCCTCCATGCCAGGGGCCCGCTCTCCCCCACCTCCCCTCATACCACAAACTGAAATTCCCAGCAGTGGTCCTTTTCCTCCAGCCGAGCGTACTGGCACACTCAAATTTGGACGCTAGTGAGTGTGGTTGTTTGAAAGTGGGCCAAGGGCCTGAGATTCACTCTGACTTTTAAATGAAGGGGCAGGTGAGGTGGTTGTTTGGGGGGAATCTTGCTTTTAGTACATGAACTAAAGAACTACATGTTCAAACTATGCCTGGAGGGATCTGGCATCAGAAACACTCTCTAACCATAACACAGTATGATGGTACATTGATCATTCTTGTTTTCTTTTATTTTAAAGCACTTAACAGTAAAACCTCTTTAAACACTGTACGACAGGCTCACCATGTCAACAAAGGTTAACCTGTTCCCAAATCTGGCTTAGATTAGGCCCCACATTGGCACAAAGGCTCACCCGTTCACAGCCACAGCAGTGGAATGGGAAAGTGCAATAAACACAAGGCCTCAATTAATTATTTTTATTCAAAAAGTAGGAACTTTAAAGGTTTGAGAGTTGGAGCCAGAGGTTACTTAAAGTAAAGCATACATCTTATTTTGTTTGACGAATAATCCGCCTGCAAGTTGTTGACGTTAATTCACAAAGAACCACAAACACACTTTGATTCTTTTTTTTAATGTTGTATTTAGTACTGAATTCAGTTTATGTGCATGTTAAACCAAAGAGTTTATTAATATCTTTCTTTAATGCACATGCATAAATATCAGTTGTACTCTGAAACACGTTTCTGCCAGTTTACGGTTAGCACCAAAGCCCCTGCTGTTTTCACAGAACTGGTAGCATTTTTACAGACATGGAAAACAATTCAAGTCGAGCAGTTTGACTCAAATTTTGAGGAAATTATTACCCAATATGACCTGAGTATAACACCTGGTCAATTCGTATTCATGTACTAGTGATACAATTAAGAACAGCGGCTAAAGCTGTGTGTTCTAGTAAAGAATAAAAGAAAAACGTTCTTGGACCTTTTGCACAGCAGTAAAGTAAATCACTGTATATGATTATATCCCAGCTGAACAACTCACTTCTCTAGAAAAGGCACTACTGGGGAATTCATGTGAAAATAAGTACAACTGAGGGAAAAGTGTGTAAATATTATTGGGAAGGTTCACGGTACTGAAGGTGAAACCACTCTCACTGCCCTAAATTATCATCTGGATTATTGTCAAATCAATGTTTGACTTTCATCAGACTGGATCGTCCAAGGACCACCGCCTGACTGGGCTGGCAGTGCTCAGTTTGTGTGCTCCCGTCTCCCCGCCGCTACAGAGAACTACGCTGCCTATGGGGGCATGTTGAACCAGCACGTTGACTTCTCTTTGACCTGCATATGAACCCGTGGACTGTCTTGGGAGTATTGCCAGACATTTGTTTTGTTTTTTTTTTCTTTTCTGAAAGCGTGCACGCAACACTGGATTTTTATGCACTCAGAGGCCACCATGTGAAGCACCTTTAGCCATTGACTTACGAAGCTGTTGAGGACTTCACACACAGCAGCGATGGCCCGTCAAAAATCATCTCTGGCTCAATTCCGGGACTCGAGGAAGCGTTCCCGGTCACGTAACTGATCCACAGAATAAACTGCAAAGGATCAATGGTTGCAGCATCTTCAAGAAAAGAAAAAATATAGGGAACTATTTTTTTTTGTCTCTTTTTGGTTCAAAACTGTTTTTAAGGTGTTCAAAGATGATGTCAAGATATTCTATGAAGGACAAAATCAAATAGAACTTAATTATAATGTAAATAATAAGTCTTTAAGGGAGAAAAAATATGAACTTACTTCTTCTAAACACAAACTGTTTGTGAACAGAAGAGGAGCCTTATTCACTTTCCAGAGGGAATATATTACCAAGATGACTCGGTGAGGAAGTTCTTATTGTAATGGTCTCGTTGTTTCAATAATGACTATTTTTCTATCTGCTCCCTCCATGATAATACCATTGAACACGAACCGTATTGCTGAGGTTATTTCTCAAATCCAGTTGTTTTAGTTAAGAAGAGGGTTATGATCTGGAGCTTTGTTACTGTGACGTTCTCAGAAACCTCACAAAGTCCGTTTTTCTTTTCTGACACCAAACGTGGCTGAGAGTTTCACTTTCAGGTGGTCGCATGATGCATTTTTTCTATCGCAGCCCCAATCATTTCAAACCCAACACTACCTGCCGTTCAAAGAATTTCTTGAGGAAAATTGTGCTGTTTCATACCAGGTTTACCTTGTGAAAAATGTTTTTTATTTTTTGCTTGTTTATTTCATGTGCCATTATTTTGTTAATTGTTTAACCCAAAAGAAAAGCAGCCCCAAAACAAGTAACATCCTCATTGCATCACAACTAATAAGGTTCAGTCCCCTGTATGTACAGGACATTGCATTCAAAAAATGTTGATTCACTCAATACGGTTGCTTAATTGTGCTGGTGGAGTTTACTTTATAATAGCAGCTGTGCCAATGTCTTTATACCGGGAGCTCTCTCAGTTCTATTCATGTATTGTCTTGCCTTGCTCTATAACACCCCTAATAACTCCTTGGCCTGGATCTCATGTCTGCTGCTTAGTGACTCAGGTGAACCTGTTTAACGTTGTTCTATTTCTGTCCGCATGTTTATATATTGGGAAACTTTGTCCAGTGAGGGAGGAGCACTGAGGCAGAGACAAACAGTAAGGGAGATATTTCCTGCCGGGAATGGCCTAGAACCAGCAGCACGTGTCGCCAACACCATCATTGTTTTTAAAGCATCACATTTGCTGACCCATCCCTGCTCCTAACTCGCCTGAAATAGAATTCCCCGGCAGTATCGGCCGTGAAACAGAGAGCTTTGTGTTGGGAACTCACTCCCAGCACAAACTTTCCCCTTCATGGTCCCCCCACCAGAGCCCACGCTCGCATCATAATTAATTCAGGTTTTGGAACGATTAAAATGGCTCAGTTCAGTCTGAGATTAAAGCTTCTTTCCCCCTTCATGTATAATTAGAAACACTAATAAAATATATGTGTTTACAATCAAATCAGTTCCTACGAAACATTTGATTAATCACGACTACCTCCTTGATAAAATCAGATATGTTCAGCGGAATGTCTCGAATCCTGCTGCCAGTAATTATCTAGTCTTTTTCTATTTCTTTTGCCATCAGAGAGCTGGAGGCACAAGCACTGCATGCTAATGATGCATGTTTGAGCTGAACTCCAGGACTGTCTGTGCAAGCCCCCTTGGTGCCAACAGCCTCTATTTCCTTTTCTGCTTTGTTTGTTAACGGTTTTGTACATGCTCCCTAGTCCCATCCTTTTTTATTTATTTACTTTTTGTTAGGGCTTAGAATCTCTCAAAAAACTAAAGTTTAATAAAAGATTCATAACTAGAAAAAGAGGAGATTTGTGTTTTTGATTAATTATTTGTTCCAACAATGCTTCTTAGAACTAAATATCTTATTACCTATCACCTTTCCAACAAAGTAAAAGTTGTAAGGGTTGTGCATCTGTGGAACAAGAAACACTGCTAAACATGTGGGCAGTGTCCCCCCCAGAATGTGCCAAACTGCTCTCTAATATTCTCTTGTTGTTCATTCCTGTTTTGAGCTTCAACTGCTTCCAGGTGTATAACCAGAACCTGTTTGGAAGCTCTTGGAACGATTGAGAATGCTGCTTGTGTGCAGAGGAGGGGTGTGTAATATGTTGATCGTGATAGACTGACACGACAATGGTGATTTATTTGCACCAGCAGCATCAGTCAATCATGAAAAAAGTGTGTGTATATATATATATATATATATATATATATATATATATATATATATATATATATATATATATATATATTCTCTGTAGGAGCACCATCGAAAGAAGAAAGTGCTATAAAAATAGCAAAATGCAGATGGTAAAAATAAGCCGGTGGGGGACGCACCACAGTGCCAGTAACTGCAAACCCTATTTAGATAACCCCCATGTTTAGCTGTGTTGCTCATTCAACTGATGGACAGTCTTTACATGATGTACCTTATCGTGAAGAAAACTAATTCATCCTATTGTTACAACAAGAAAGCAACCAAATACAAATTTCCTTAATTTATGTGTTAGGTTTACATTTGTTTGCCTTATGCTCTTACATTTGATGGCATGAACAAAGGTCTTTAACATGGAAGCTTAAATATTACACAGTTTTGCTGAGATGTAATGCACATCGATCAGAAGAGGGGAAAAAAAGGGAAGATGGAAAGACAAGAAGACAAAGAGGAACAAAAAGTTATGTGAGAATTTTCAGTCAGTTAATGAAAACTTTCTGTAAGGCCCTCTTCCTGTTCATTTAAATACAAAATGCAAGTTCAGCTAAGATCTGGCACAGTAAAACATCACACATGCAGGAATTATTCAATGTCACACACAACCTGAACACAAAGACACCCCTATACCCTATCAACTGTGTATTATGCATGTCCTCATAATAAAAAACACAAACATAAATAATACCTCACACTATTACTAAGAGTCCACTTTAACTTGTCAATCTCTACTGCTTAAACAACCACACATACATCCACATGCACACAAGAAGAAAAAAAACAGGAAAATAAAGTAAAAGTAAGCGAACTGCACACATAACTTTATAAACAGTAATAAAATACTGCAGGTTTTGACAAACCTATCCATTCCAGTTCACCCAAGGCCATCTGCGGTGGCTCATGAGGCTCTAATCCATTACCTGATAAATAGATTTAAAAAATTAATTCCAAGCCAGACGTGGATTTGCAGCTTTTCCTCCTCTGCCATACATCTGCGTCTTACCAGCAGGCAGTGCTGGAGTATGCCCATGCAGCACACTCATTGGTTTCAAGTCAGCATGTGTACACATGGAGAGGAGGGCTAAGCAGAAAATAAAAAATGCTGCCATTGCCATCTGCCAATTTCCAGAGGAAGTTTCTGTTATTTTTGTGTGTATTTGGACAAAAAAGTGTCTGTAATGCTGAAGAGATTCTTGAAGCTTTACTTTTGATTGAGCTACCCTGCATGTAGATGGCCTGTCTGTGTCTTTGTGTGTGTGTGCATCTGCCATCCAACACCACCACCTCTACCTCCTCTGAACGAACATCACCAGTACTGATGTTCAGGCCAGCCTGTTCCCCATTGATTGTCATTGTTCCATGCTGTTTCACATTAACAGAAAGTCTTTAACCTTCGACCCACATTGTCCCAACTTCGTTTTGCTGCCATTGCTCATGTCGGAGGTGGCACAGAAATAAAAGGTATGATCATTAACCTCTGTCAGGAAAACACACGTTTTTGTTTGTCTGACAAAAACCCAATTGGATTTAATGTAAGCAGTCAGGAAAAGAAGGTTTTTGTTCAAGTTGGCTACATTTTTGTCCACTTGAGAGAGAACAAGCAGAGGGAACCCGACTGGGAGCGATATCCAAATTAGTCTTTGTGTCCCAGACTCAAACGATTTCCCATTTTAAACGAACAAATACATTTTAAATCTATTTTTATTTTTTGCAACCTAAAATGTTCCTGTATAAATCATGAGATCCCCAATGTCTCCTTTTCATCAAATTTCTGAAGAGTGCATTGTTTTTGTTTTTTTATGTTGGTTGTAAATATGCGCTGCATTGCTTTTATTTTTGTAATTCTTTTTTTATTTAGTCTTTTTTGTTCTTTTTATTGTATTCAGAGTTAAAGCGTTTTTTTATTTTGTGGAGACCTGGTCCAAGTGCAAAAATATGGCTCTTCTATGAGTATATTATTGTCAGAAAATGTTTTGTAAAAATTTTGATGATGATATCAGAAATAAAATTATAAAGGTGGGAACTGTGGTGTCTTCTTTAACCATTTTATTTGTTTATGTGGGTCTGAGCAAGAGTAGAAACCCAGAGTGAATGTGAATTCAGCACTGAGGTTTATACAGGTTTCTGTTCATGTAGCCTCATCTGGCTTAAAACAAAAACACAGAGTACATTAAAGAAAACCCAGAAACAACATGTTCTTACATCTATTTATTCATTTGTTTTGTTGTGAAAGGGAATTCACAAGATTGTCTGGAAGGCTTGAAAATGATGCAGTGATTTCTTTGCCCTGCCAGCGTTCTTGCTGTATTCTTATTTCCCTCCAGTAACTTAGGAATTTTTCAGAAAGCTGTTCCAAAATTGTATTGAGGAAAGTTTATTTTTGTTTGTTTTGTTTTATTTGATGTAAGATGTTAAAAAAAGACCATTTCTAGTGATCAATATCAGCTAGACTTTTCAGCACCTGTAAGGTTGCAGTCTTGTTTATGTCCAATGCAACTCAAGATGCCTCCAGTGGTATTCAGGCAAAATTTTAATAAATAATCAATATGCTAGTGAATTATTATGAGCTGAACTTTGAAGTAAAGAGAAGAAGCAGAAGTAATGAAAAAGTTGAATATTTTTCAATCAAACCACCATGTGTTACTACATGAGTACTTTCAGTCAGCCTTTTGGTCAGATGTGTCTGTAGGTGGTACTACCATAATTAAAAACATGGAAAAATGCATAGTACTGGTTTTATTCATAATAAATGTGAATTACAACCCATAGTCCAGCCATCATCTTGTCATTTCAGACATGTCAAAGATTTGTTATTACAGCAATCAGTTAGAGAAAAGATCCTGTAGGATAAACAACCCACAGATGTTTGAGGTGATAATAGAGACACAGTTGGTAGAAGTTCAGTTATAGAGAGCCTAAGTCACGCCCATCTACTTATAGACCATTGGTTCCCTACTGCCCAAAAAATAAATGGGAGTGTACGGGCCAATAGAAGTTATTTTCTGATCCCGTTTGACATGTGCCATGGATTTCACATATAATGTCCGTGAATTTTTCTGACACATTTTGATCCCAAGAATGGACTTATTTTCGACAGGTGGCAAACATTTTTTTAAGTTTTATGTGAAAACATGTAGAGGACTCCAACTGCTCGTCTCACCAAATTTACGTAATCAAACCAGACAAGGAGAAGGAGAAAAATAATGAGTTGTTGATTCAGTTACTCTCCTATACTCCCCTCACCATTGGCTCCACACTGAAACTTGTGGGATTTGTAGCACACAAAGGAGACAAGTCATGATGAAAATGGTCCTGTGGGGTGTTGGTTACTATGGTCAAATAAAGATATTTAAGTATAACAGTGCTTTGGTTTGGATATATTGATACTGGATGTGCAAATCTATGAATATCTGTTCTCATTGGTCAAATTTGCAGTCTGTTGTCCCTCCATTCCCCTCTGCCTCTCTTTCCCTGTTTGTGTTGTACATCTCTTTTCTCCCTGCCTGTCCACTCCGATGTGTAAGCAAATGCAGTCTAACATGTCACAAACATAATAAAGGCTACTGTGCAACAGGAGGAATATCCCACATTCCTCTTGCTGTAGAGTAAAACTGCTCTGGCACATTATGGCACCTGGATCAACCATTCTGTCTACCTCTACTGCCAGGACAGGACTGGTTAAAAAATAACCTGCAGCCTAATGTTAAAAACGATTACTACAAAGGAAACAGATTCTTACCTCAAATTTATTTTGACATCTGACTGCTGCTGGGCTTAGTACTTAGTACTGGGCTTAGTACCACACAAGACAAGAAACACAAATGGATTTGCAGTAAAAATGTCATCATCTTTGCTGCTGTAGAGTTTCACTTTAAGAACTCATACCAAGAACACATTTATGTTGCACAACCAACATGAAAATTGCTCAAATCCACATAATTTCCACTAAAATATCTAACCCAGCCTGCAAATTCATTTCATAATAAACATGCACAGGCAGTGGGAAAAACTTTTTTTTTTAAAATACAGAGCTGCCACAGATATTTTAACATTTTGCAAACTTTGGCGAAGGCAGTGCCTGCATCAGGGGACTCTCTGTGAATGCAGCTGACTTGCTTCTAGTGAACAAAATACCAACGGCAAAGGAGTTGAGTGCCACAGAGACAGGAGATCTGTTTGCTTTAGCCTGCTGTCACTTCAGATGCACACATCATGCCATCAGCGCCTTGGAGAAACACGACAGGCCCCCGCTCACAGTCCAGCTCCCAGCAGTTTTCAGGACATGAGGCCGTGCTATCTTTTACTTTTCTCCTCCAGTGCACACGCCCCCTCTGGAGTAACATCAACACACACATCAGGAGGTTATTTGGTAGTTACACAGCAAACATTTAGACTTGTTGGCACTTTGTTAAGTGACACAATCAACATTGGAACTTTTTAATGCAGACAGTAAATTATTATATACCATTGAGGTTATTGAGGGGAAATAGCTAAAATGAATGCAAAAACTGGTATTCTACAGGTAAGTTAAGTTTGCTTTGAACTGAAAATCTATCATTTTCATTTTGAGCACAATGAGAGCCAGAGTGTTTGTATGGATTCTGAGCTAATAAAGTGCTTGAATAAAAGCCAGTTGGAATTTGTCTCATGGTTCTTAGAGAATTCACCTTCAAAATGCACTCATTTTATAAATTTAAAAGTTGAGATGAGAGATGAATCTTTTTTAAAAAACTAAGAAAGGAAGTCCAGATGCCAACACTGAGAACCAACCAAACAATTCATTAATAATAGACATTCTGCTGTAGGCTATAGTCTATGTCACATTGAAATGCTTTGATGGGCAGCATAACAAAAACCACGCTTCAGATAGGCACTAGCTTTTCCTCAACAAAGGTACACCTTAAGCCTTAAAAAGGTCTGTCATGGCTGAGGGGCCATCCTCTTTCAGCTGATTGCACACAGTCCACATCATCTCAGCTTGTGCAGGAAAAGCCAGTGGCTGCTGATTGGCCAGGTCAGGATAGCCGGTGAGTATGCATAGTCTGATTCTTTTTGACCTTTGATATTGATGATGGGCTAAAGCCTCCATACTATGGACAAGTTGAGAATCCATTGGCCTCAGATTAGTTGAGGTTGTTTTGTAACCAACTACTCCTCATCCCCCATCAATACCTGAAAATCTGAAAAAATAAAATAAAATAAAAGAGTAGCGGAGCTCTTCGGGGAAGCCTCCTTTAAACCAGACTTGCTTCTTTGTGTTCCAGCACAGACTGAATCCAGCTTTTGTAAGACTCCTCCAACTGGAAGTCCAAATAGAGCCCTTTTTCTGTCCCCTTGGGCATTTTCTTTTTACACACTGTACTTTCTTCCCTTTGACCTGAAATGAGCAATCAGCATTAGAAAATAGAATTTACATTCTGCTCTACTTGCTCTTTTTTTGGTTTTGTGCCTTTGCAGGGTCTTCCCTCCAGTATTTCCTTATATAGATACATTTTCTTTAGTTGTTTTGAGAAATTATTCTTTGTGAAAGTGACAGAAATGTACCATTTTCTATGCATCTTGTAAGCAACACACTGACCTGGAAATAAAGAATAAATAACCAAGCAGTAAAATAAAAGATTTATTTGACCAGAGGAAGACCTGGGATAGTAAATAAAATCCAACAAACTTAAACTTCATAAGAATTTGAGTCTATATGACCTACTTTGTAGTATAAAAAAAAGGTCAAGTAATATATAGATATTGTAATGTCAAAAAAAATAAAATTCCCATCTCACCCTCCACAGGTGGTCTCATCTCTCCAAGCTCGAGTTCAGAGGCCTGTGAGCTTGAAGGTTCTGCGCAGTATCTTAGGGCCATGATATACTTGCTGTTTAGCGATGCGTATGTGTGTTTAAAATGGCTGCCATGTGTAGCTTGCGTTGAAGTGTCGTTTGTGCGCGTCCCCCAAAATGAACGCGACGCGACTGCATGCTGTAATATACGAGTAACCAGTAGGTGGAGTTGACAAAACGAGTGAGACACACTCACCATGGTGACTCCGTCTCTGATTTAGAGGTCTTTCAAACCATCTATGATACCGCTGCTGTCTTTTATTCTGCTGTAATCACAAAATTTACCAGTTACTGATTTCCTTTATTGACGCCATGTTTGTTTTGGTTGCCCCGGCTCTCTATCTGGTCTGAGTACTCTCGTCTGCCCCCTAGTGGAACACTCCGGTACTACATGCAGTACAGCGCTGTATAGCAGCAAGTGTATGAACAAAGACGCAGCCTGCTGCCTGCGCCAACTCAAGGTTAAACTGCAAGTATATCACGTCCCTCAGTTGTTCCTAAAACTGCACTTTTCTGGACTGATATGTCAGATGTTTTTCCTGGGATCTGCTTTAGCCACTCCTCCAGTTTGGGGTTCACTGCCCTGAGTGCCCCGATGACCACGGGCACCACCGATCTCTTCATTCTCCAGGCTTTCTTATGTTTTTCTTGGCCCTGGTACTTCTCTAGTGTCATGTGTTCCTTTTTCCTGATGTTGCCATCACTTGGTATTGCCACATCAACCACAATGGCTGTCCTCTGTTGTTTGTCCACCACCAAAATATCCGGTTGGTTCACCACCACCCAGGCACGTGTGTGTGTGTGTGTGTGGGGGGGGTGCCCTTTTTTCTGTCCTCCATGAGTTTTTACCATCCAAATCTGTCATACATGGATTCAGGTCAAGCACTAGGACCATGCAGAAGGCAGCCGCCTCAAGCTGAAGCCTATCTTCCCTTAGACCCGCCCACAAGCTCATTGATTCTGCCAGGTCATGTTAACATGTGATTGTCCCAGCTGTCGCTCCATATATATATATATATATATATATATATATATATATATATATAATATTTTTTTTCTTTTTTTTCAAGAAAAACATGAATTACAGTAGTATTGTTGTGCACCTACATGAACATTTTGATTTATTTGCCAACCAATATAACTTTTCTCCACAGTTTTTCTTTTTCAAGGATTTGCACTTTCACTTTGAATTGAAAAGAAAATGAACATTTCTACAATGGGAAGCAAGTCATGTAACAAAGTGCAGACATCTTTAAAATGAAACCTCTTTGAAAATAACAACATAACTTGTCAAAATTATAATGACATGCCCTCTTTTTTCTCTAGTCTTGAGATGTGTAGATGCCAACAAATATATTTACGGACAGCCCTTGAAACGCCCAACCATTAGAACAAAACATTTTGGCTGGTATGTATCCTCGGAAAATGTATTATTTAAGAACAGTGCATCACAAACTAAGCTATAAAAACATGTTTTAAAATTAGAATCACCTGTTTAACTCTTCTCAACTAAATTAATCACCTCCCCAGAGCCCTTGAGCAGAATAAATGAATTACAGAGGAAAAAGCAAGGCAACGCACAGCAGATGTATAAACCATGCATCTGTGGTTTAAACTTTCATACATCATTAATTCCAATAAAAATTTAACCCAGCATCTTTTTTGTAGCCTGCTACAAAGACACATTTTACATGCCATTTTATAGCGAAATATATTTTCAAGGACATTTAAAATAAATAAATAAAAAATCCATCTGCAAAAATATAAAATTTTATTTAAAGCTTTGACAAAATTATCCTATGCCATCTTCTATAATGTATAATGTACAGAGGTTATTATAATAACATAAAATCTAACATTGTCAGCAGAACTATACAGTAGCATTTTATAACAGTAATGGCATTTTTCTCCCACAAACTAATAGGAACCATCTTAACAATGGTGATCAGTATTTTATCTCCACATTTGCCAGTCAGTGTTGATGTCACTATTCACTCGCACCAGGATCAACCCTAAAGTGTAATCTTCACTTCATGAGACATTGCTTCTTGGACAGTCAGTCCGAACTTACACTTAAGTAATGTGATTTGAAAAACTCTAGCAAAACTAAATAATGACAGCTGTGATGCCACTGACACATCAGATTTGACATGTGAAACAACAAATACCACATCTGTAGTTATAGAAGGTTTAAATAGATATATAACTATATATAGTTATACATTTCATGAAAAAGTTTTAAAGGGTCCTAGACAGTTTTGGCGTGGTTTAACACCCCCTAGTGTTTATTTTAAATCACTGTGGTAACCCCGCCCCCTGTGCACCAGTGATTTCAAACCAGCTGACCATGTAGCTTCAGGTCGAATTAGATATGGCAAAGTCCTTGACTAGAATATTTGCGACTCCATTAAATTATATCAAGAGTATTTTGAACTACCATAATTTCTGGACTATAGGCCGCTACTTTTTTTACACGCTTTTAATACACCTGCTCAGATGATGATGCATAAATTAGACATTACTGTCACGACTCTGGCTCCCCAAAATCCACTTCAAGCCTCATCACCCCAGACCTCTTCCACTTCAGACCCAAACACCCCCCAGAACTCTATTACCAGCCTACATCACTCCAGTCTTTCCCCTCAGATCTACCAGGCTTCATGACTCCACTACCCATCATGTCCCACACCGGACTTCCTGCGGACGTCACCAACGCGGGACTATATGAGGAAGTGGAGATCATTGCTCAGGGCCTAGTCATCATTCTGCTAGCATTTTATGCCAGACCCGGACCTGTTCCAGAGCTCCCGACCAGCTAGTCTTGCTGAGACCAGCCAGTCTGTTCTTCATCCCAGTCAACTACCAGTAAGTCGTTTTGCATTATTCTGGAAGCGCCACACGCTCTCGTTTCCTTTCTAGCTGTGCACCGCAGTTCCTATAATAACTGTGTGTCTGTTCAAACCCAGTGTCAGTTCATTACACGTTTGGGTCGTAACAACACACCACATTCTTACTCACGCTATTGTCTGCTCAGTCCAGTCCCAACCTCACCCTGACAATTACTAGCAAATATTCATATCACATAGTGTATTGATATCTTCTTGTCTGGCTCTTTTCATATTTTCACTTTAAAACATGTATTACTTCATAGGAAGATTTTGCAGGGATAGATTTTTCTTCCTGGCTTTACACTAATTACATCCAAATGGAAGGGGTGTTTCAAAGGCACAGTCTAGTAGAACACTTATAAAAGCCCTGCGTTTTTTGAAAAATTAATGAGGGTGGGTTTCCATAAAAAATGTTTGACAGGGTTAGGGTTTTTGTATTAAAAGGTAGGAATGCACTTCATTACAGCATAACAGAGCAAAGTGGGGCTGGTCAAAGAAATGGCAGGCTTCTATATGATAATCAAATAGCTAGGGCAGGGACATGGTTGTAAATGACTCCTTTTAAGCTTCAAAGCAGCAGGACATTTTTCATCATGTAATGGACACAGAGTCCATATAAATCTATGTTTACGAAATAAAACCCAGTTAAATCACATATTTCTCATCTCTGAAGATTGGAAAATTTGGCATTCAAGATTCGAACGGTTCCTCAGTTACAGATCTGATTTTGAATCTTCCCAGACAATCAATGTGATATGCCAGCATTTTGTGATCAATATTGCTAATCGAGATATCTAGCTGTGGTCTAAAGTTGTACCAACCAATTTAGCAGCTCACGTGAATTGATAATAATGATAAATGCACCAGCTTCTCATACTTCAGTTTATTGTTTTTACACAGTTTATGATGGTTGGAGGTCAAAGTAGATGACATGGTAGCTATGAGGGACAAAAAAGGAATAAATAAAACAAAACATAATGGTAATAATGGTAGTCGGAGTGATTTCATTTGATTGAGTGTCCTAAGTGACTCAACTGAACACGTTTTTCTTGTTTATTGCTTATTCTTTATTTCTAATCAAATACGTAAATCGAAATTAATGTATTTGGTCAAAGCTTTCTATAGCCCTTGGTAAGGGAAGGAAGGGCGGGAGAGAGAAGTGAGGATAATCCCAACACAATAGAGTTAGATATGGCTTTTTGATAAATGTATGACCTTGGTGTAAGACAAAGTTTTTAAAGCTCCCAAAGAGGGATGGTTATTTCAAAACTTGACTCATGTTAGAGCCAGGCAGTACATACCCATTTCTCTTTTCTGCATTCTCTTTTACTGTTATTCTTTTTGTCCTTTTTTCATGCTTCACTCTAGGCTTGGCTGTCTGGGTGGCTCCAGTGATAATGGATTTGCGCACCTGTGGCTTAGCATTCAGTATATCTCTCCTGGCTGCTCTATACTCTTGGCCGTTTCATCACTTTATTGGCACTTTATACAAGACTAAGTATTAAAGCTTGTTGTCTGTGAAGGTTTTTTTTTTGTGTGTTTTGTATTAACTACACTCTGAGTTTCTTTCAGGTGCTAAAAGTGCCAATGCCCCAAAGGGGAGGGCCTTCTGCTGCTTGGCCCCCCATACCTCATGACCAAGGGTGTCTTCTGCATCCACCACCCTCACCATCCCTATGGGTTGGGGGCATGGTTGAGGGGCTGGCGTTCACTCTGTCACGGGGCAGGGACGAGTTGGCTTGGTCATGCCACGCTGGCTATCCCTCGTTGGGGTGGGCCTTTGGGACCTGGGGTTGTCTCACACTGAGCTGGAGGCTCCAGGCTTGGTGGCTCCAAATGGGCTCCCTTTGGCTTGCGGCTGGTGCCATGATGTCCTCTGGCTGGTTCCCCTTCCTCCCTGGGCTTGGGTCGGTCCTGTGGGCTGGCTGACTGGTGTCCGACCTTTGATGACTATTAGCCACTGGGGCGTGCGTGGCCCTGGTCTCTGGTGCTGGTGGGACCTGTGCTGTTACGGGGCTAGGGTGACCAGATGTCCCGCTTTGTGCGGGACAGTCCCGCATTTTCATTACTTTTTACACGTCCCGCAAATTGGGAAAATGTCCCGCATCACTGACAGACTCCCGTTAAATCTGGCATACGGGTTGTGTGGCGAAAGTGGTGGCTGTAAATCAAACTAGGCAGGTTCAGAGCGCGCAGCTGCGCATGCGCACGAACCACCAAAACAAACCAGAAAAAAAAAGAAACCGGAGGAGAGATTATGAGCGCCGCAAAAAAAAGAAAATGCTACTACAACAATGCCTGGGAGAGCATTTATTCGTGGGTAAAACCTGTTCATGGCGACTCAGACAAAGCCTTTTGTGATATTTGTCAGAGTAATTTCTCTGTGTCGCACGGCGGGGAGTATGACTTGAAACGGCACCGAAAATCCGACACTCACAACAAACGTGCTGCTCAAAAGGAGGCTTCCCAGTCAATGGACATGTTTGTGCTAAAGCCCAAAGAATGTTCTGATACAGACAAGGTAACAGCTGCTGAAATAACAAGTGTTTACCACACTGTGCAACACTCCCAGTCATACAGGTCAGAAGACTGTGGAAATAAGCTAACACCAGTCTTGTTTCCAGACTCTGAGATAGCAAAGAAAATGTCATGTGGTCGTACAAAGGCAGTATCCATAGTGACAGATGTTCTTGCACCTGCCTCTGTAGAGATATGTTTGGAAGAATTAAAAACGCCAGTGGTTCAAGATCTCCCATGTGACAAAAAAGCCCACATGCCATTTTATTCAGTGGCATCAGATGCATCTAATCATGGCACAACTAAACTCTTCCCACTGTCTCTGAGATATTGGACACCAGAGCTGGGTTTGAAAAGCAAGATCCTTGACTTTTATGAAGACAGCAATGAGTCAGCTGCCACCATATACCAACAGATAACAAGTAGGTTAGAGGAAAATGGCCTACAACTGGACATGATTTCAGCATATGCTGCTGATAATGCAAGTGTAAACTATGGGAAAAACAACTCTGTTTTCCAGAAGCTAAAGGGACACAACAGTGGCATCATTAAGGCCAATTGTTTGGCTCATATAGTTCACAACTGTGCAAAACATGCTGGAGACAGGCTGAACATTGACATTGACTTGGTAGTGAACAAAATATTCAGTCACTTTTCAGTGTCTGCACAGCGCACTGAGGAACTAAAAGCAGTGTTTTGCTTTGTGGAGGAAGATTATCATGTAGTACAGAGACATGTACCCACAAGATGGTTGAGTTTGTGGCCTGCTGTCCAGAGGCTACATGAAAGCTGGACAGCCATCAAGAGCTATTTCTTATCACTGGGGGAGAATCAGTGCCCAAAATCTCTGTGGCAGCTGTTCAAAATGGATCAAGATGGTGAAGGGAAACCTCTTGAGCTGCAGGCCTACTTGGCCTTCCTCAAAAACACGCTGAAGATCTTTCATGATGTTGTGCTGCTGTTGGAGAGACAGGAGGGGACTGTCTGTGAGATATATGACCTGATGCTCACGCTCAAGACAAAGCTGCAACAAAGGCAAATGGATTCCTTCTTTGGAATGGAGACCAGTGCTATCATCCAACAGTTTCCTGAGCAAAAGGCAGCAGCAATCAAACAGGATTTTTCCAACTTCTACAAAACTGCACTCAACTACCTGGAAAAATGGTATGACTTCACAGACAACAACTATCAGAAAGATGTTGCATGTTTGGCACTGAAGAGCAAGTTCACATTCTCTCAACTCAGTGATGCTGTGGAGGTCCTACAAATAAGGGAGAAAGTGGACATGGATGAACTATATGAAGAGTACTGTGTGACTCTGCCACGCCAGCAGGAAATCACAGAAAGAAGAGCTCCTGTTTTGGAAAAGTGGTCCATGTTGCTTAAAGGCACGACAACACCAAATCTGACAGCTNTCGTTGGGGTGGGCCTTTGGGACCCGGGGTTGTCTCACACTGAGCTGGAGGCTCCAGGCTTGGTGGCTCCAAATGGGCTCCCTTTGGCTTGCGGCTGGTGCCATGATGTCCTCTGGCTGGTTCCCCTTCCTCCCTGGGCTTGGGTCGGTCCTGTGGGCTGGCTGACTGGTGTCCGACCTTTGATGACTATTAGCCACTGGGGCGTGCGTGGCCCTGGTCTCTGGTGCTGGTGGGACCTGTGCTGTTACGGGGCAGCCCCTCCCTCGCCACATACACAACATTAAAATACAAAACAACATACAAATCCACATACAGACACTCACAAACACATAGCGATTTACACAAACACAGCTTAGACCTGCACACATAGGTAACCACACAAACATACACACTAACATATTCTATAAGACATAGATGCATGCATGCATGCATGTGCACGCACGCCTACACACACACACAACAGAAGTTCATACTACTACAAATATGGACAATAATTTATCATTTATTCTTGTACATTTGTTTCTTCTCTCTCTCTTTCTTTTTATGACAACTTCACTGTTATGTCCTGTTTATTTGTTGTCTACTTTTTGTGTACTGTTGTCCCTCCGTTTCCCTCTCCCTCTCTTTCCCTGTTTGTGGTGTATGTCTCTTTTCTCCCTGCCTGTCCACTCCAGTGCAGTCTAACATGCCACAAACATAATAAAGGCTACTGTGCAACAGGAGGAATATTCCACATTCCTCTTGCTGTAGAGTAAAACTGCTCTGGCATATTATAGCACCTGGACCAACCATTCTGTCTGCTTCTAATGCCAAGACAGGACAGGTAAATAAAGAAAAGACGGAAAATAATAAATAAATAAAAATAAAACAGAAAATATGCAAAAATTCTTTTAGAATCACACTGACATGTGCAAGTGTCATGTGTTTCAACTTGTTTGCAATTTATCCCAATTGAATTTGCAATTTGTCACAATGGTAACCAACCCTGTTCACAATTTTTCACAGTTCTTGAGAGCCACTTGTTTTTCCCTGTTCCAGCACAACTGATTCAATAATTAAATCACCTGTTCAGCAGATCATCAAGCTCTGCAGAAGCCTGTTAATCACACACTGATTAAAATCAGGTGTGTTCAAGAAGAGAGTCCTTTTGAGTATGCAGGATGATGGTACCTCGAGGACCAGGATTATACACCACTGTTCTACAAAAATTATGCCTATCAATGTAATTCACACATTCTTGTTTGCGATGACATTGCATTAACTATATCAGATGTACTGCTATCAGGGTTCTTGCAAATGCTTAAAATCTTTGAATATACTTTAAACGTAATGGGATATTTTCATGATTCAGAAAGTTCTCACACTTTTAATACTGTGCAGGATGATGCTTGAAGCTGTAGTTGAACTTGGTTATAGCTCTAGAATTTGTACTTTTATGGGACAAAGAAGAGGAATAAATCATTTCCTGCATATATTTACATTTCACACGTGTGCATCATCACCAATGAAAGGCAATGTAAGAGCTTGAAAACTCATCTCTGAAAGCACTTAAAGGCCCTATCAGTGATATTCATAGAAATCATGGTAAAAACTGCGACTCTTTAGCGCCATGCAGTTTCGAGTAAGTATTGCAGCTACGGTGGCCCACTCAAAAAGGCAACAACTCCAGCGTTCACTCCAGCTATCTGGTTCGTTTTTTTATAAAAAAGCATGAGATTGATTTATTTCCAGTCTCTGTAGGCTAACCCACACAAAGCATATAACTACTCAAGCAGGTAAAAAACATTTTTTAATGAGTGTCCAGTCTTAATGCATAATGCCACACGTAGCCCCCCCTCCCCATCCCCCGACANCAAGCTAGCTTTCTTAACTAGCTTGTTCAGTCTCTTCCTGTCTCGGTCAGAGCTGCCTACACCCCAGCAGACCACAGCAGAATGAATAACAGAGCCAACAACAGAGTGATAAAAGGATTTTAGCAGCTGGGATTTAACTCCGAAGGACCTCAACCTCCTCATGAGATGGAGGCGGCTTTGGCCCTTCTTATACAGAGCATCTGTGTTGTGGGACCAGTTCAGTTTAGTGTTGAGGTGAACACCCAGGTACTTAAAGGTGTCCACCACCTCAATGTCTGCTCCCTGGATGTTTACTGGTGAGTGAGGAGGAGTGTTTCTCTGGAAGTCAATCACCATTTCCTTTGTCTTACTGATGTTTAAGCGAAGGTGGTTACGCTCACACCAGTCCACAAAGTTCATGATGACTGACCTGTACTCCTGGTCGTCCCCCTCAGACACAAAACTGACAATGGCCGCGTCATCTGAGAACTTCTGGAGATGACAGCTGCTGGTGTTGTAGGTGAAGTGGTGTAGAAGGTGAATAGAAAGGGTGAGAGCACTGTACCCTGCAGAGCTTAAGTACTACACACAACCACCTCAGACATACAGACAATAGATAAAGACAGAACTCATAACAGATAAATAATGAATTTATCACTGATGGGATCATTGTTTCTTTTTCACTTTATATCATGAACACCACCACTATAATCCCTGAAAAGCAAACACTTTTCTTTCTTTTATTTCACTTTTTAAATACTTAAATATCAGATATTGTTTTTCATCACCCCATTCTCAAGCATCTTATGACAAAAATCTCCAAGCATCCTATTGCTATTTTTTTTTTTTACTCTGCTACCCATTTCTCAATATTTTTCCTTGCAGGAGGGGATGATTTGCTTTGCAGTGGCCAGTTATTCAGCTATGAGCCAGCAGGAGCTGGGCTGCTTGCTACAGCGTGTGTGGCAATTAATCATGCTGTGACTCTGCGTCTCCTGGGCCTGTCAGCTACTCAGGCCGCATGAGGTCCAGGAACATCGGGGGATGTCTGGGGACATCGCAGGAGTGACCATGGTCCATTTTTCTTGTAGGGACAGCAACCAGACGTGCCACCTCAATCTCACATCACAATCATTGCCCCCCTCTTGTCCCCCCCTCCCCTGCCTCCATTTCCCTATGCCTTTGGGGTCTCTGTAGACCCATCTTGGACAAGGGGTGCACACTCTTATTACATGACACATAACACTCTGAGGAACTGTGAGCAGAGGAAGGCAATGTCTTGGGGCTCTACATCAGTGACAATAACAACCGCGGCTGGTAATATGCCTGTTGGTGAGCTATCATGAAGAACAACAACCTGCTGGGGGTGGGAATAAGGCTTGACACGTTGTTTTAGAAGGAAGACTGGAGAGCTGCTCCAGGGAAGAGAAAAAACTGAAACTAATGTTTCTAAGAAACATAATTAAATAAATGATTTTTGATGAATTATCAGAAAAATTAAAGCATTTTCTAAGTTAAAATTTGTCTTTCACTTTGTGTTCATGAGTAAACATGATGTTCAACGTTGAACTGGATGAAAATGTTCCTCATACATGATATCAATGTAATTTTTCTGTTATGCATCAGACATTTGTTTATTACAATGGTTACAATTAGGAAATATGCCACATGTACTTAAAAGGGCTTCTGTTTTGAATGTATGCTGTATACGGTCCTGATGCAGAAGTACTTTGGTAAGTTATTTAAGTATAAATGAAGCAATTGTTGATTACTGTGAGCATTTGTCTTTGAGTAAAGTTACTTATCAAGTTATTGAGTGAATTCTCAAACACAATGTGCACAAACCTGGGAAAAAAACAAGATTGGATTTATTTTGGATAAATCATTATAGAATTGCTGAAACGATTGCTTTTCTGTTGCTAACTGCAACAAAGATTTAAGAAATGAGAAAAGCTTCTGATTAACACATGTGCATCAAATATAAATTCATGTTGCCATGGTGATGCAGCACTTTTTTTTTCCCAGCCACAGACAAAAAATTATCTCAAAAACATTCCTCAAACTGCTGCTATTTTCTGAAGTATTGTGCAGTCTAAGATGCACGTTTTCAGTAAAGCATTTCTGCACAAACACCAGTGTGACATTTTATTTCTGGTGTAAGCAAAATGTTAACATATGGATGAGGTTTGCCTATTAGTTTGTTTTTCATGAAAATTGCACCCATTTTTTTTTTAAATTGGAGCTCATGAAGCCATTTGGCATTTCCCTGTTGTGTTTTTTTTTTCTTTATAATTAAGGGACTGACGGTTTGACAGCTGGGAATCTTAATTGAACAATCACAATTCAGTTTTACATGGGTTTGGACAGTTCTGCAATCTGGATCTATCTCTGAGCACATAACACTAACATTTAGCTCGTCAGTTTTCTCGATTGAGCGTTTTGCAAGGATCATGTCACACTAAAAAAAAAAAAGCCTGAAGCTAGTATAAAGTGGATGTGACTCCTGATTTAGACAATATACAAATTTGCTGATAGAATCACGCTTACTGGATATTTTATATATCACCAGGTCATTTGGGGCATGTTTTTAAAACATTTGCTAACCCATCCATCCATCCATCCATCCATTTTCATCCGCTTATCCGGAGTCGGGTCGCGGGGGCAGCAGCTTAAGGAGGGAGGCCCAGACTCCCCTCTCCCCAGCCACTTGGGCCAGCTCCTCTGGGGAAATCCCAAGGCGTTCCCTGGCCAGATGAGAGGTATAGTCCCTCCAGCGTGTCCTGGGTCTTCCTTTGGGTCTCCTCCCGGTTGGACGTGCCCGGAAAACCTCACCAGGGAGGCGTCCAGGAGGCATCCTAACCAGATGCCCGAGCCACCTCAACTAGCTCCTCTCGATGTGGAGGAGCAGCGGGTCTACTCCGAGCCCCTCCCGGATGACTGAGCTTCTCACCCTATCTCTAAGGGAGAGCCCAGACACCCTGCGGAGAAAACCCAATTTGGCCGCTTGTATCCATGATCTCGTTCTTTCGGTCACTACCCAAAGCTCGTGACCATAGGTGAGGGTAGGAACGTAGATTGACCGGTAAATCGAGAGCTTCGCCTTTCGGCTCAGCTCTCTCTTCACCACGACAGACCGTTACAATGTCCCCATCACTGCAGACGCAGCACCAATCCGCCTGTCGATCTCACGCTCCACCCTTCCCTCACTCGTGAACAAGACCCCGAGATACTTATGGCACTTACACACTAGCACCGGGTCGGCTCCGATCGGTCGGCCTCAGTCGGCCCCGGCCCCGCCAGGTTGTTTACACACGTCTTCCAGGACACCCTTTGGAATGCAGACGTGATAGGCGGTCTCAGAAATGCGCGCGAAAATTTGGTGCGAATATATCAGTGATGTGGGCGGGTCAAAGGAGTGCGGAGAAGTCTGCCCGGTGTCTGCGCTCATCACAGCAGACGGGAACAGAGAAACGGCTGGGTGGGTCACCGCGAAGTCCGCGGTCTCTTCCTTATTAAACAAAAAGCTGCGTGGCAGCAGTGTGACAGAGAAACGGCTGGGTGGGTCAAAGGAGCGCGGATAATTCTGCGGTCTCTTCCTTATTAAACAAAAAGCTGCGTGGCGTCAGTGTGTGTGTGTGTGTGTGTGTGTGTGCGCGCGCGCTGCGCTCATAACAGCTGACGGAAACAGATAAAACAGCTTCAGTCAGAGGCTTGTTAAATCCTCCGCATTCAGAGTGATAATGAAGCGCGCATGGGGGAAGCCCCCGCTGGCGGATTCTATCCGCTAATCGGAGGTTCCCCCTAAAGGTAGGCGTGAATTTGAGCCGACCAATGAGTCGGCAGTGGGTGTGTTGGCCCGGTTTCGACAAAAAGCAGACCACCTTCAGATGAGGGCCGAAAACACGTACGGTTCAGCCCCAAAAATCCCCGGGCCACCCGGATGTGAAAGGAACATACCCAATCCCGCCCGGTCCGAGCCGGTGCTAGTGTGTAAGTGCCATCTAACTCCTCCACTTGGGGCAGGATCTCGTCCCTGACCTGGAGAAGGCATTCTACCCTTTTCCGACTCAAGACCATGGTCTCGGATTTAGAGGAGCTGATTCTCATCCCAGCTGCTTCACACCCGGCTGCAAACTGCTCCAGCGAAAGCCGGAGATCACGTTCTGACGAAGCCAACAGGACCACATCATCTGCAAAAAGCAGATACCTGATTCATAGGCCACCAAAACGGATCCCCTCACCATCTTGGCTGCACCTAGAAATTCTGTCCATAAAAGTTATGAACAGAATTGGTGACAAAGGGCAGCCTTGGCGGAGTCCAACTCTCACCGGAAACGAGCCCGACTTACTGCCGGCAATGCGGACCAAGCTCTGACACTGGTCGTACAGGGACCTAACAGCCCGTATCAAGGGGCCTTGTACCCCATACTCCCAGAGTACCCCCCACAGGGCCCCCCGAGGGACGCGGTCGAACGCCTTCTCCAAATCCACAAAACACAGTAGATTGGTTGGGCGAACTCCCACGCACCCTCCNTATGTATTAAAAATGTAAAATTTGAAGCTGAGAGGAATATTTAGAATTGATGTTGGTGAGAAATATTAATGAAAAGGGACAAGTTTGTGCACTGAATGCACAGAATTTGGTAGTAAACAGGTAAAAATATTACACATTGTGGCTTTAAAGCAGCAATCAGGAGTTTTCCCCTTTCAGGAATTATGTATGATTTTTTAGAAATCCGTAAAAGTGATTGTAGTGTGATATAATGTAAGCAATATGTCTTTTTTTTTTTTGCTAAGCCCGCCCCTTTCTCCCGTAAAATCTGTGCAATGGGAAACTGACCACCGAGTAAAACTAACCAATAGCGTTAGACTACCGCTTACGTGCTTCAAATTTAAGGAAGTACCTCGGCTGAAGCAGAGTTGATGAACTTTTCACGGACAAGTAAGTCTTTATAATATGAATATATGAAAACACAACATGACATGAGAATAATAATTGTAAAATGTGTTTTAGCTGTTTGTCGGCTACAGAAGCATATTCATAAACAAGAAACATGCAGTTGCCATCTTAAATAACCAAATCGACCAACTATTGCTGTGATACGCTTGTCAGCCACTAGATGGTGCCATTAAAATAAATACTCCGGAGAGCTACTTTAAGAAGTCATTGAATTTGATTTAGGCAAAAATACAAAAATCCACTGGCATTAAGGTGACCAAAAGTACACCAATGCTCACTCAGACAGATCAGGATTAGCTGCCTTTACGATGTAAAACAGAAATTATGATTGTTCAATTGAATCTCCCAGCTGTTCATATTTGATTTCTTTGTTTAAATATGAAGTAAAAATACTCAACACAATAACCTGAAATAGGTTTCAGATGGGTTCCAGATGCCTGTAAGTGCTCTGTCACAATTTGAGAAGAAATGTGTTACGTATTCAAAATTCCAGCAAAACATTCTGACACGAGGACACAGGGAAGATTAGAAAACCTTTTGAGACATTTTCAAATTCAATTTCACCATTGCCGTCGTTTGTCACAGTTACTTCCTCAGGCTAATCTAGGAGATAAGAGGGACTAACAAAAGTCTGGACTGAGAATGAGGATGCAGCCAGGTAGGATTTTGATTTATATTTTTTTTACTTATTTAGTTTCTTTTGACAGAATGACACTAAGAATTCAAGATTATTTAAGCCCAAAACAACAAACAAAACATACTTAACTAGAAAAGAAAAAGCTTTAATCTAACCACCGAAAACTAAAACATACAAACTCCATCTGGCTCGCTCCTCACTCACAACCAACATCAACATGAGAGAAAAGGTTGATGACAAAAACGGCAGCTTTCCCCTTCAAAGACAATCTGGGAAATACTCGCATACAAATTTAACCCAAGTGTTTACACAAGAAGTAAGAACCCAAGGCTTATACAAAAACACTGAGTTTTATGGCAGTCAATAAGAGAAACTCCACTGTCCTTTCATTGGTCTGTTTCCTGACTGAGTTCAACCTGTGAAAGCAGCAGCCAATGAGGAGAAGGAACTTAGTTTTACCTGGACCTTCAATTTGTCACCACAGAAAACTTCTACTGAGCCTAACTAGGTTCTGCTAAGGCTGTTAACTGAAAAATGCCATTAAAAGCTGTGGTCTATAGTGTGACGTCATCAAGGAGAGGAGGAGGAAATTTCAAAATTTGACCTGCTATAGCCCCGCCCCTCCAAGTAATTAAGGTCACCCACATCTTAATTTCCAGATGTCCACAGTTCTGTAAACTAATAATCAACTTGTTGTAGACTTTATCATCTCTCTTTGATCTATTTTTGAAGAAAGGGTCTAGCACCAGCTCCAGTAGGGCTAAAAACTGAAAAAACAAAATGTTTTCAACTATACAAATTAGTTTCTTATCCAGAAAAATTACATTAAGGAAGAAGAAAACAAAAGATTTTCAGTCTAGCATTAATTGAGCATTGACTAAGGTTAGCTAAAGTTGTTTGCACCCAAGTGTTTCAAGTTGAAAGCCTCCTTTCCACTAGATGTGAAAGCGCTGCGTAGTGTATTTCGCAGCAACTAGCTGCCGTTTTAGTGGACGAGTTCCTTTCCACAGGCAGAGAAGTGTAACATTTTGGACGCGTTCCAGAATCATTACATTTAGAGTCTATTTTTTATACGCTACGCTTCCAAAACACGTCAAAATCCACAGTTTAGTTCGGGCCAAACAGGAAGTCAAACACGAAAGCAGTGTAAAACATTTGGAAACTTTCAAAATAAAAGTCACATGCAGATAAACGTACATCATTTCCTGTGAAACCCCCGTAGCCGTTGTAAACAGAACAGAAAATAAGCCACAGACCTTTTTGGATACACACAGCTGTCTTTCTCCTTGCTTGTTATTGTGTGGGCTTCTGAAATCACACGTGGTGTTACAATTCTCCTGTGATTTTGTGACTTTGTGGGACCAGCGGCGTGGAATACTTTTGCCCCCATTTCATGTCAGAAACACTCCTGGTTGGAAGGGAGCTTGCGGGTAAAACGCCTCTATTATGTTACACAGCGATTTCACGTCTGGTGGAAAGGAGGCTTAAGTGTCTAAATACATAGATTGCATTTTCTAAAGATGCTACTGCGATTAAAGACATCATATCATCCTTTAAATAATAAACCAGCTCCGGTGGCCTAGTGGCAGAGTGTCCGCCCCGGAACTGGGAGATCAGGGTTTGATTCCCGGTCGGGTCATACCAAAGACTTTGAAAAAATGGGACCCAATACCTCCTCGCTTGACACTCAGCATTAAGGGGTTGGATTGGGGGGTTAAACCACCAAATAGTTCCCGAGAACGGCCACAGCTGCAGCTCACCGCTCCCCACCATGGGGATGGGTCAAATGCGGAGATGTAATTTCACCAGTGTGTGATGATGACTTGGGACTTTAACTTTAACTCACTCTGGGCATGTTATAATCCCAAATCAACAAAAATATGTTCTAATCAATATGATGCTTGACTGGATTAGGATAAACAGTTGGGAACAAATTCCTCATGGATAAAATGTGGCATTTGTTTACCCATTCATTTTTTATGATCAGTGTTTAGTGTTACTCTATAAATGCTTGTCTTTTATTACATCAATTTTTGCTGCAGACTCAAGAGACCTTTGATATTTCTGTATAAACATGTTTGTTTGAGTACTTCCTGGAATAAATGCTTCTGATTTGTCTCCTCAAGAGGACTGTATCATTTTACTACCATTAGAATCCGTGCTTGCTCTTAGCCAGAGATTAGGTGTGGGTAAAAACAAAAATCTCTTGTGTCTAAATTGCAGTGTTGTGCCGACCTATCAATCTGACTCAACCACTTCCCTACATAGATAAAGCTGCTCTATAATAACAGCACCTAATTTTGTCCTTTGCTCCACTTTTGACAATTATGAACACTAGAACGCTTTGTTATTTGAACGTGAACATGCACTGTTTTAGAGCACTTACTGAAATAAAACATTTCTGTCATTCTTCCCACAGGACATTGTCATTTTGCAGCCATTGGAATGACCTATTATTGTGAGCCAGGAGTAAGGCATAGTCCCACAACCTGCTTCATTCTGTTGTATTTGCAGTTTTATGCCAGAATGGATGCTAAACCTCCACTGATCTGCATAAACACAACCTGAGCTCTGCCCCTCTGCTCTCCCACGCACAGGCAGATTGATTTGCAGCCACAAAATGATCAAATATGCAAAAGTGCAAAACAGAAGTGTTGTGAGGGACAAAAGTGGCATTGTGGCTGTATTTTTCTTATTAGGGCTCAGCATATGTACGTTTTTATTCCTTTTGTTCTCCTTTGGGATATTTTTTTTGGGAGGAATAATGTGCGCTGCAGTCCTGTGTGAGCAATTGTGAAGCATAGCACGATGAGTGGCAAATACTGAATAGCAACAAAACACTATATTATTACCAGGATGTTTGTATTTATGTCATTTACTGTTTTATTTCTTTCAAGCACTATCCAACAGTTTAGGATTTCCTCAAAGGGCCTTTAAAGATAGATGTGTTGGGTAAAAGCCAAGTATGAAGATGAATGACTGAATCTGACAAATGGCACAGCAGTCTTGAATAGTAATCAGGCTGAAACACTGAGCTCCAACGCTGTGACTGAGCCTGGTAATGAACATGTCCTATCTGCAAATCTTATAAGACTCATTTTCTTCTGAACATGTAGTCGAGTCCAAGATCTTGTTTTCCAGCATGGGTCAAACTCATTTATTTGGTGCTTCTTCCATTTCCATCTACACTTGTTTTCTTCTCTCTTTTTTTATGTTAGGAGAAGATAGTGCTTATAAAATGGCATTTAGGCAGGCTAATGACAGACATCTTGCTCTCAGGCAGCAGCCAAATAGTGGAGTGCAAGGCTGTAACAGCCCACTAATTTATCTGCATAATAGGCAAAATTTATCAAAGCACATTGGGCTCTGCAGGGTAGGAACTGTGCTGGCAGGGATTTAATGGCCAGATGGGAGAAAACTGTCAAAGAAGACCATAAGGAAGTTGCATAGTCCCTGACTCTTGAACTTTTGCAGAGCTCTGACAAAGTTGTTTTTGCGCTTTCACCATGGAGACTTTCAGGATCTGACAGTTCAGCTTTTTCATTATTTACATTATAATTTATCCCTCTATGCAATCAAAACAGTATAATATATTTATATGTATTGTGATGATGTTGCTTTTAATTTAATGATTGAATAAATGTCTGAAATGATCATTTGAAGTTGATGATTAATTTTTTTTATTACTTCCGTCATGTATTCCAGCCTCATACACAGTAAAATGAGAAGTGTTAATTCAACACTAAAAGAGTCAATTTCATCACTGAGCCAGAGAACATATGGTCCCGCCCTGTACAGTGTAAAAGTTACACTGATCTCACAATTGTTAAAATGCTTTGACTCTATAAGATAAGTAACACTCACAGTGTTATTTGACACCGCTATTTTTCAAGTGTTATTCTAACACTAGCTGTTGTAATGAAATTTTAACTCTTACGAACGGCACAGCGGTCTCATTCCCATGACCGACCTCCTCACTTATAGTGCCAACATGACAAAACAAAAAACACAACATTTGCAACAGTAAATGAATAAAAGTGAAGTAGTAACTAAGAACAACACAACCCCCACCAAAATAAATATGCATAAACACCCCAAAATAGAACAAACTAACCAAAAACATGACTACCCACAATGCACCCCGCCAACAGCAGCTCCCAAAGTGGGCGGGGTCAGTAATTTTTACACTGTTTTGGAGTAATGTTTTATCTGGATTATAGAGTACTAGTAAATCCAAAATAGTGAATTTCTTGACAGGTTACAATATAAAGAGTCATTTAAAAAAATCTGTTTTAAGAATATCAACACCAACTCTGCAAGACAAAGGGAGGTATTTTACACTCATTTTCATTGAATTGACTATGACAGAGTTCCCACACTCTGACACTGGTTATTTAACACTTGGGATTTAGTCTAAGAATTTATTGTAGATATTTTTTTTAATTCTAAGTTTAAAAAAAAGGATATATATATATATATATATATATATATATATATATATATATATATATATATATATATATATATATATATATATATATAAAATAGCTAAAATTATATAGACTCCATGTGATATTTCCTTTCAGGTTCTACAAAAATCCCAACTTGTCCATGGTCCTCTTTATGAGCAAAACAGAATTCAAGTTTCATATTGCCCTGAATCTGTCTATGCCACCTAAACTCTTGTCTTCTTTTTCTAGCCATCAAAAATCTCTGTTCTCTGAAAATGCATGAGCTCAGTGCAGGAAATAGATCAGAACATCTGCTGAAAAAGAGACACAAACGTCGCCTTTGAAGGTTTGTGGCGTATTATTTTTGGTAAAGCTCTTATTTGCATCAAGGCTAATGACTTCTAAGAAGCTAAATTATGCCTCTGGAGACTTGCAAGTAAAAGTCATCACTTCACATTTAAGCTGTGACAAAGCTCAAAATGAACACCGATATGAAAACAAAACCTATTTTCTTTGGACTTACAAAGAACTTTGGATCTGAGATGTGTTAAAAATGCACATGAGCTGTGTAGTTAGGTTGTCAGATGTCAAGAACAATAGTGTCTTAATATATCACAATCTCAGAATCCATCAACTTGATCTATAAGCCTTTTTTGTGGCTGTGAATAGTAAATATGTTTGATTTTTAAATTATTTTGGCAACACATTACATGGAGCTTCATAGCAACACCATTCAGAAAGGACTGAGTCTCTGATTCAGTTATTTGTTTACGAGACTGATCCTAGATGAAGAACATCCAGCTCCAGTGGCCTAGTGGTATGAGTGTCCGCCCCGGGACTGCCTCCTCGCTTGACACTCAGCACTATGGGGTTGGATTGGGGGGTTAAACCACCAAATAGTTCCCGAGCGCGGCCACAGCTGCAGCTCACCGCTCCCCACCATGGAGATCGGTCAAATGTGGAGATGTAATTTCACCGGTGTGTGATGATGACTTGGGACTTTAACTTTAAACTTGGATCGTTGACTTGGATGTCAGTCTTAACTTAAAAGATGGGATAGATGTTTATCTTGCCATTCAGTCAAGCTACTTTTAAAAAAGAAAAAATTCTAAGGTTCAACTCTCTGTCTTAATAACTTATTGGCAAACTAAGACACCTGAAGCTGCTAGTGTCAGCCAGCCATACTTGCAAGGCACCATTCCTATTAGATAAAAGAACGCAAAGGAACTTTTTCTTTTTTGAATACATTTTACTTCACATTTAACAAACTATCAATTTCACAAGAAAGTGAATTAATGTGCATGTATTGAACGTTTTAGAAGGTTGAATGTTCAAACCTCAACCCGTTAAATGTTTTTAAGGCTTTTTCACTCTTTTCACAAAAATAGCCACGTTTACGTCTTTCGTAAACTATAAAGCTTCTCTGTCCAAAATACAAAAAATCCCTGTCAACAAAAGTGTCTCAACTAGGATGTAATTGTGCAGCTTGACATCTTGACCTGCACAGTTTGCTCGTTTTTGTGTTAACCGTTGTAGTAAACTGATTTTTTTTTTGCATCTTTCTATTTGAAAAGAGAAATTTTAGAAGCAAAACATCTTCAGTAAAATGAAGAATTTAACTTTTGATTGCAACTGATTAAGTGATAGAACACACTATTGGAGAGTGTGGCAGAACAACTCATTGTTCCATCAAAACATTACAAAAAATTACAAATTCTTAACAATGAATAATATATTTTGTTCTTTTCAAGCCCTTGAGATTGTACATCCCACAACCGAGAGGAACAGCGTCGAGAGCGACACATCTGCTAATTACAGGAAACAAAATGTTCTAGCTAATCTGAGATATCTTGATCTTGCTTGAAACTTTGTCCCTACAGTGACAGCAGGGGACATCTTTTGAAGATTTTGATGGGTTTAATATTAATTCCTCTAAAATGCAAAGTTGCAGTAGAAGTGCCTCTCCATGCAGGCCCTGAAGCCAAGTTAGGGTGTTTTTGAAAAAGCAGCAGAGGAGAGAGAAACAGTGAGATAGAGGGAGGGAGTAAATGAGAGAGAAGATCAGCAAGAGGAGGAGGCGGACAAGACGAAGACAGACAAATAAACATCTCAACAGATTGACCAGAAATGGGAGGCCACATGAACGATACAAAGTGAAGGAGTGACACAGCCAGAATTCAAAATCTCTTCAGTAAACATAATCATTCCCTCTTAAGATTCTGGCGGAAAAAAGTAATGGAAAAACTCTTCCTTATGGAATAGGAGCAGATAATGCATTCTGAGCACAGGATACCTGCCACTGCTTAATTACAAGATCAGTGTCTTAATTACTGACTGTAATAAGACAACAGAATCACTGTCATTTTGCTCATTACCTGAAATGTGAGCGTTACGGTGGACTTTTTCACACCGTCTACTTCTGTGATAATGTAATATGAAAGCTAAGACAAATCATCCTCCCTCGCGTAAACACTGGCTCTGAATTTAAACAACAGCTGAGCAAAATGGCGAGAGGAAGTGGCTGGCAGAGCTGAGGCTGACAAAATTAATTTGCAGTTACTGGGTTTGACATGATGTTTTTGTTGCAGGGGAACATCTGTTTTCTTCTTTGGATGAACCCAGAAAAAGCCGGCAGGTCTAATATAAGTTTAGGTAGTGTATAGTGTGGCTCTGGATCAAGTATTCAGCAATCTTCTTTTCTCTGTTTTGAATAGCTATTCGTTTATTCTTGTATTTATGAAAAGAATGGTAGAATTTTAATATCTGTGAGGTCGTTTAATGTACTGTTTTCTTGTTGCCTAGGAATCTGAGTGCATTATTCTGTTTTTGCTGCACCAAGTTCCTGTCTTTTGTGTCCTTGGAAGTTTCTGTTGAGATGCACTGAATAACTCAATGAATGTAGTTAATGAATAAAGGGCTCTCTACTTTTGAGCTTTGCAGCAAACTTAATAATTGAATTATGCATTATTTTAATTTAACTTTAATTCTCCCATTCTGTTTTTGGTGCTCATGAACTTGATCTGAAGGTGAGTTTGGAAATTCAGGTTCTCATGTCTGCTATTTGCAAATGATTTTCTGTTGGTTTCTTTGAACCATTGTCCTCCAGCATGCCCTGGGATGGTTTTCTGCAGAGGCTGACGCAGCAGAATGACCTCCAAATCTGAGTCCATGGTTCTAAACCTGAAAAAAGTGGAATGCTCATTTTGCTTGGCATGGTCACATGAGGGAACCTGGAGTTAGAGATGCTGCTCTTTTACAATGAAGAGTCCAATGAGGAGGTTCAAGCACGTGATCAAGGTACCTTGAGGTTTTTCCAGACACGCACACGACTGGAAAGACACCATCGGGTAGACCCAAAAGTCAATCAAGAGAATATATTATTTCTAGCCTGAAATCATATTTGTGAGTTTCATTGCTGGATCTTTACCATTGAGGACTGACATTAGTTACATGACAGAAGTTAGACAAATGATTCTAAAATCCCTGTTTCATTTGAAGTTTGCTTCTATCTCTGATTCAAAAAGCTGCTTTTCTAGATATATCACCCTATTTGACTATAGATGTTGTACACATTAGGAGCTGAGCAGAACCCCATAGGGACTACTTAAAGCTGTTATAGCGAATCTGCAAACAAGCTAGGTTTTGATCACAAACACGTTCACGAAAAACCCACCCCTCCCCTTGGGTATCTTCCCTGGATCCGTGTTGACCGAAACCGGAAACCCACATTGCCAGAGGGCACCAGAGAGCACTAAACACCACTCACTGTTTCTATGTCCAACGGTTTTTTGATGTGAAAATGAAAAATGATGTTTGATTTCCAAATTTGCTAAATGAGGTTTAAAAGGCAGTACTGGCGCTGCAAACACTAGCCTAAAAATCTACCTCTAACATTTTATCTGCTGCTCTGTTCAGTAGAGTGGCAGGAACAGAACACCTGTTCCAACATTTGCTCCTCCAGACAGGTAGGGACTCTAGAGATACAACTGGGGCCCAAATGTAATCGTGCACTGTGTTACTTGTTTGAGTAATGTACGGAACTTCAAAAACTGTCTGCGGTTTTACCCAATTAAAGAGAGCCAGGTGTTAATTAGTTGAGGCGCAAGGGGATCATCTTGGTTCTGATCCATACCTCTGTCTTTCACGGAGATTCAACACTTTAAAGTCCCAGCTGAGCTGAATGCACCACTGTGCTTGTCATTTACAATTAGGATGTTACAAAGATTTTCCAGAGTTCTACCAATTGTTCCCGATTCCCCTTCTCATCCCAGTCAAGTGAGTGGAACACGACGGATGACAAATCAGCAGGGTGAATATTTTCTTTCTGTCAAGTTTTCTCCTTTTAACTGTCTGACGGGAAACTGTAGCTCCAAACACAAAGCAACACCTGCTGAAGATGACATGAGGATAGAAGCATAGCAACAGTTTTCTGTCAGCCAGGATAAAACTGAAGTACAATAGCAAAAACACCCAAACCCTCATAAACTGGAAATGTTCTGCTTTACTATATGAGGCTAATGGGCACTCTCCATATCAATTAGCATGTATCTCATGAAAAAGTATAATTTGTGAATGTTCATACACTTTTTAACTACTTTCTTTTATTATTATTGTCTTTCTGGACATTTTATGCTTTGCAGCACTGTAACATGTTTAGTAGCAGAGGCTGTACAGTATTCTGTGTGCGAGTGATTTAAAGAGATGCAAATGAACAGATGTGTTAATAAAACGTTTATTACTCCTTCTATCATCACTTTTTATGAGTGAGCCAAACATTTAGATGTTGGGCCTGATCAGGAACCTCTGACTTTCTAAGTCAGAGTTTTAACTTCAGGGACATTTCAGTTGACCTTCCCAACCTGAAACTTCAACTTTTTGACTTTCATGTACAAAAGCAACACATCTCACAGGACGAAGGTTTAGCAGGGCAGTAGCTCAGATATAACACATACGTACAACCAGCATTGCAAGGCAGATCTTGATTTTTGATTATAAATAAACGGTGCTAGTTTTGTTAAATCCATCAAATTATACAATTTTAAAAGCATTTTAAATACAAAAACACTCTCACCTTTCTTTTTTGAGTAAAATGTGCTTGTTGAGATGATAGCCATTTTTTAAAAAGGGGAAAAAACAGGTTGGGAAGGCCACACCCCCATACAAGTGACATCATTTTAAAGCTACAGCTGTCCTTTCTCAAAACTATATGGATTTAGCTGAGTGGCATGCGTAGTGTGAGAAATATGATCAGAAAACAAATGTGCACTACAGTGCACAAAAATGAATTGCTGGGTCTCAGGAGGATATATGTAATCTTTAATTATGTGATTTAAGATTTATTTTCAGATGGCATCACTTAATTAAACTAAATTAATTAACGTAAAAGACGTTGGAACGACATGATCACATTTAATCAGACATGTCAGAATTCTTCAGAAAAAAAAGAAAGAATAAACGTATGAAAGATTGCATCATTATCAGAAATTTGGCCATATTAAAACAAAGCTTACTTAAGGACTTCAAATGGGACATTAGGAAGACAGGAAAAAACATATGTACATAAACATGTAAATGCTAAATAAAGTTGTTATGGCCACTGCCTGTCTGTCCTGAGAGCGGACATCGTCTGCTTCTGCTGACCTGTCTGTTCAGCACCATGGACAGCGGCACACCAAGAAGGGGCTTTCAGCCCTCCTCCCTCCTGGATGCGGCCGGCACAGTTGTTCAGAATAACCTTGATGACACCTAAGGAGTGATTCTCTAAGAAAACGTCGAGGCTGCCAGTTGCTCTGGGGCCTCGGATCTGTGCTGATGCCCCCAGATCTCACTGAATAGCCACGCTAGTGTTCCTGTTAAATCCAACTGTTTGATATCTCGATGCTTTAAACTACCACTTGTGTGTTTGCCTTTTTAATAGACGTAGAGCTTTGTTAGTGTTCTGTTTGTAGGTTTTCCTCAGTTGTTAAAGAGTGTTACTTTTTGTTGCACCCTCCTTCACCGTTTTAAATCTGGGTTGTAACAAAAGGAAAAATACACCTGGAAGCATGGCATTGTCTACTGTCTTTAACTATTTAGAGCCTGAAATATGGAATAATAACAATTTGAACAGAACTATTAATTGTCAAACATATATAATATATAAGAATTACATAATAATCTGTTATAATTTATCATCTAATTATATAACAATATACTTTTTAATAATGAAATAAAATTGTCCCTTGCCACCTGCAGATCATCGATGAGAAGGTAGAAGAAATGTATACATCTGTATATGGAAGGTTTTTGTTGAAATTGCTAATCCTAATACATTGGTCCCTTGTTTTTTGGGGGGAGTTACGTTCTAAAAATTACCTGCAATAGTCAAAATCTGCAAAATAGTCAGCTTCATATTTTACAATTATTATATATTACTACTATTGGGGTCACACACACACATACACACAAAAACACACCAGAATGTCCGTTTCTTGTCACGACCCTGTCCTAAACTCCTCAGTTTCCCCCACCTCAGTCACTATCCAGCCTCATAACTCCATTTCCAGCCTTCATTCCCTTCAGTCCAACATCCAGACTCAAGTTCCCATCATGCACCTCACTGGACTTCCGGCTCACGTGAAGTTTCCCGGGCCTATTTCAGGAAGTGCGAATCACTTATAATGGCTCAGTCATCACTTCGGCGTTCCGACTCCACCAGCGTCCCAATCGCTCCCAGAGTTGATCCAGAGCTTTCCAGACCTGTCCAGTTAGTTTCCAGTCCAGCCTGTTGACTCTCCGTAAGTCGTTCTTTTCATTTCTGGAACCGCACGCACGCTTGTTTTCATTTGAGCTGCGTGCCGCGGCTTCCTATATTAATCTGCGTGTCTGTTCCAAACCCAGTGTCAGTTCTCCACGCTTGGGTCATACAACATGCTACATTCAGACTCTTGTCTGTTCAGTCCAGTCCAGCCAGTTCCTGATATTTCTCAACAGTTTTATTTCCAGCATGCGTGTATGGAGGAACCATTTTATTTGCACACACTCACTCCAGCGTTTCAAGCTCTCGTCGTCACGTTGTAGAGACTTGTGTCTCCTCCTCCTGTATATAAAGACACAGGAGCGCTGGTTACTAATGCGCTCCAGCCGTGGCACAGCGCGCTCCCGCTGACACAGCCGCTCTCCTCTCCTCTGCAGACATGCTCATCCGCCACAATGTTTTAAGGCTGTAAAACCCCTCACTACACACTTTATACACTTTCCTCAGACAGGCATTGACATTTTCACACTTTTCTCTCTTGTTTAAACTCTCTGAAAGTTCAAACCTTTGTACCTTTGAACGGAGAACACAATGCACTGTAAAAAAAATAAAAGCATGCAAAACTGCACACAAAAAAATCTGTGAAACTGCGAGGCTGCGAAACATGAACCGCGTTATAGCGAGGGACCACTGTACTTCATCTGGATGCTTTATGGCCAGAAGTAGTTTGATGAGAATTGTTGACAAGGAGCTAACAAATCTGATTATAGAACCATTTTTAAGAGAAAACTGACAAATAAACCAAAATCAGTTCATTTCTTAAAGATCACATTTTTGGTGAACTATCATACATACTGTATATTCTATGTACCTGCTTCATCCTTTTCATGGTCATGGGATCTGGTGTCTGCAGTCTACAGGTGAGAGCTTGGTTACAACCTGGACAGGTCACCAGTTCATTACAGCGCCAAGACAACCATGCACACTCCCATCTACTGTATAAGAAATATGAACTCACAAACAAGTCTAACATGCATGTGTTTGGACTATTAAAATTTGGGTGATCAGAGAAATATTGCACAAGCATTAGAAGAACATGAAATTGGAGAATCTCACTATAATAAACTAATTCAATTTTAGTCTGTCTTTTTTGTAAAATATATATTTGTACCACAATATTTATGGGTTACTTAAAATACAAAAAAAGGACTTATAAACTTTAATAATACATTCACAAAATACTAAAATAAGGAAAAGCTCAGTACTTAATGGACAACAGTGAATTTCTTTCTCTTCTGAAACATGACTGTTTAAATTTCAAATTAAATGGGAAATTTGCAACATTTATTTTTACAGAATGCCAGTGAAAAAGGGAAAAAATGTGGACCAGTTAATCAAACAACATCCCATAAAACTACTTCTACTAAAACATATAAAATAATGTATCATAAGACAACACTGGATGATTTTATAGACTTAATCTGGTGTCAAAATCTGTCTGTCAGTATTTGGTTAATAGAATATTTTTGCAATGATGAGCAAAAGCAAAGATTTTTAGATCTAAAACCTAAACACTAAGTCAGTTTATAGACACTATTCTTACATCTATTGTATTAGCTTGATGCATATAGAGGGCCTTTGTACATTTTCTTGTTTCTGACATTTTTCTAACTTAAGACATAAATGGCACGGTGTGAATATGCATAGAAAATGGATTAGCGGTGACAGAATTGTACTTGCGTCTAATTTGCATTGCTGCAGAAATAACTTGCTGCAGTTGTTGCACGGAGCCTTGTAAACACCTTTGTTTTGTACAATGAGAGGCAGGTGGAGGGTGGGGGCATTTTCTGAACAACATGCAAATACAGAATAATAAAGGATTTGAGGAACCATATTTGCATATGAACAAAGTCTTCACTTATGGGAAACGCTTGAAGCCAACAGTCTGGGTGAACCCTCAGATGACTCATGTGTCTTATGGATGAGCGCATGCAGAAACGGCTTGTGGATTTTGCTTTTCGGTGAGTTTTATAGAATTAGCCTGGCTTTGGAGCTATAGGATTTGGCACAGACACCAACGGTCCTTTAACATGCTACCATAATGTTGCGGAGCACTTGTATAGTCACTTGTGCAAATGTTAACCAGAGAGCATCCAAGTTCTGAAGCACAAGTCTGTGTGAAGAAACCACAGAGGGACTGGACAATTAATTGGATGGGCTGCATGCATGTCCTGTGTTTGTTGTGGATGGAACGGATGGATAACAGAGCAGAAGGGGTGTCTGGCTATGATGAGATGTACAATTGCAGCTTTCAGAGCACAAAATTTGTGTGTGTGAGTGTGTGTGGGAGGAGAGAGGCAGGGGAAAAAAAGAGAGAGAGAGAAAGAAAGCAAAGGAAATCCATCAGAGATTGAAAGGCATGTCACTCAACTGAGCGACTCAGCAAGGTTTATAAACACAGAGGGGGGCTCGCTGGGGCTAGAGAAGACGGGAGAGAATAAGACAATAAAATACGACTGAATGATGCCCCTCTAAATTTCATTTTGGCATAAGGGCCCGTCAAGTGGTAGAATGTGGGATTTTTGTTCTTTTAAAGAAAAATATTAAAATATCAAGGGCTGAAATCTGCAGTGGCTCTGGAGGAAAGGAGTCAGAGGGGTACAGAGAACTTAAGTGCCTGCCAAGACTACAGAACAGCATCAGCACCAAGATAAACTCACTCTAGAAATAAAAAGATTTGGTTGAGCTGATGAATATTATTATGTCATAATTATTTTTGTTATTTGATTTAGCTTTTTACAGAAACGTCTCGCTTAGGTGAGCTTGGAAAACCCCTAAATCAATATTAAAGCAATTATGAGGAGGATTGATTGATGTAAATCCAAATTTATCTTCATGTATTGCCTCCTAGGAAATGTTGGACGATAAAGCAGAAACAGGCATAAATTTCAAAGCACTACACAGTAGTGCTTCAAGGATCAAGCCAGTTTCATCTCATTAAATCAAACTAAGCAAATAAATGCTAATTGAAATGACTTAAATCACTGCTCTCACACTCTAATACACAGGTGAGCCTAAATACCTGTTACTGCACTTTTCTTACAGGAAACTGATAGTGACGTAGAATTTCTAAATTTCAGCTGTGTCTCACCATGTTTCTTTCTCTCTGGCTCTCTTTCTTTCCCAGTCAGCTGTGTGATAGACTGACCTAGGGGATATAAATGACATGAATTCCTATCTATCATCCCTCCCCCCTTCGCCTTCTCCTTCTTCCTCGCTTGTGCTGTGAAAATCAAAGACTGCTGAGCCAAGGGGAAAAAAGATTCCATCAATCTTCACTTGTCCCTAACAGTCACGTTTACCTGACAAAGTTGCACAGCACTCTGTGAAATGCAGCTCCTTCCTGCCAAAGCCTTGGCTTATGCCCCTGAAATATTGTTTCTTTCTTTATATTAAATTCTATTTAATGGGCTGCCTTGGTGTCTCAGCAGGTGTAGGTGCGTACTGTGAACTTGCAAGATCATGAAATCTGTCTCGTGACCTTCGTCACATGTCTTCCTCTCTCTATTTTAGGAAGGTTTGCTGAGCGTGCAGGCCTTGTTTCAATGGTACCTAGCTTAACTTTCATACAATAACAGACGTCCACTGGAATCTGACCTGTATTGTTGTTTACCAGTGGCTACTACAACTCTACAAACCTAAAGGGGATTCAACAAGTTGTGCTGCTTTTCTGTCGACCAACACACATCCGTAGCTTCTCAGTAATGCTGTTGTAGCAAAACCAGCTTAGTGTTTATGTTGAATTTACAACAAAATAAATCTGATCAAACTTACAGCTTGCTCCATGTGGCATAACTATAGTATTTACAGTCTTTGTCCCATGTAAAGGTCTCTGAGAAATCATTAAAGGTGCCTAGAATTCAAAACCACATTTACCTTGTTTCTGTTAAATGGAAGCAGCTTGGCGTGTTTAATGTAACATACCAAAAAATCTGTGCCAACCTGCTTTCCTATGCAAATTAGTAATGTTGTAATGGCCACGGAGAAATGGTTGGTTCTGAGAAAAGCCGGGTTAACACACCATCTCCGCTTGCCTTCAGCAGCAGCAAAAGGCAGTATTACTAGAAGACTGACAGAAATGTGTCTCCGGGGTGGACAAGGTAGATTTGTTGATTTCATAGTTCAACATGTCTGACCTGGCTGGGGTCGATCTGCAATGGCCCTGGTAGTGTAATACTATTTTCACTATTATCACAAATGCACAATCAGCGACAGACAACCAATCCCCTGGCTAAGCTTCTTGTGTGACATTTTAAACCGTTGTTGAGTTTTAGATCATTTTCTTTGTTTCCTTGTGTTAAAAAACGAGTAACACCTAAATCAACTTTTTATTGCTGGTAACCTGTGTCGAATCTCTATGAAACGTTACGGCTCAGAGCCGCTCGCCTCCTTAAAAAAACATCCTCCTCCCATTCTTCTACTGATCACAGTGGACAGGAAATCCTCCAGTCTGCTGCAGTTCCTCTGTTTGCTCGTTCTCCTGAGCGGTGAGTCTGCTGTGTGCGTGCACTTGTTAATGGCTCGTTAACTGAGAAACTCAGAGAGGGCCCGGGGGGGTTGAGGGCGCTGCTGTCAATCACTTCCACAGTGCGGCTCTCTCGGTCCACCAAGCGACGCCTCCTTTGGGCGCATTTTTCTAACAGGAAGTGTGGGTGAAGTAAATCTCCACCTATAGGGTGTGACTCACCCTTTAAGTTTAAATTCATTTAGTCCTTGTGTCTTCTAATTATTGTTGTTCAGCTCACCACTCGTCTGTTTTCTATCAACTAATCAGTCTAGCTGTCCTTACTCAGTAATAATCCTCTTCTGTGTATAAATAGTCTGTTCTCATTCATTCCTGTTTTGCCTTCCTGTTATGTGTCAGCTCACCTGCAATTTTCTTAGGTTTAGCTTGCATCATGTTTTTGTTTATTCTTGCTGTCATATCAGCTATTTTTCATTAAGCCATATTTGTTTCATCTCAGTTTTTATTCCACATTTTTGGTCTGCATTTGGATACTTTTTAATCCCTCATGATGGCATAAACATAAAATCTCTGTTGTGCTGTGGATAAGTTCAAGAAAGTTTGAAGGACCTCAGCTTGGAGAAATACAGTCTAAATATTGTAAGTAAATGGCTAGCTTGATCAGGGCCAAAATTAAGGTGGATTGTTGCCAGCTTAAAACACTAGTCTCAGAACTCCTGGATTTCATTTCTGCCAAATTTCCAATCTTTAAAACAATTTTTTAAGTGGTTCGGTCAAGCTGTAATCCTCCTGAATTCCCACTCTACACGAGTTATTCCTCAGTGACAAATATTCATTGAGAGAATTGTCCTCAGTTAACTGGATAAATTATATTTCAAGGCGGATATATTTAAGCACTGCTTTGTAGGGTCTCCAAAGCTGGAGAATAGCAGTCCTCATTATTGTGATGTGATATTTCCCTGAGACAGATCAGACAGCAGATGTTAACTGTTCCTCTAAGCTTGAATAACCCCTAAAATCTTTGCCTGGCCATATTTTCCATTGCTTTGTTGATGATGTTATTGCAGATATGCTTATGATGGAATTTCTAAGTATAGAACATTCCCTTGGATTGGCTGAAAGCCCAGAGGATCAACATCATTATTGCAGGCCAGAGAAGAGCTGCCCAGAAGCTTGTCCCCAGAGGCTGCTTAGTAAGAGGACAGTCCAATCAGTGGTGGAGTTGAAGCACCTGAGAGCTCACAGTTTCCAGAGCTTTTTTTTTTAAAGGAGGATAAGAGAAAAAAAAAAAACATTTGCAGTGAATGTATGACATGGCTGCAGGGCCTCTCAGGACAATGTCACAACCCTGCTCTTCCTCCAGGCCACGTTTCTGTTTATCTCATATATTAGCCCCTCTAGCTTTGTTGGGGTTTTAACACAAGAGGATTCCACAGGTATAGACACATTCTGAAGAAAACAAAGCCTATATGAGAACATTTGGCCTCTCAAGGTCACATTTACTGTGTTTCTAAAATAACAGATTTGGGATTACACATCAGTATAGGGCGTATGTAATTCTTAGATATTGCTTCTCTGGGTCAAGAGTTTACAAAATCCTGTCCTTTCTTTAAAGGCCAAGAAATTCTCTGAGTTATATGTTTGGATTACTGCATGTGGGGTTTGAACTAATTTGATTACAGAGCTACTGCACACCAAACAATAATGTATTGCATCATTGTTTAGAAAATCACAGAGGGCAGAACACTAGTTGAAAGTAAAAACAATAAATATTTCAAAATAAACCACTTTTCTAAGCTTTGAATAACCATGTGTTAGCTCTCAGAAAAAGCAGAAAACATCTTCTTGTGCAAAGGATGTTTGAGCAGAAGCTGTGTGAACAATGAAGCTGCAACTTTAGATGTGAGGAAGGGTGCAATTTAAATTTTTGTAGTTTTCTGTAACCCTTTTTATTAAACTGGTAGCACAGTAATATAAGTGTTCTCCATTTTTAAATGACAATATAAACAAATGAAGGATCACAATAATCTGTGCAATCACCTGAGCATGTAACAAACTCCAACATTCCGGTCATGTTAAAGATTCAAAGACAGAGGAAAAATGGGGAGGGTGCCAATTTGAAATTTGAAAAAAAGAAAAGGGATAAATAATAATAAATAAATTATAGGCAATTTATTCAATAAATTATATGCAAAGCCCTATAATATATATACTGTATAAATTCCCATCTCACCCTCCGCAGGTTGTCTCATCCCTGTAAGCTCGGGTCCTCTACCAGAGGCCTGGGTGCTTGAGGGTTCTGCAACTGTATATATACTGTATATATATATATATATATTTTATTTTATTTTATTTATTCTTTATTTAACCAGGAAGGTCCCATATATATATATATATATATACACAGTATTTATATCTATATATATAGTTATGCTGCATGTGGTGGGAATAGGTGTGTGTGTGTGTGTGTGTGTGTGTGTGTGTGTGTGTGTGTGTGTGTGTGTGTGTGTGTGTGTGTGTGTGTGTGTGTGTGTGTGTGTGTGTGTGTGTGTGTGTGTGTGTGTGTGTGTGTGTGTGTGTGTGTGTGTGTTCGTTCTCTTGTTGATTATGTGTATTTCTTTTCTGATGTGTGTCTGGTGTCATGTTTGTACTAGGTAGGGAGCACAGGTGCACTTCTAGCCTTGAGGTTTCTTCACGCTGCTGCATTTCTCTTTTCCTTGTTCTAATAACATTCCATTACTTTGTTTATCCTAGTAACCATCTCCTGAGACTTTGGGCTTATTTTTGAGACAATATGTAGCATTTCTAGTGGCTAAAATGAACAGTAATTGCTACATTTTATGACTCTTTAAGGGCTGTTTTATGGGTGGAAGGGGAGTGAGTTGATGAAGTGGAGCTGACTAAGCCCTGGCATTGTTTCTTTATTTTTTAATTTCAGTTTTTTTTTTCACCATACTCCATCCATTTAACACTCTTTTGTGTGGTAGCATTGTTTTATGATTGGCATGGGAGCCAGTAATGTAGGTTAGCAAAAGTTTTCAAACCTTGTAATTTGACACAATTATCATCTTCTGGTATCCTGCTGTTTAGTTTAGGAAGGTGGTTTGGCTGGAGGGAATGAAGTAGATCATAAACATGGAAAGTCTGCCTTAAAATGAATGCAGCACCTGAAGTGTTTGGAGAAAGCATGAAGTACATGAAATGGTTCTGGTCTTCCAAAACACCTTTAGGCCTACACCTGCCTGTTGTTGGCTTGTCGAGCTGAATGGATTTTAGGATAAATATCTATTTTAAAAATGTAAAGATTTCATTGTTTTAATGCCAGTAAAGCCTAAATGTCACAAGTGACAAAAATAAGTAGCATTAAATAAATTAAACTGTTTCAAAGTGTTTTGAAACATTCTCAATTCCCCAGCAAGAGTGGAAGGACTGTGTGCTTACACTTCGAACCTGTTTGAAAAAATTGTAAGCTAATGTGTTCTCTTAAAACAATTGCGAGAACATTGCGTGCCGGGAAGCCATCTTAAACTTTCTTTAACTTTCTTTGCTTCTCATTTTATTTTCCACTAGTCAGGAGTGGAAAAAATGTAAGGCAGTTTTCAAAGGAGTTGGTGACAAATTTAGGACAAAACAAAGATATTTATGACAAAATTCACTCTCTTTCACTTTTTTTCACAGGTATTCCTCATTGGTGTCACAGTGAGCTGGTGCCTAGCACCAGCAGCTACAAGTGAGAGGTGGGGGATGCCCTGGACAGGGTGCCAGTCCATGACAGGACCTCACAGAGACAAATAAGACACTAACCCATTTGCACACTCTTACGTCCCGGGTGTCTGGGGTACCTGGGTATAACAGATGGTAAATAAGGTAAAAATTGGCTTTAATAGATTTTTGTTCAGACATTACTGACGGCAAGAACAATCTCTCACAAGAAACTATATAGAATTTAACAAAAAGTAATCTGATAAGGGACTAAACCAACTATAATAAAAGTACAAAACTGACAAACATCACTGCAACAGTTGCAGTCCAGTAAGCTTAACCATCAAGCGTTTCTGTTGTGATGATTAACCTTGATTTTATTCAGCCTTGTCTATAGAGGTGTAAAAGAATCCCAATGGTTTTGGTTCAATCCTTTTGGTTAAACCAGTTCTTTTCATAAGACTCCATGAGTCTTGGGTGAGGATTTTCCTGTATATTCAACTATGGAAAGTGTCTGCTGGTTGGTGATTGATGATTCCTGAAGGAAGTGGACAAAACAATAATTGCTGTATTACACATATACCAGGTGAAAGGGGCAAAATAAACAAAAAAAAAACAGGTTTATGGAAAGAAGTGAAGAAATTACTATAAACTGCAGGCATTGTATAAAGATGAGTAATATGAGATATTAAAGGTTTTAAAAAATCTCAAAATGATTTGAAAATGCCTAAGGTGACAAAAATTCCCAAATCAAGCCTTTGTTGACTTTGACAGCGTTATGCCTCTTATGAGGCCAAATAAAATATGAAATCTTTCATGACACCAAGCAAGCTCAGCTGTTAAAAGAAGAACATTATTGCCCAAATTTAAAGCTGCTCATTGATTCAGCTAGGCCGTTGACAGCACCCTCAGGGCGTTTAAGTGATGAAATGCTCACAGACCAGGATATATGTATATCATCTGAAGAGTCTGCTTTTCAACTTGAAACTACAAATCACTGACAATGTTTAAACACAAAATCTGTCTGTGTATTCTCCTGTCCCACACCTTCCTTGATACCCTCAAGCATCTGTCTATGAGCTGTTATTAGACTGGATCTTCAAATCTGAATGGAATTCAGGTTCATGAGACAGAGTTTCTCCATTCAGGCAGATCAACATAAACTATGGAGTTTACTGGACTGAAAATATTTTTTTCTACTTTAAAAGGCAAATGCCATATGTGCTTCAAGCACACAATAAGGATGTTTGGAGTGATTTTGGACAAAATGAACTAAAATGTTGTGCATGCACCCATGTAAAATATGACCAGATTAGATTGGCTGTTGTATATTTATGTATTTCCTGTCAGGTCAACTCATTTGCTGATAACAACCTTGTTTAAAGAGGACATATTGTGCAAAACTCACCTTTTGCAACCTTTTGTGCTGACATGTGGGTCTCTACTGCCTGTATAAACACTCTGAATGTGAAAACAACTCGTCCATCCTTTTTCTCAGTGTTTAGATTGAGGAATGTCTTTTTTTCCAAGATGGCAGCCCTACCAGTCTGTTGTTTGTCTGTTGGTCCCTGACTGTTATACATTTTTGTGTTTGTGTGCTCTTATAGTTAATATTTTCTTTCCATTTTTGGAAAATTTTGGAGTGGATGTTATAATTAACATTCTCAATATTTTTTGGGAAGTTTTTGATTCATGCAATTTGGCAGATGGTCTTGGATTGTTTCCCCACCTCATCCCTTGTTGCAGAGACAGTGAGGCCTGCAGTCTGAGTCAGATCCTGTTTGACCACATTCCTGGAAAACCAAGGCCTGCTGTGTGACACCTTGGCTGGCCTGATCTTTCACCATTTTCAGCTAGGATCCTGCTGGTTTCTACCTGGCCCTTCCTGGAATTCTTCTGGTCTCTGCCTGGCTTTATCTGGTCTCTGTTAGCCTGACGCGTGCTCTCCATCATCTTCTAACTGGATCGCTTGTGTCTGCTACACCTGCTTGGATCCTGGTTCATCTGTATCTCCCAGAGATTGGCCCTGCTGCACCCCCCAAGAGCCTGGTTCTGCTTCGACCTTCTGGGCTGGGCCTGTGTCAGCCACCTGGAGCCTGGGATTTGCCTGCTGCTAAATTGGAGATTGTTTGGCTCGAGAGGACGTAAAGCCGAAGCGGATTTCACCACACAAAGGACCTTCACTGGATCATATTCCTAAACCTAAATTCCTATACCTGTAATATAACTATCTGTTTTTTATCTTATCTGTTTGTGTAAAGCTAACTATGTGTCTGTTGCTGCTGCCTCTTGGCCAGATCGTCGTTATAAATGAAAATGAGCTCTCAATCAACTCATCTGGTTAAATAAAGGTTAAATAAAAAAAATAATAAATTGAATTATGTGCCTTAAACAAGCCATTTCAAATAGTCCCCCATTGTGATGTCACAAAAGAGAGAGCTCCAGCTGAGGGAGCAGCGGCTCTACTACGAGCCCCTCTCAACTTAAAGCTGGTGGGTGGGCGTGGCCAGCTCCAGCTTGTTTTCTGAAAGTGACAGAGCTCTGAAACGTTCTAAGAAACACATTGTGTTTCTGAAAACCGTTATAGAATGCATATTGGCTTTTTTCAGCATTTAGAACTACTTCTGTTGTTTTTGTCCACATACAATCTGAAACCAAGTTCTATGCGATGCAATTTATGGTCAACAAGTTAGAAGTTTCTGGACAAGAAGTATTATGTCAAGTATCAAGTTTTAATAATTGGATATTTTATTGACAGATTCCTATAACTGTTGTCAGAAAAAAATAATTTGGCAGTTATCTCAGATTCTTTTGAGAGTAGGAATCATGCAACCAGCTTGAAGGAAGATTTCTACCTCAGTGATCTGATGAACACACCTGCTCTTCCTCATATATCTCCTACAGGTCTGCTGCAAGGACAATGTAAAGCTGGAAGCTCCGCTGTTTCTGAGGGAGCTAAATGCAGCTCTGCTGAGTCTGCAGAATGGTAAAGCTTTTGCAATTGATGGTCTTTATGTGGCCTTTAAAAAATCTTTCTGATCTGTTCTGAGTGAATATTTGCTAGAGGTCATTTCAGACAGTTTGATAATTGGGTATTTGCTTCCTAGCTGCAGGAAAAGGACTATTTACAGGTTGCTCAAGTAAGAAAACTACAGAAAGCCAGACTATATCTGAAGAGATTATAAAGTTTAGTCCAAGGCTACAGCTTGCAAATTCAATGAAGTGACAATATCGGCTGCTCATACTAATCAAGCGTATTGTGTGCCTGGCAGGATGTTTGGTGACAGTCTCACTTTAATTAGAACTTTCTTTGCAGGGCTTTGGCTCATTGGCTTCTGGTTTATTTACATGGATCATAAAAATGCTTTTAAACTGGATTGAACACCAGTATCAGTGGCAGACTTGGAGAATTTTCAGGTTCAGCTTAGATTTCCCAGACACAATTTGAGTTTTGCACTTTGATATTGCTTTGTCATTGAAACAAAACACACAAAACAAAAACATTTGACACATCCAGTAACAAACTGTTGAGTTGTATTCCATCTGCTAAATTAACACATCAACACTATCATGTTTAAGAGATACTGGGAAGCCTGAAAAAACATAAAAGATGAAATATAAATAAATTGAGGAGTATTTGAAAAAAAGTTGAATACTTTCTTGCAATTTTTTGTCTTGAACTAATTGCTAACAGATTCTGCCCAGTGAGACAATGGTATCTGGTCAGCTAGGGTAAATGTTATTGAGCTTTATTAATGGCATCTAAGACGGTGTGGAAAACCTTTGTGGTAAAGTTCATAAACATCTTGGTGTCGGCTCATCACTTTTGGGAGGGTGGGTGTGTTTCCTGCAACACAATGACTATTGGTGCTTACAAACTAGCACCAGGTCGGTACGGCCGGGCCGAAAGATTTGGTTTCACATCAGGGTAGCCCGAGAATTTCCAGCGCCAAACTGGACTCGTTTTCAGTTCAGCCCTCTTCCCAAGCCAGTCTGACTCGTACCGAAACCGTGCCAACACACCCACTGCCGACTCATTAGTTGGCTCAAATTCACGCCTACCTTTAGGGGGAACCTCCGATTAGCGGATAGAATCAGCTAGCGGGGTTTCCCGCATGCGCGCTTCATTATCACTCTGAATGCGGAGGAGTTAACAAGCCTCTGACTGAAGCTGTTTTATCTGTTTCCGTCTGCTGTGATGAGCGCAGCGCACACACGCACACACACACTGACACAGTGCTGCCACACAGCCTTTGTTTAATAAGGAAGACACCGCGCAGACTTCTCCGCGCTCCTTTGACCCGCCCACATGCTTGGAGATGCGCTCCGACATCAATGATATATTTGCACCAATTTTTCGCGCGCATTTCTGAGACCGCCTATCACGTCCGCATTCCACAGGGTGTCCTGGTCGACGTGTGTAAACAACCTGGCGGGGTCGGGGCCGACCGATCGGAGCCAACCCGGTGCTAGTGTGTAAGCACCATATATGTTGCAAAGCTTTATAATTATAAGTGTGGATCCTGAAAGGAATGAAGCAACAACACAATGTTTTTGCACTTTCATCAGAATTTATGTTTAGATGCAAAATCTGTATGACACCTGTCACAGAAAGAGAAAGTAAGTTAAACTTTTCCTGACATGCCTGCCCTCTTTTTTTTATTTTTTATAAAGGCTACAGTTGCTAACAAGTTCCAGTTACTAATCCTCGGTTTCTTCTCCTGAGATGCAGATACCACCAGCTTTCGCATCCCACACTTATACATCGTTTTCATACTCAACACTTGAAACATGGGTATTTTACATTTATCTATGTCATGTTAGATTATAAGATGTATTCAAAAATAAGCAGATGTTTGCACCACCTCTGGTCCTTTTATAATAGCCAAATGGACCTTACTTAGGCTTAACAAAATCACAACTAAGCTTAATTAATTAGCACAACAATAAACTGTTGCATTGTTCCCTCAACCTGCTGTATAGGACAGATAATCCTCATTAACACCATGACACCTCTAATTTATTACACCGCCACTGCCACACACACACACAGCCCCTCTTTACTAAAAAGGATTGATTGTTTCTCTTTTTTATTACCTAGATTAGTCCGCAGTAGGAAGCAGCCATTGTCCATTAAGTCATCATCAATGAGGCGCTGTATGAAAAAATTACTTCAACCAATTACAGCACTGAATTGACTAGAAACAAGGGCATGCCCCCCTGACAGGCACCACTACAGCTGTGAGAGTGACAGCATGTGGCCTCAGATCTCATTGAAATCTTCCCCTCAGAATCCTTTTATGGGATTCATGGCCTCACCACTCACCTCACAATGATCTGGTTAGGATTTGGAAGCAGAGCGCTAAAGCTGTGTCAACTGGCTCAAATAACTCCATTACTCGAGAAAGCAGAACCCAGCAGAGAAGCGGGACGACATGTCGGCTGCTTTCTTTCTCACCTACAGCAGGGCTGATATAAAGCATGAGGAAGAAAATATAATTAATAATAATATTTATGAGTCAGGGGGCAATCCTGTTAGCAAAACAACAAAAAAATTAAAAACAAACAAACCTCCCAAAAATGGTTAGACACACATAGAAAGATAAACAGCAACAAGTAGACAAACATTAGCAGACTGGACCTCCACATTTATTGAAGGGAATGTGTTTGTTGAAGGTCACAGACTGACATGCACTCGCAGCAGCTGGTTCAAACCTCTAATATGAACATGCAAACAGGAGTTTATTTACTAAATCATTTTCAAAAGAAGGACACACTTTGAAAAAATGCTTTATGTGGAATGCAATTTCTACTTTCACAGCAGCAGTTCATGGTTTGCTAAAAACAGGAAGTGACTGTCAATTTCTGAACCTTAAGGAATAACAAACATTCTCACATTACTAATGCATCACATAAAGATGCTTGGTTACAATTCATTCTCACCAGCTTTCAATGCAGATAAATATTTTACAAGAAACCCACAGAAGATGCTCTACACTTGCATTCGGCCAGGATTATTTTCTACATTGAAATGTGATGCAACAACTGTTCCAACAGTAAAGGCTGACGGAAAAATGACATCTTTATAACAGTGGTGTTTTCAAAGTAATAGCTTTTGGATTTGTTTTGTTTCCCCTTTACTTACTCATATTTGCAACATTATCGTGTATTCTGTAAGAGTTGGATGTTACAGCAACAGTTTTTTAGAGCAGTAAACTTCAAGTGATGTAAAAGCACTGCAAAATACAATATCAGTTTCAAAATGAAATAATGGGGTGCATGGTGGAGCGGTTGGTAGCACTGGTAATTCGCAGCAAGAAGGTTGCAGGGTCGAGTTTGAATGTTCTCCCAATGAATGCACGGGTTTTCTCTGGGTAATCTGGTTTCTGTCCACAGACCAAAAACATGTCATGCCATGTCATGGGCAGCAGTAGCTCAGGAGGTAGAGCGGGCTGTCCAGCAATCGGAAGGTTGCAGGTTCGATCTCGGCTCCCACCTGCCGTGTGTCCTTGGGCAAGACACTTAACCCATCTTGCCTGCTGGTGGTGGTTGGAGGGACTGATGGCGCCTGTGTATGGCAGGCCTTGCCTCTGTCAGTGTGCTCCAGGGCAGCTGTGGCTACATTGTAGCTCATCATCACCAGTGTGTGAATGTGTGTGAGAATGGATGAATGACTGTGTTGTGAAGCGCCTTGGGGGGTTGTAGAACCCTAAGAAGGTGCTAAAGAAATACAGGCCATTTACCATAGAGCAGGGGTCACCAGCCTGGTGCTGCAGGCACCATGGTGCCCCCAGGGCACAAGTCTGAAATAAACAAAAAAAGTTCTGCTGCCATCTTTCTAATTGCAAATGCAAAGTAGATTTAAAATTTAAATATATGTATATTCAATATTTTAAAAATATTCCTTTAAAGGAACTAGAGGCAGGATCTTTAAAAATCTGTAAACATTTAAACATGTATGTTCATTTTTTCAAAGCTAATGGGTGATGAAGCGTTATAAACCAAAAAGAATGAGGCCACCCATGTATCGTTCCATTTTCTTGAACAGGCTGTTTGCTGCAAAATGCGCTGCAGTTCGGTCACGAATTTCCCGCGCTGCCCTACGGATGTGGCGTCAATTGACACTGCTTGCGCGTTCACGACAGCTTCAAAACAGAAAGAAAATGTGTTCGACACTGCAGATCGGTAGGTGGCGCTATTGCACCTTAAGTTGCTTGCCAACCGCCAAACTCCAAAAGAAGAACTGTGGGAATGGATTCTACTGCAACCAGCAAACGACCAAGCGTGGCACAAAGGAAGTTTATTCAGCGGCATCTCGTGAGTCAAAAACCAAATATGGTAAAAGACAGGCAGGGACCCGAATCTATATCGGATACGTGATTGACGAATGGAGGCTGCTTCAACTATATCTGGGACTCAAAAAGGATGCTGCCATGGCTCATTTCCTAGTGAGCAGGTAAGAAACATTATAGGTTGTGTTTAGAGATGATGACAATGATCTGACCTCACCGATGACTCAGAGAGAGCTAGCGTGCAGTAGCATTAGCTGTGATCATGCTACAGTAGTAGCATTAGCTGTGATCAGGGCTGCAGCGTGGATTGCTTCGCCGCAATATTGTCCGTGAGAGCGGCGGGGAGTTGCCTTTTCAGCGTGAGATATTGGAGGTGTGGCGTGAGAGCGTGTGAAGAGGGTCAGGTAATGGTATTTTTGTGTTTGTGTAACATAGCCGTCTGTGCACGCTCCCGTGCTGGGCTGCAGTTACTCGCAGAGCCGGGCGCGTCGCTCGTGAGCATCGTTTCTTTTTTCCTGCCTCTAGTTCCTTTAA
>SSNS01000008.1:2931332-3013126 GCA_006937985.1 Aphyosemion australe
GTCTTCCAGGACACCCTTTGGAATGCAGACGTGATAGGCGGTCTCAGAAATGCGCGCGAAAATTTGGTGCGAATATATCAGTGATGTGGGCGGGTCAAAGGAGTGCGGAGAAGTCTGCCCGGTGTCTGCGCTCATCACAGCAGACGGGAACAGAGAAACGGCTGGGTGGGTCACCGCGAAGTCCGCGGTCTCTTCCTTATTAAACAAAAAGCTGCGTGGCAGCAGTGTGACAGAGAAACGGCTGGGTGGGTCAAAGGAGCGCGGATAATTCTGCGGTCTCTTCCTTATTAAACAAAAAGCTGCGTGGCGTCAGTGTGTGTGTGTGTGTGTGTGTGTGTGCGCGCGCGCTGCGCTCATAACAGCTGACGGAAACAGATAAAACAGCTTCAGTCAGAGGCTTGTTAAATCCTCCGCATTCAGAGTGATAATGAAGCGCGCATGGGGGAAGCCCCCGCTGGCGGATTCTATCCGCTAATCGGAGGTTCCCCCTAAAGGTAGGCGTGAATTTGAGCCGACCAATGAGTCGGCAGTGGGTGTGTTGGCCCGGTTTCGACAAAAAGCAGACCACCTTCAGATGAGGGCCGAAAACACGTACGGTTCAGCCCCAAAAATCCCCGGGCCACCCGGATGTGAAAGGAACATACCCAATCCCGCCCGGTCCGAGCCGGTGCTAGTGTGTAAGTGCCATCTAACTCCTCCACTTGGGGCAGGATCTCGTCCCTGACCTGGAGAAGGCATTCTACCCTTTTCCGACTCAAGACCATGGTCTCGGATTTAGAGGAGCTGATTCTCATCCCAGCTGCTTCACACCCGGCTGCAAACTGCTCCAGCGAAAGCCGGAGATCACGTTCTGACGAAGCCAACAGGACCACATCATCTGCAAAAAGCAGATACCTGATTCATAGGCCACCAAAACGGATCCCCTCACCATCTTGGCTGCACCTAGAAATTCTGTCCATAAAAGTTATGAACAGAATTGGTGACAAAGGGCAGCCTTGGCGGAGTCCAACTCTCACCGGAAACGAGCCCGACTTACTGCCGGCAATGCGGACCAAGCTCTGACACTGGTCGTACAGGGACCTAACAGCCCGTATCAAGGGGCCTTGTACCCCATACTCCCAGAGTACCCCCCACAGGGCCCCCCGAGGGACGCGGTCGAACGCCTTCTCCAAATCCACAAAACACAGTAGATTGGTTGGGCGAACTCCCACGCACCCTCCAGGACTCCCACAAGGGTATAGAGCTGGTCCAGTGTTCCACGGCCAGGACGAAAACCGCATTGCTCCTCCTGTATCCGAGGTTCGAATATCCGACGGACCCTCCTCTCCAGAACCCCTGTAGTTGGAACACACCCTGCGGTCCCCCCTTTTTAAATAGGGGGACCACCACCCCGGTCTGCCAGTCCAGTGGAACTGCCCCCGATATCCACGCGATATTGCAGAGCCGCGTCAACCAACACAGCCCCACAACATCCAGGGCCTTAAGGAAATCCGGGCGGATCTCATCCACCCCCGGAGCCTTGCCACCGAGGAGTTTTTTGACCACCTCAGTGACCTCGGCTCCAGAGATTGGAGAGCTCAACCCCAAATCCCCAGACTCTGCTTCCATCCTGGAAGACGTACCGGTGGGATTGAGGAGGTCTTCGAAGTACTCGGCCCACCGATTCACAACGTCCCGAGTCGAGGTCAGCAGCACACCCTCCCCACTGTAAACAGTGTTGGTAGTGCACTGCTTTCCCCTCCTGAGTCGCCGGATGGTGGACCAGAATCTCTTCGAAGCCGTACGGAAGTCTTGTTCCATGGTCTCACCAAACTCCTCCCATGCCCGGGTTTTTGCCTCCGCGACCACCCGAGCCGCATTCCGCTTGGACTGCCGGTACCTATCAGCTGCCTCCGGAGTCCCACAGGCCAAAAAGTCCTGATAGGACTCTTTCTTCAGCTTGACAGCATCCCTAACCACTGGTGTCCACCAGCGGGTTCGGGGGTTGCCACCACGACAGGCACCGGCCACCCTGCGGCCACAGCTGCGGTCAGCCGCCTTGACAATGAATACATTTTAAAATGTGTACATCATTTGTTCAAACGTCAGTCATGCAAATGTTATTGTGTCAGTTTTGACACAAAGTTTTACCTTTCTCTCAAATTGTTTGTAATTTAATTTCAATTCAATTGCAAGTTGGTTACCATCCCTTCTCAAAGTTGCTTCATTTCCCTTTCAATTTCTGACTTAGAANGGCAGGATCTTTAAAAAATCTGTAAAAAATTAAACATGTATGTTCATTTTTTCAAAGCTAATGGGTGATGAAGCGTTATAAACCAAAAAGAATGAGGCCACCCATGTATCGTTCCATTTTCTTGAACAGGCTGTTTGCTGCAAAATGCGCTGCAGTTCGGTCACGAATTTCCCGCGCTGCCCTACGGATGTGGCGTCAATTGACACTGCTTGCGCGTTCACGACAGCTTCAAAACAGAAAGAAAATGTGTTCGACACTGCAGATCGGTAGGTGGCGCTATTGCACCTTAAGTTGCTTGCCAACCGCCAAACTCCAAAAGAAGAACTGTGGGAATGGATTCTACTGCAACCAGCAAACGACCAAGCGTGGCACAAAGGAAGTTTATTCAGCGGCATCTCGTGAGTCAAAAACCAAATATGGTAAAAGACAGGCAGGGACCCGAATCTATATCGGATACGTGATTGACGAATGGAGGCTGCTTCAACTATATCTGGGACTCAAAAAGGATGCTGCCATGGCTCATTTCCTAGTGAGCAGGTAAGAAACATTATAGGTTGTGTTTAGAGATGATGACAATGATCTGACCTCACCGATGACTCAGAGAGAGCTAGCGTGCAGTAGCATTAGCTGTGATCATGCTACAGTAGTAGCATTAGCTGTGATCAGGGCTGCAGTGTGGATTGCTTCGCCGCAATATTGTCCGTGAGAGCGGCGGGGAGTTGCCTTTTCAGCGTGAGATATTGGAGGTGTGGCGTGAGAGCGTGTGAAGAGGGTCAGGTAATGGTATTTTTGTGTTTGTGTAACATAGCCGTCTGTGCATGCTCCCGTGCTGGGCTGCAGTTACTCGCAGAGCCGAGCGCGTCGCTCGTGAGCATCGTTTCTTTTTTCCTGCCTCTAGTTCCTTTAAAACAATAAATTATGTTTATTATACATAGAGTTAAGTTTAACTCTGATCTATTCTAGTTCAAAGGTCAGTACTGTATCAGCCTGGTAGCTCTTCGTATGGCTCAGTACCCATGAAGTAGCTCTCAGCTTCACAAAGGTTGGTGACCCCTGCCATAGAGACTCTAACTTGTCACCAGTTGTGAGTGAGTTTGTTAATGGTTGTGTAGGTCTGCGATGAACTGGCGACCTGTCCAGGGTGCCCCCTCCCCTGATCTGATGACTGCTGAATTTAGGCTCCAGCTGCCCACGAACTTAGTGATGATGAAGCGGTTCAGATAATGAATGGATGGATTATAAAATAATGCACCATGTAACTGTTCTTAATTTGTGTAGCATGTGTAAAATTGCACTTGTGCTGTGCTATTTCATAATTATCTCTGGCATAAAACAAAGCACATAATGTGTGATATAGGGACACATTACTAGTCATATGTATGAAAATATGATTGAAAATGATGTGAAAACAGTATACATTGTTTTTGTTTGTCTTTTCAGGTGAACTCCAGCTACAATTAAAGCCTGGACATATGCTGCCCTACACCTAAATATATGTCAATAAAACCATATTTGGATAATTTTAAAACCATTTCTGAGTTTGAAATTTAAGAAATTCTTTTAATAGTTTAACTTGTGATCAAATGTGTTTTCTTTACCCTTGCCTTGAACTTTAATTAAACCTTTATTTGCCAATATCACAACGGCTTGCAAAGTGTTTCATTTGTCAGTTGTACCGTTTTCAAAGACCGACTGAAACGTATTCAAATAAATGGATTTTGCTGAATTCATTTTGTAGTGATTGAGTTTCTGCGCCAGGTTCAATCCCCAGCTCCTCCACCATTGCTCTCAGTTCTTGGACTAAGATGTGAGAGCTGGGAGCGAGAAAACAAATACTGCAGAAACTCTGTGTGATCACTCCCAGTTCTCTGAGAGAATCAGGAGGAAGGTAGAGTGGTACTGAAGAGGAATATCTTTTAGAAATCTGGCAGCAGGGAATAAAAAAAAGAAGAAAGTAAACCTTGCTCGCTATTATCTTCAGCTGAGTTCATGTGTCCTAAAGATAAAACTGAAAAGGGAGGACAGATAAAAAGCATGCTTTTTACAAATAATGTATGCATCTGATTAGCCTATGGCTGTTGTCAGCTGAAAGAGATTATTATTAATTCAAGCACCTGCAAAACAAGAGAGCAGAGGGTAAAAGTGATAAAGAAGGGCTTCTGATGTTGAGACAGGGTCAGACCATTTTCTGGTGGAGTTTGGAGAACAGGGGTTCCATATTTTAATGCACATACTGCAAGAACAAAGCAGTGCTCTGCTTTCAACTTCCCTCTCTGTGGTCTTAAAACAACTACAAATGTCTTCTGTTTGTGTTACTGCTTCTTTTCCTCCCCAATTCCAGCTAGGAAATATGAGCTCATGAAAGAAGGAGCGTGTCTGTGTCATGTTCCTGCAAATGGAGTCAGTCCTGCCATGCACACATAACAGGAATCCTACATTCAGCAGGGTGATTTTTGTCACTTCATTATTCCTTTTGGATTCCTTATCAAAGTGCATATGGCTGCTGTGATTTTCTTTTCTGGTTCATCATACCAAACAGATCAACCCAAGATTCATGACTAATTCTATTAGACGCTCCAGATCTCTAAAGGAAAAGTAGTAGCTAATGTAAGAAAGGAATACTGAACTCTTTTTTCCTCTGAGTCTAAGCTCCCCTTTGTCTTATTTTTCCCTCTTGGCATCTCTTTTTACGATTTCTATCATGAAGAAGTACTTTAACGACCTAACATTTTTAAAGTAAGTGATGGTGATGGTCCAGCTTGTGCTCCACATCACACATTTGTTGCCACCGTTGTTTCTCATGAGTTCGAAGTCTTTCTCTTTGGCATCTGCTGCCTGCTGCTGTGCCTGCAGGACACCAGAGGAAGCGACAGGCATCCTCAATGAGGAGGGAAGCTGTGCTCGTCTTCACGCTCCGGCGCCTGCACGCCTGAAGAGATGACAGGGAGAAGGAAGGGTGTAGGTTGACAGGCCAAAATAACTTTGGCATTCACACAAACATGTGAACACACTTTCACAAATACATATGCACTCTGCATAGACGCTTAGCATAGAAGGGCTGGACATGATAACAGCAGCTCTTGAAGGATATAATAAAATCTAATCCACCTCTCAAAGAGTTCACCACAAACCTCTCACAGGCACATTGCTCAGAAATGTTTTTTTTACCTTTTCATTACCTCCATGTCATGTCAAGATAACCCCAGAGAAAGTACATTAATATGAACTAAAACGGATGTTTTTGTCTTTGACATAACAATTTACAGTGTGTAGTGCTTTTACTCTCAGATGTCTACATTTGTAGGATAAAAATATAAACGGTAAAATAAATATACCAGAGCTCTAAGGGTAAAAGAACAATAATCATGAGCATCAAAGGAAAACCAACTTTAATGACCTTCTATTTTTCCTATTTTCAACAGGTTTTGCCACATCATTAGAAACATGCTTTAGGTGAGATAAACAGGAAGTCTATTTTTTACTAAAGAGTCAACAACGTGGCTTCAGGCTTCAAGTGACACACCTGAGGCTTCACTTTGCCTCAGGTTGGCCTCAGGTTGTTCCTAATCTGAAGAGTTCTCATATAAAGTCATGGTGCATCAGCGGTTTATGGTTGATCTTCAAGCAGGTTCATACAAGAGAAATATTTGCAGATTCAATTAAAAATAAAAAGCGAACATTTTGTGCATCAGAATATATTGTGCCAAAGTTATAGTTGAACTCATTTTGGATTTTACCAGATTCATTTTGATCCCATTTGGATCCTCATAACAACTAAAATTGTGTGGAAAACCTTTACTCACTTTTTCCACCACATTTATTTAGGAAGTTAAAATTATCTATAAATGTTAAAATACAAATGAAAAAAAAAATATATATATATATATATATATTAAACATTTATAATCAAGTCAAAATATATAAAGTTAAATAATAAAGTTTTAGAATCACATTTAACAAAATATGGAAACTCAGATAGCTGTAAAAAACAAAAGTTGCCATCCCCTATCTAACATCTCAGAGTTCTTTTGATGGTCAGATTTAGTCAATTCATTCAACCCAGGATCATTTCCTGCTGGGAATTTTCCAACACTTTGATGAATGTTTTTAGTTCAGTGGAGTCTATCTTACCATCAAAAGGATCCTGCAGGTGTTTCTCACCTGTGGAGTTTAGTTTGTTTAGATCAAACTCTGGCACAAGGGTCTGGAGCAAAACAACTGAAACCTTTTCAAGGAGGTGGACCATGTGGAGCAAAATAAAAAGAAAGAAATATTGGTTATTTTATAATGTGAGTATAATATAGCTTAATCCACATCTGCAAAATGCTGCAAGTTAGAGCCATGCATTCATCAGCTTGAGAATAGATTATTGCAACAGTCTATTTTGGGGCGAGTCAGTTTTGTCTTTCTCGGTTACAATTGGTGCAGAATGCTGCGCCACGCCTGCTGTTGCAGGTCTGACCATATATCTCTGGTGTTGGCCTCACATCACTGGATTAAAATTCTAAAAAGCACTGAATGGGTGAGCACCGCCTTACCTATCCAATATTATCAGGCCTTTAATCCACAACGGCTTCTTAGGTTGGCTGACCGGCAGCTACTGGTAGAGCCAAGGACGAGACTGAAGCGTAGCAGTGATAGGGCTTTGCAGTAGCCGCACCTAAACTTTGGAACCAACTGCCTGTTAGTATTAGGTAGTCACCCTCAGTTTTGGTGTTTAAGACCCGTCTTAAGACCCACTTTTACTCTGGCATTTGGATCTACTTGACTGTTTTATGTCACTCATCATGACTGTTTTTCTTTCTGCTCATGCTTGTTTTATGATTTATAGCTTAGTGGCATTTTATCTTTTGTATGTTTTATTTTGTGTTTTTAATTGATCAGCACTTTGGTCAACAGTGTTTTTTAGAAAGTGCCATATAAATAAATGTTGATTAAACACTATTATCATAGGTTGGTATTGGGATGCTCGATATTGGCTTTTTTTTTTTTTTACCAATTTCTGATATTGTCTAACTCTTAATTTCCGATACCGATATAAACCGATATATGCGGGTTCCCCAATAAAAAAAAGAAAAAAGAAATCATTTAGGTCACTACCATCTCCAATCATGCATGCTTATGCTTTAAACATTAAGTTAGTAATAGAAAAAATGTCATCTTTAATTTGTCTCCAACAGCAGTTGAATGACAGCTGAGATAATCCTAACAATCACTCTGTGACGCCTTTAGGCCAAAGATCATTAGTTAATAAATGGAAAAAGTTTAATTGAATTCATGATAAAAAGGTTAAAAAGGATCAAAGTGAGACATCGCCGTTACAATCTTTGTTATACTGTGTGCGAAATGCGACAGAGTGAGCGCTCACACCTCAGACCTATCACTATGTAGTTTCCTTTTCCTCCGCTCCCGGTGTTTACATCTTACATTTAGGCAGAAACAAAAGAATAAACGGATCATGAGCACGCTGATTTTGCTTTATATGTTCATGCCTTGGAGAACATTTGACTTTGTAAGTGTCGATTTGTTTAGGGAATCTTTGGGTGTGTGTTAAATTTACTTAGCTGATTAAATGTAAGCAGCATGAGCGTACACATGCTATGCGAAGCTAATTGCTAAGCACGATGCTAAGATGTGTGTATTAGTCAGTAATGTATATTTTCGGTTTCTGTATATTGTAGTTACGGTGATAAAACATTTATAAAGATCTTCATTTAAGAAAAGCAAGCCTTAGGTGAAGATTATTGTGCTTTAGTCATTTGCTAGCTGGCTAGCTACGTGCTGTTAGGACAGCAAATCCTCTATACAGGACAAATTCCTAATTACTCACAAGATGTGCCAAATAAAACTAAAATATCTCATAAACTAAATCTCAGATCTGTCATATTTTCGCCCTTTGAGAGAGAGGGGATGAAGCTGAAGAGTTTGATGTATAATATGTGTATGGTATGTAAAAGTTGGTTCAATAAAGGAGTAAAAACTGTACCAATATTTTCCGATATTACATTTTGAGGCCAATATCGGCCGATAATATCTGTAGACCGATAATATCGAACATCTCTAGTTGTTATGCTTGTTGATCTTTAGTGACTAGCCAAAAATGAATCACAGTCGCACGTGAATGAATATAAATATATGTTGCCTCAAAGATTTTTAGGTAGTAATAAATTGTCCATGTTTTGGACTGGCATGGTTTTAGAACACTTAACCTTGAAGTAGAAGAAGAAAACTATTATAAACTTGTGTATCCCAAATTCTATAAACGTTTGACGCATCTTTGTGAAAAGAAAATAAACTAAACTAGAAGAAAAAGCTACAGGTATACAGACTCATGACCTGATTAAGACTGGAAGAAAAACACAGTAGCCTATAGGTGCAAGTACACCCAGCAGTCTTAGTTACTCTAACCCTTCAGTTTTATGTTCTAATGAATCTGGACTTTAGTTTATGTTAAAAGCAGCCACATTTATATTTGACTTTAAACATTTATATTTATATTTATTTATAGTTGACTCTAAACAAGGCCTCTGTCATTTCGTCACAGCTTTTCACCTACAAGGCTGTCTCCAGTATCTGCATCTCCCATATCTACTTTAAACCTTTATCCAGTCCTCCCAGCTCTCCAAACAGAACTTCCGTGAGGTCATTCAAACAAATGTTCCCCAGGGAAATAATCCAGTAATAATTACATTTGCTGTAAATTGTGTTTACCAGAACAAATGAGACCAATACAAACGACATTTCTGGAAAACAAAGTTGAATTAGCTAAAGGCTCAAAGATGAAATGTCAGGGCGTTCTTGAATACAGAACACAGAGATGTTTAAGACCGCCATTGTCTGAAGCTACTATCCAATCATCATTTAACTCTGACAACCAAAATGAAATCAAGATGAAGAAAATGTTCAGTGTGATGCATACCTTTGTCAAACAGCTTTAAACATTCTGCAGATTGATTTTAAATATAGCCAACTGAATGCTCATTGATGGCTGCCCGGAAATTGCTCTGTATTTATTTATTTATTTTTAGTAATTGCATGACCTTGTTGGGCCAAAACATCAGTGATTTCAACATAAAGCTGATACAAACACAGCTTCTCTTTGAATTTGTGTAAATGCATCTTAAATCACAGTTTGAAGTTAAATAAAAAAAATTTCCAGACAACTGTTTCTGTCACCATGCGCTTTTGTAAAACATTCTGTCCATGCAACACATTTCTTCTCAAGTATTTTCCACTCACTATTACCAGTCCCCAATCTGCCTTTCAGTTGGCTTTAATGATTTAAACAAAAAAACTAAATATTTTCCTTTTTACCACAACATCGAACGATCATTAACACCCCCCTCCCCCCGACCCTGCTGACTGTAAACAGACTCACATTTTACAGCGTTCATGCCCATGATTAAAGGTATTTTGATTACAAGGAGAATAATCTGACAGTGAATGAACAGATTGCTGGTGCCTGATCCAACATTTGGACTGCCTGAGCTGGTGGGTGAGTTTGGCTCTGGAATGTGGACAATATTATGATGACAAATTGTCCCAGCAAAAGGTTGCATGTTAGCAAAAGGCATAATTAGATGCAATTAAATAATTTCCTGTTGCCTGCTGTCTGCATTCACACACTCACGCTTAGATTTGAATTTTGACTGCCTGCTAGGGCTGCTGCCCGCTGCAATCTGGAAAAGTGGAAGATGGTAATAGGAGATGAGTTGTTATTGTTTGATAATATTTTTAAAGGTGCAATATGTAAGAATTCTACTGTAAAATAATCACAGAACAGTCTAATGTCTTAATCATGTTGGAAGGTTACACTGAAACAGATTTCATTCTCATCCGGCTGTTTTTTTTCTCCTTTTGGTAAAAAACGAAAGTGGGACGTTACGGTTTACATTTGAGTTTGTGAGGTTGCTGAATCTGCAGCGAGCTAACGCAGCAGCGCAGGCATTTGTAATTCGACACCAGCAGGCAAAAAGCTCCAGAGTTGTTTAAAGGTCCAAAGCCAGTAAACAGCCAGTAAATGGCATCTTTCTGTTTTACTCTATCGGGTGAAACAGGCTAAGGTCTAACATTGAGCTAACAATGCTAACGGTGAATTAGAAGCAAATAGTCGGCTATAAAATTATCTCAAGCTACTTTTTCATTAACTAACATCTCAATATTACAGTGAAATGCACAAGTGAAGTAAATAATGAGTCAATTGTGGTGTTTGCAACTTTTTGATATTTTTAAATCATTTTCTTGAGCCAGCATGTGCTAAAATGACCCTTTACAGGGTGAATGAAAGGCCACCCAGCCCCTGCCGCCCCCTGTGGCCAGAATATTCCACTTGCAACTTCACAGTTGCCGGTTAGGTCTGTTGGGACTTTGAAAAAATTCAGCTTGACCTACCTGGCTCTGCAGTCTGGCTCCAGTACGTTTCCTGCATGTTTTAGCTCATGAACACAGCTGATTTGTTTAACTTAGGCTACGTTTACACTGCAGGTCTTGATGCTCAATTCCGATTTTTTGAGTAAATCCGATTTTTTTGTGTGACTGTTCACATTATAACTGAAATGCGACATCAAACACTCTCCAGTGTGAACGCTTCATGGCCCCAAAGCGACCCGCATGCGCAGAAGACAAGAAGTCACAGTCAGAACCAGGGGAGGTGGAGTTGTGATGTGAAAGGCTTCACTGACAGTTCAGCCAAAGGATCACACCTGAGTCTCTTGTTTTGGGGTGGAAACTATTTTAAAAACTATTTTACTCCTTATTTCCGCCGTCTTCCCGAGTTAGTATTCCCTGAAAATGTTTTGATATTAAGTTAATTCACGGAACCCCCCCGCCCCGCTGTCACGGAGACCGGAGATGCGCTTCGCTCCAGCAGCACCTCCCGCTCTCATGCTTTCTTGTATTTTTAATTCCAAAACTTGACAGGATGTCCCACAGACCCCTGAATCCTTCTGTCAGCGCTGCTCTTCCGCGCTCCTCCTCAGAAAGGTCCTGACACGACGCTCACCTCCGCTGAGCAGTGACGTAGGAGGCGGATTTAATTTCAAAAAATGCGCATATGTGTCGCAATCAGTACTACATATTGAAACGACCTGGATCGGATTAGGAAAAATCGAATCTGTGCTGTTCAGACTGTCACAAAAAAATCAGATAAGGGTCACAGGCAGGTCAACATGCGGATTTGATGCGCTTTTGCCTGCAGTGTGAACATAGCCTTAGTGATGAATAACTCCCGTAGAAACTAATGAAGGCTGGGGAGACATTTCAGCAGTTAGATTAAGCCATTAAAAAGACGAACGTGCAGCGAGGAGAGATAAGTTTTACTTTCGGTTTCACCAACGAACACTAGGGGGTGCTAAAAACAAGCCAAAACTAACTACTGTCCATTTAATGAGTCGTTCAGAACTATAACAGCAAACTAAGCAGGATGGCAAACAACTGCACTTCCCGTATGCCAGAGAAATATTACCGTATTAAGTGTAGTGAGTGCTCCTTACCGTAAAACACCCGAGCGCCGACAGCAGATATAACATATCAATTTACTGTGTATGACTCGTCTTTGTCAACTATTATATATACTACTATACTGATCTGTAACTGGCAACATCCATGAAAGTGTTTTTATTGCTTAGGAAACTGGACAGCAGTTTCCTAATTTGACCACAGGATATCATTACTACACATTGCACCTTTAAATAGCACGTTCACATTTTGCAGCTTCTTGAGTCCCAACTCTGCTGCAAAGTAGCTTCTAAGTTCCCAGATTGTATTATGCTAAAACTGCTATTTTTATCACTTTGGTTGCAAAACTCCTCAAAATTTGAGCTATTTAGACATTCTCTAGTAGTCACCTACCTTACCAGCTACCACCTACCTCACCCACCTTACCAGCTCTGGTGGCCTAGTGGTAGAGTGTCCGCCCCGGGACTGGGAGATCAGGGTTCGATTCCCAGTCGGGTCATACCAAAGACTGAAAAAATGGGACCCAATGCCTCCTCGCTTGACACTCAGCATTAAGGGGTTGGATTGGGGGGTTAAACCACCAAATAGTTCCCGAGCGCGGCCACAGCTGCAGCTCACCGCTCCCCACCATGGGGATGGGTCAAATGCGGAGATGTAATTTCACCAGTGTGTGATGATGACTTGGGACTTTAACTATAACCTGTGACACCACATGGGAATTTGAACACTTTTGTGTTCTGATCTGCTGATAGAAAATATAAAGTAAAAAAAAAAACATTAGTGTACAAAAATGCATTTGTGGCCAAAACATTGCTATTGCACATTTTCATTGTGACATCTGTTGGAAGACAAAGTTCTAATAATAATAATAATAATAAAGATTTCCTGCACTCAGATTTGGTGATTCATATAACTTTATCTTTGGACTAGTCCAAGTGAAATAATTTTTAATGCTTCCTTCCAAAACAAAACTACATTTATTTCTGTAAAATCTCTGTCTTTACTAAGCTTTTTTTTTTTTTGTCACAAACATTTCTTAAGAGCTACATCTTAAATATCACAGTTTCAACTCTTTGGAGAAGATGACATCAAAAGCATTGACAAAACTCCATTGGTTTTTCTTGTTTTAACACAGTATTATGATGTTTCATTTACCTTTAATTACTGACGGTTTCGGCGACTACTGTCGCCATCTTCAGAGTCACGCCGACTTGACGGCGTCACTTCCGCTGTTTATTGACAAAACTGCCTATGCCTTTGAGGAATGCATATTTCACTACTGCATTTGTTCTTGTGTATGAATGTAAGTGACTGACAGAGTCCGACAGACCTGGACAGTATTAAAGAAGACATCTTTGAGTGACAGCCAGTTAGATGGAAAAGTGGGAAAAGGAGGGTGACCTTTCTTTGAGGAGAGGTGTCAGCTCCAGGAGGAGAAGGAAAGAGGACAACGTCTTGTCTGCTTCAGTGACTACCTCTCTCCTGTACAAGAAACCTGCCGTCCATCTTCCAAGAGAAGTCCCTTTCATTCTGCTTTCTTTTATCTGCCTGCCTATCTCTCTGTAGTCCTTCAATCTCTATGCATCCAGGATCTCCCAAAACCTCTATCTCAAGGTCCCCCGCCTCTCTTACTTTGTCAAGTTCTGGTAAATGAGATAGATTGCAGGTGTGTTCCCTCAGAGGAGGATTCTCCGCTGCTTTATGCCTGAAACCTCTCATTATGACACTGTGGCTCTCTCAATTTATGGCACAGCAATTAATCCTGAGAACTAATACATACTTAAACCGCATTTATGCATGCAAACCTTGTGGTTATTCTATTTATCATACTTCCACATTAATTCTGAGAAATGATTAACTGCAAATGCCACAGACTGTGAGCATATAAAGTCTAGAAATAAACTGCCCAACTTCATGTGCTGCCCATGCGGTGATGGAGGTATTACTCAAGTGACTAGTATGCGATCATTCTGCATTCGTTTACCTCAGGCGTTTTAGCATGAGACTAGATGTATCTGCAATGAATACGATTTTACATCTCCCCTGCAGTGTTTCAGGCGTATTTTCATCCCTGGATCCTCTTGAACAGGCAGCAGCTATTTGTAAATGTGACCAACCTTCCACAGCTGAATGAAAATGACTGCCTTGTGAGGTCTGCACCAACCTCGGTCCTCTATTAAAAATGATAGTTAAAAGATGAATAAATGAAAGAATGAACGAATAAAGGAATATAACATGTTGCCCTTTGCATTTTGCATCTCAAACAGAATAGCAAGGAGGAAGATGAATACAAACAGATTTTTAATGAAATGCCCCAAATTCCCTAAATGGACCTTTGCAAAAGCAATGCAAGCTGGAAAAATACAGTGTTGTTGGACTGACCTTTGTAGCCTCCTTATCAACTTTAATCTTACTTCTCCACAATCCAATATTCTAAATAATTTCATTCTGTTTATTCTACACTTTAGATGGAGCAGACAAACTGTTCAAATGAATGGGAACTAGGTTTTAAGAACAGATGGAACAGTGTCTGAAACAACTGTGGCATTTGAATTAATTTGGCATTTTATGAAATAAGCCTAAACCTGCATCACATTGACTCTTTGTGGTGTTACAATTTTAGTTAGTCAGAGCTGCACAAAGAGATCTAATTATGTTTTACTGGTAAAATTATGTTTTGGATCAACTTTTGCTGAAAGAAAAAGATAATGTGGCCCACTTAAAGTTCAAGTTAAAGGAGCCCTAGGTGAGGTTTATTTACAACTGGAAACTGATCTTTGAGCCTCTATAAAGCATATGAAACTATGTTGGAGCTTAAAATGTCCCAGGATGTTCTAATAAAAGACGCATGATAAGGATTATTATAAAAAGACCTGTTTTCTCCGCCCACTTGACCAGGACAGGAAGATGCAATGAGCTGCATGCTGACTAGAAAGTTTACCCCTATGGCTCTATGACTAGATAAGAGAGAGAGAGGGAGAGAGAGAGAGAGAGAGAGAGAGAGAGAGAGAGAGAGAGAGAGAGAGAGAGAGTGTGTGTGTGTGTGTGTTATTAAGTTCTGCATGTTTATTTTCTCAAACGATTGTGATCAGATTCTTTTGTTTTGACATTAATAAACACTTTTTTCTAACTGCAAAATGCAGTCTTCCATAGATTTATCACTGGATGTTGCTGTGAGATGTCTTTGTCAACTTTCTTTTTCACCGTGGGCATTACCACCACAGGTGTCAGGTCTACCAGGCTGGCCAAGCCCACTATAGGTCAGTAATCCCAGGTATGTGGAAGAGGGTGAGGACCATCTTCCCAGTAGATCATCCGCTGGCCTTTTTTCCTGATCTCAATGACATCTTTGATCCAGCGATTGAATCTGTTGCTAATGCTGAATTATCTGCAATGCTAAGTTCTCCTATTTCTTTTAGCAAAAAAACAAATATTAATTTACTTTTAATTCTACAAAGAAGACCACACTCTGTCATTAATACAGGAATACTTTACTGTTACAAACTTTATATTGAATCTGCTTTTATGTTACAACCTATTATACTTTAATTTTAGTTTAAAAACATAAACTTCTTGAGCCTGTAAGCCTTTTTAGGTATCACAAATAAGGCATTTTTGGCACCTTTCATTTTACACAGTGAGGTGGAGGTGAAGGTGACCCTTGCAGAGCAAGAATCTCTAAACTACTTTCCCTGTAGCTCTTTGCTGCCACGCAGGCCATCAGAAATCCAGGCTCAATCCACTTTTCTAAATTGCTACCATTTAATGGAACACCTTGACCTGCCTTCCCTCACTGCCAAAAATAAATAAAGAAGTTGTTGGTAAAAATGAAGACTTTCAACTTAGCTGATGCCTGTGGACGATTCAACACATCAGACATTGCTTTTACTGAATTGCTTCTACTTTTCTGCAGGAGATCCTCTCTGCAGGAAGGGTGGGGTTTTCTCTCTCTCTCTCTCTCTACATAGATGCTGACGTTCAGGTTACAATATTTTATTTTGTTATGTATGCCTGAAGAGGAGGGGGAAATCTAATCAGAAGTTGAAAAACAAATGTTTTAAACAAAAATAACTATAATTTTTATTAACTTAGCTAAGCTTTTGAGTAGCTATTTTATGTGACTTACCTGTCATAATGGGCTCGACACACGTGAGGCGACAAATGATCATGATCAGCGAAACTCATCGCTATTTCTTTGATAACCTGACACACGGGAGGTGACATGCGGCAGCGGCAAAAGCCAGTGACGCGCTCAGTTCCAGGGTGAATAGCAAGTCTTCTGTTGTTTTGATTTGCTGTCAGATTGGAGGGAATTTTGGGTTATTAAAGCAGTTCAGAGTTGAGAAAATGGTAGATATGAAGTCTCACAAGGGTTTGCTAGAGCTAAGTGAAGTCTTACTTCTGACTTTACTATATAAACCTGCTATATAAAATTAACTTTTCCTCCATGTTTGCCCGGAAATGTACTGAGAGGCATCCTGTCCGCTCATTGGTCAGTCAATGAAACTTCGGTTGATGGGTCCTTGTCCGAGTGACAGTGATGAAAAGCTGAAATTTTTCAAAGCCACTCTAAAAAATATATATAAATAATAAATAAAAACTTTCATTCATCAAATGATCCATCCTCAATAAGCAGCAGTTATTGTTCTGTAGAACTGGTTAGATTTTGTTTACATCTCTCTTTAGGTCTAATAGTACTGAGGATTTTGATTAGAATTCAAATGTAATTTTCCATAAGGCACCCTGCACATTAAGTTGTGAGAATCTAATTAGCAACGAGTGCTGACTTGAATGAAAACTTGTTTATTTAAAAGCATCAAGAGAACGATGTTTGCCAGAAACCAAAAGCATGGAACAAAGTCGTTGTTCTGTTCAGCGGATTAGTGGTCAAAGCAAATTTGAGTGCTTATGAAATGATTCAATTAAAGAAGTTGAAAGAATATTTGATCAACAGTGTTATTATGTCTGTAATTGAAAAATAAATCATAATTTTGTTTTCAAAAGTAATAAAAAATGAAGACAGGCTTGTATTTCATCCGATTTTTGAGAATAAAATTCATGTTTTTTATGCATAACTGTTGCTTTGAGTCTTTCTCTGAATATCAGAGTGGTTCACACATTTTGATTGGAAGCAGTAGGATTTATGAGTGGCATTGTCTCCAAAGGTTGTGTCAGATACACAGTGAAAGGTAAAATTTGGCTTCCATTCAGTCATTTGACTCTGAGTAGAAGCTGTGTGAACTTAGCACACATCTGCGTCAATAGTTTTGACAAAACACAACCTTGCCACATTTTTTGAAATGCATGAAAACATTTCATTCATTGAGTGGTGCAGATTTCCTGTGAAAAAGTTAAGCACTTCTTCAGCTCCTTGACCCTGTGACATCAGTTACCAATCATAATAATGTTTTCAGAAGATGAAAAAGTACCTTCTGAGGGGAATGTTTCAACTGTGGAACTAAAGACATGTAATCAACCAATTTTAACCACATAAACTGAACTTTCTGTTCGCTCTTGTCATAGGTGAACTTGAACGACACTGTCGATCTTTAATTTTTCAACCTTAGAAGGGGGAAATAACGGCAGACAAATATCCATGGAACCTGGATAAAAATGCACCACTGAGGAATTTCAGAGAAAAACACAGATGGTCTAAAGAGGAGCACAATCAATAGCAGGTCCTCTTCCTTTATTATTTTCTTCCCTGGTCTCATCCACTTTTGGCAATCCTGTTAGCACCGTATAATCTGTCTCAGTATGGCACCTCTCCTGAATCCAGCCTACTTGGCTTATGGATTACTGCCTTTTATTGGAGAAACAACAGAACAAGGACAGGCTTTAGTCCCTATCGGAAAGCTATGAGAGAGCACGCCTTGCTGCTGTAGATGAGACACTCAACAGGCTACTGGCAGGACACGGAGACTACGCGCCTCATGTTAAGCCTGCTTGTGCTTTGTAACAGATTGAATGCATGATTGAAGAACAACCATGCGGTGCATACTGTATTAGCAGAAATACAGCATGAAGTCTGAAGGCCAAAAAGAGAAGCAGACTCACTAAGACAATACATACATTTTATATTTCACTGGTTTTATAGTTCATTCAGGAACTATTAATGAAAGAAGCAGGAACCAACTAATAATTATTTAATCTCCAGAGTATTGTTTTAATAATTTTCATTCAAGGACAGTAAGTAATAATTAGTTATCAGAGAACAGGATTCAAAACTAATGAACTATAAAAATATGCCTCTGGCAAAATAATTTCTTAAGCTGGTTCCGCTTCTTCTGCAACATGTGACTCTGCAGCATTTGAGCATTGACCCCCTTATTATATTAAATCAACATCAGGCGTACCGGAGACTTTCTTTGTCACTGAATATAAAATTGCTGGTACATTGTAAAACAGCCATTTTCTAGCCAGGCTGGATCACCATGGTAACTGAAGTGCCATAGATTCATTGATTCTTCATCCAACAATAAACCTACGCTACAGATGCAGACCTGTTGAACTACTGAAGCAAGATCGTGCAAACTGCCTTCTTGTTGCTACGGGAACCTTAATGAAACAGGGTGGTGATAAAGACAATGGATAAATGTTTTTTTTTCCCTTTCCTTTCATTCATGCATCTTTTTACGTCATATGTATTTTTAATTTTGTGCTTGGAAACTCAAGTCTGTAAATCAAACGATTTCACTAAGATTCTATCAGAAACTTAAACAAATCCAATGTTTTCTTCATTAAGGAAGCATCCCTGAATTTAATGACCTTTAGTGAAGTCAATTTATTGTGTGGAAGAAGGGTCAAATGATGCATCAAGTGCTTGTTTTTTTTTTGTAGAAGGCGTTAAAGGTCAGAAGTGGAAAGTAAAATAACAAAAACAAATGATATCCACTGCTGTGACGACAGTTTGATCTGGATTTTGAGTTCATCATGCGTCAGAGAATCACGTGCTTTTTGTTTTTCCTGCATTTTTGGATCCCAAAACATGTGACTCTGTTCCAATCAATCATAAAATGTTATATTAAAAATCAAAGGAAGTCAAGTAAATAATGTATCGCTGATAGAGCTACACTTTCATAAACTAATCTAACTTTTAACCTACTCACAGGTCTTTGGGAGACCTTAAATGTCTTCAAATACACATAATTAGATCAACTTAATCCAAAGGGGTTCGAATGAAGGCAACTGGACTTCTTTGGTCTCTTGAAGTAACCAAAGAAGTCCAGTTGCCTTCATTCAAACCCCTTTGGATTACCATGACCTGGATGACTGAGAACCTTCACCAGCATAGATCAACTTACTTATGAAAAGAAAAAAACAAAACTCATTGATGACATCTTCCTTTCAGCAATGGTCAGCCTGTTATGAGCCTGAAGGGACTCTTGAGTTACTTGTTGGTAGTACAAAACCTTATGAAGTTATTAGTTTCTGAGGTACCGGAAGACAAAGTTGGACAAATTTACATGAGTACAGATATTTTAATAGGTGCAAAAACCTAATGTTTCGTCACCTTATGTGTCTTCATCGGAGTCTCTGACAAAGATACATAAGGTGTTTTATTTTTGCACATATTAACATATCTGTACTCATTTGAGTGCTCCAGCTCTCCTGCTCCTCATTCTGAATGTCCTCCAGCTGTAGAGCACCAGCCTGAGTGGATGATGCACAGAGTCAGAGTTTTATTTATACTCATCAAGACCTTCCTTTGAGTAATTTTGGAGAACTTTCATGGCAAATTGCACCTGTCTGTCCCACTAGCAACAATGGGTATGTATGCTACATGCTTAGTTCTAATTTTTTTTTTCTATATTTAGAATGATTCAGTATTGATCATTTTTTATTTAAAAAAGTAACATTTTTGCTGATTACTGTCTATTTGTTTCAATGTGGTTCGATGTTTCCTCTCCTCTTTAAATGTTGCAGCTTAGGCCATAATATACTCACAACTACAAACTGTGACTGCAAACCACTCTCCATATTGGTCACGTAGTAGCACTGGTAACCACTAAACAACCACTGTTCTGTTCAAAATAGGTAAGAAAACTAAAGCTAGGTCAGTCATACTTAGATTTATCAGTTTAAATGGACTTGTAGGATATCTATATTTTCCCTAAGTATATTGCTTTTCACTCTGGTCCCTCGAGGGCTGCTTTCCTGCATGCTTTTGTTGTTTCCATGCTTCAACTCACCTGAATTTAATAAGCAGGTGATTAACAGGCAGAGCTTGACGAGCTGCTGAACTGGTGATTCAACCACTGAGAGTGCTGGAGCAGGGAAACAACTAAAACATGCAGGATAGCGGCCCTCAAGGACCAAGGTTCCCCACCTGTTTTATTTAAACAGAAATAAGATTTATGGTGTAAAAGATTTGGAAAAACACTTAATAAATTAGATTTTAAATAAATGAATCTACACAAAATGAGTTGTCTACAGTTTTGTTTTATTTTTTCCTTCTTTATAAACCTGAGAGGGTATAAGTGATTTGGCCTTTGACCCTTGTATACATTTAATTTGTAGGTGTCTCTAGGTGTAAGAAAACTGTTACTAAACGGAAAAAAATATATATTATATTTGAACAATAATTTGGAGTTCAGGTTTTTGGTAATGCATTTTAAACCTTCAAAATAAAAGTGGAAACAAGTTGCCATTTGATAAAGAAAATCTTCCACATCGCACTTGTTTCACAGTGTGTGCCTATTCTAAGCAGCGACACCGTGAATGTGTGTTCCAGTGCAGAGCAGACAAGGGAGTGTGCATTTTAAAAGCACAGAAACGAGGGCACATTCAAAGCAAAATTGTTTGGCAAGAAAATCGAGTCTGAACACATTTTATTTGAAGATAGCTGACTGGTACTTGCAAAGCTTCCTTAGCAAATACAATTAACTGGTGATTTTCTTAAGCGCCAAATAAAGTTTTAATCATATGTGCATGATCTAAAATGTGCATTATAAATGAATGTTTTTTCATTTCCTCCTCAGGCCGTACATTTTTTTTTTTTATCTCTATATACAATCATGCACTCCCACTGATAATAATTGCAACATTACACCCCCCCCTTTCAATTTGCCTAAAGCGTGTCTTTACCCAAACAGCCAAATATCTGGTCTGAGTCTTAAACCATAAACACTGTCCTCACCGGCTTGTTTTCAAATCCTCTTTGAATGCCCAGTTTACTTCTTTTCATCATCACATTCACCATTTCTTGGCAGAATTTTGGAGCGAAATTGATGAAGCATGATTTGCTGGCGTGTCAGATGGATGGTGCAGAAAATGGATGACTTGCTTTGATTAAAGCACCCCGCTTGGCTGGCTTTGCACATCATAATCTAAGAATGGATTACACTGCAGTAATGTGGGTCACAATATTTAGCAACAGGGAAGGCTAAGCCACTGCAGTGGATGTGGGGGGGTGGAGAGAAAACAGAGAAGATTACAATGAGATGCAGCTCTACACCGTGTGATTAAGTATTGGACTGAAAATCAGTATTTAGAGGTGATTTTTGCCTCTCCAGCGATACGTTGTATGCCTCTGCTTCTGCATAAAGGTGAACATGGCTGTGCAGAGAGCATATGCGTGTCTGTGTAAGCACACACACCTGCTCATGTGATTGAGTGTGCTGAGTTATTGACCTCTAGTGAGGGAGGAACATTAAAGTCCAGTGTGCCGTGAAACCGGCCTACACCCCATGTCCAAGGTGACTGGCACTGCCCCGTTCCATGGCACATTTCTGCCTCTGATGGATTGACTGGGCCTTGGAGTATACTGTGTCTTTTTTTGTTCTTGTTTGAGTGTAAGTGGGTCTTGGAGAAACACCAAACTTTTAATCGACTACAGATTACAAGTTTGGTGTCAGCTATCTCCCCCCCATCACTTGTAACACTGTTGTTCTCTTGGTAGCTCCTGAGGACCATTTATCAAGACGGGGACTCTCCTTCCATGTCTCATGTTAATGAATCCCACTTTTACACTTTTCACTCTCTAATGATCTCCAGGAAATGCTTCCCTCTTGCCTCTCTTTTATCACTTTCTCCCATGCTCCTTTCATTTATCTAATGCACCCTTTCAGTTAAGTAACGAATAAATGAAATAAAAGTGCCTGCAACATTTCTCCCTCATCATGTTCACCTTATCTCTTCCTGTCCTTTTCCCCCCTCCCTCCTTCCTCTCTCTCTGAACATTTCCTCTACTTGTGATTGAATGAATGAGCTGAATACCCAGAGGCTGGTGCTGTAACACCACATTGTACATGCTAGCTCCATTTACAGGATGAGTTATAGATTTCCTCACATCATGCATGAAGGAAGGTGCACAGACACCTTGCTGACAACATACCTAAGTTACAGACTTGATTAGAAGCTGCCACTTGCATCTTTTTCAGGAGACGTTCAATGAAAGCATTGGCTGTCGGCTTTTAGTGAAGACTAATTTTATCATTGATTGGCTGTGGACAAAAAACTTGTTCATTTGATGATGCATGTTCAGTCTGAGTGTTATGCTCATCGTCTCACCTTCTGCAAGCTGAACTGGGCAAAACACAAAATTAATCTTAAAGATCTAAATACTGAAATACTGTTGGTAAAGTCTGAGTATATCAAAATTAACCGGAAATGTGGAAGAGGTTTTAACAGCAAAAAAATTATAAAAAAAAAAAGATATTTAAAAATCTATAAAAATGCTTTTATAAATATTTATTCCAGGGAATATTTTCTCTTAAAAAGCACAAGCTGAATCCTAATTGGACACCAAATCCAAACAAAAATGGTTAAAACTATTACTTACTGTCGGTGCTCAAAATGTTTAAATGTATAGGGATGCACGATATATTGGCATCAATACTGGTATCAGCCGATTTTTTAACATATCGGTATCGGTCTGATAAGTAAAACAGGGCCGATATTAACAACTGATATATTTCCATCTTGTTTCTGTTTCAGAGGGTGAGGGGGGTGATGATTTAGGGGGCGATCGTAGCAGAGGGGTTAAGTGGCCGCCTTGCAATCGGAAGGTCGCAGGTTCGTGTCCTGCTCAGTCTGTCGCTGTCGTTGTGTCCTTGGGCAAGACACTTAACCCACGTTGCCTGCTGGTGGTGGTCGGAGGAATCGGTGGAGCCTATGCTTGGCAGCCTCACATCTGTCAGTGTGCCCCAGGGCAGCTGTGGCTACACTGTAGCTCATCATCACCAGAATGTGAATATGTGTGTGAATGGATAAATGATGCACTGTACTGTAAAGCTCTTTGGAGTCCTCTGACTCTGAAGTGCAGGTCATTTATCATGACGTCTAATCGTTTAGTCACGTGACAGTGATGGTAATCATCTCAGAAGTGCAAATGTGTGTAGTGTGTGTATATAATAATACACACACACATATAAAATCTAGTTTGCTCCCTATAAAAATAAAGCAAGGTATTCAAAAATCCAGCTTGCATCCTTTTACAGTCTATGCAAAATTTGCTGATTTCAGAAGCAAATACATATATATATATATATATATATATATATATATATATATATATATATATATATATATATATATATATGTATATATATATATCAGCAAAAGTTGGTTAAAACAGCGATATTAATATCAGCAATTGGTATCGCCCCAAAAAGTCCATATCTGTGCATCCCTATTTATGTATAACATATCAACATTACGTTTTTGAATCAGCAACATCACTTAATTAATTTTCAGCCCACCTTTATCTTGCACCCCTAAAACTTTTATTTTGTCTTTGCTACGACTATATGTGTATGAATAAACTGTTTCCATGCTACATGTGATGCAGAAAAACCAGACCTATTGCAAACCTCTATTGCCAATATGAAAGAGAAGTAAATAATATTAGCTAATAATAGTTGGAATGAAACAAAGAAAATAAATTAAAATACAAAATAAAATTGTATGTGTACATATATATGGAACTATTTTCCAGTTACACTAACCTGTCAGGTACTATCTGTGTTTGCAGCATATAAAGCAAAAATGTCTCTTTGACAACACCTCCCATCTACAAGTTTACTGTTTAAAACAACTTGTGTTTTTTGTCCTTTGTAGCAGAAAATAAACCAATTATGGCCTTGCTGTCACTAAAGCTGATGGGATGTCATGTTTCTGCTAAAGGTTTTGTCAGCATCACTAAATGCTTGTATTCCATCGGGAGGTCAATCCTTCAGCTTCATACTTTTTCTTTCCTTTGGGTCCTTTCACATTTTAAAATAAATTATCTATCAGACTTTTAGAATAAAATCCAGACTTTTTAAATGTGTGCATTTATTTTGTTATCATTTGTATTTATCAGTAGAAACTCTGTTGCAGCAATCTGTCAATAAATCCATTTTCTCAGCATCTAAACCAAACAGTTGATGTGAGGAAGCGTCTACTGGGTTCTAATCTGTGATGACATTCATGGCCAATTACTGTGGACGGGCCTCTAATGAATCTATCCTCTGCAGCAGAAGCAATTATGAGTCTTTGTTTGGTGGGATGGATCTACTGTGAGGAAGTTTTATTATTTCAGTGGCTGACGGTTGTTTGTGACTGCGCTTCAATAAAAAGTTATTGACGTTTCCAATCCATGTGTTTTAAATCGATGATTATTTTAAAATATACACCTTTTTTTCTATATATTCCATCTTTATCTAATTATCTACCTTAAATTATTATGCACTAACATTGAGCTATTTGAGCATATCTTAATGATTCTTTGCAAATATGGAGTTTCTTTTTTAGATTCATTGCCGTATTGTTTCCCAGCCATTCTGACTAATAAGCTGCTTTGACCCTATGTGTCTACATGTCTCTGCAGTCGATAGAGATGATGATCGATGTTTCAAGTGACATTTCTTAGCTAATAACCTCTTATCCTATTGATTCTCATTCCAGATATCCTGCTCTACTCTCTTTCAACAAATGGATTTTGTCTCTTGCCGTCCTTCTTTCCACCCGTCCTCTTTTCTGATGTTTGTTTTTTTATATTGTACATCCAACACAGACATTCAGGAGTCATTTCCTTTTTATACTCCTTATAGCACAACCCCTGGCGAAAATCCATGACAAATTAAGGCCAAATCTTTTTTTCTTTTGTTTTCTTAGATATAATGTGGCCCACTTCAAAAGCCATCTTTTACTTTGCCCGCGGTGGTGACTGTCACTGCAGTTGAAACACATCTAAGAGGAAAAGGGAAGGTTATTGAAAAAGCAAAACATCACAGTCGACTGTTTGAGGAGGTTCTCAAAGGAAATGATGTTTCTGCACAGTTATATCACAAAAGGCAATCAGTGCTCACTCGCTGACATTTTAATTAAAAACTCTGGGCTTACAGTAACTTCCCATTGTGCTACCAACTTTCATGGAGTCACTGGAAATATCGTTCTTCATTGTGCTTTGAATGTACATACTTGTCTTTTTCTTGTTATGTCTTAATTTATTGACACAAGCTCCACAGAGCTGTGCAATAAGTCTGAATAATGAAGAGGTCAAACTTGTACCAGTCTAATGCTGCTTAATGTGTTCCAACGCTACTAAATGGATCATAGCAAGAAGATTTTTAGTGTGAGATATTTAATTTGACAAAAGCTTAAATATTGATGCTAATGCACAAATAAAAAAACTTAGAAAAGGGAACTTTCTTTCAACGTATGTGTTCATCCATCCAGTCAGCTGACAGAAACCTGAGCAGTGGATGCTTTGATTTTCTGTCCTTTGGTCTCAGTGTGAGTGTTGATTACAGCTATCCACACAAAAACAAGCCTGAACTTGATAGACCATCATTCCAGTTATGCCCCTGATTAATCACCCATGTGCAGTAAGATGCTGAATAAGAGTGTAGCTTCTGCAGACACTTGCATTTAACTCAACAGTCCATAAAGGTCCATAAAGTGTAAAAAATATTAAAACTCATGATGGACTTTGGCATTTCATGCCCCTGCATCAGTATGCTGAAGTCATTAATTATAATAAAACTGCTGCACTGACATGAACACAAATTCAGATTTTTATTAAACACTACGTTCAGATTTTAAAGTTGAAGTAAGTGAGAACAACCAATTATATATAGAAATAGGTGCGTACATTTTCCATAATGGGCCAAATTTATTCAAGGCTTAGAATTTACATCAAGGCCATTAGCGGAGTGATACTGAATCCTCAAGATTTCTATTTAATAAAACAGGTTTATTCCATCAGAGAGATCAAATATATCCAATAATTCATCCATTACTCTGTGTTTGGGGCTCCTAACCATGGCTGCATTACAGACCAGTTCATTGCTTAGGATTTTAAAAGAACCTAGATCTCCAAAATTATATCTTAGTCATTTGTTTGAATTTCAAAGTAGAGCCTCTCACAAATGTTTACCAGTTGTGTTATTTTCTTGTGTGGTTTGCAATACAATAATGAATCTGTAGACATGTAAAATAATTTACAGCAATTCTATGGGGAATTTGGGAGTTGGGCATGTACATAAGATTTGCGTCAACATTTTTCCATGGGGCTGCTCCGGTGGCGGTCTCTCTGGGATCCCTACACTCTGGGGAGACCTCAGGATCTCAGGGCTTGGATCTCCTCCATCCTCCATGGGTCTTTGGGGGCAGGTCTGTGGCCTCTCACACTCACTATTGGACATTCCTCTAGAGAAACCTTACACACACAAACACAACGCAGGTGCTCACATGGTGCTCTCACATGTATGGGCTTGGATGTTTTTAACACATAACCTAAGGCTGTGGTTGGCACTATATGCACTAGGATTTATTACCGTGTGCTTTTCAGCAAAAATTGCTACTGTTATACATCCTCATGTTGTTGGTGCAGTGATGTTTTGGTTCTGTTGTATTTTTGTGTGTCCATTTTCTTTCTCTCTCTCTTTCTGCAGGTCTAGAAGTGAATTCTTTTGCATTCTTTATTGTTTATTTTTGTGAACTCCCCTACCTTTCTTCTCTCGCCCCCCTTTCTCTTTCATTTCCGTGTCCGTTGAAATTTAAAACAACTGCAAGCTTTCCTAATAAAGTTTCTATAAAGCTCCACCTGTGAGAGTAAAACTGTAAGGCTTGTTTTCAGCACTCAGACATCAATTCTGATTGCTATACAGCCAGACAGGACATGGGAGAAAAAAAAATGTCCATGGTATTTTAAATCCTTTCTTACATTCTCAAAAAAAATATTTTAATCATTAATTTATGCTATTTTGCCAATGAACAATTTCCTAGCTTTCCTCGTTTAAATCATGAAAATTAGGAATGTTTAAATCAAAGACAAGTTATACACAGCTCATTTAGCTTCATATTTCAACCTGGATCTAACTGGCTGATATAGTATGGCTTTAAACACACACACTCACAAGGGAATAAAAAGACATCATTGGAAAACAGCCATCCCTTGCATCAGTTTGTTGTGAGCTTGAACAAACTCAGTTAATTCCTCTGTTAGTATGAGACTTTTTGGAGAATGTAACAGATTATGTCCAGGTAAACAAACTCAGACAAATCCACCATGTGTAGATGCTAGGCGGTTAAATCGCTTTGAAGAACTTTGAAAAAAACAAATGTTTTCCACTGAAAAACAAACTATTTTCAACTTCTACAATTCACACGATTATTATATTTAGGAAGACGTTTGGTATAATGACACAGGAAACAATAACTGCAAACTTTAGTCTTAAATTGTGACAAATAGTTGGGTTGATATAATTTAATGAGGTTTAATGGGTTTGGTTTTGTTCTTGGTCTGCCATGTTTTTTTCCAGCTTTGTACTGGCACAATTTCTTTGTTTTCATGTTTTTCTCTGGTTTGATTAGAATTCATTTGGTTTTGTTTCAATTGTGTTGGTTTTAAACATCTGAGTGTTCACACTTTCTGTTGATTATTCTTGTTAGTACCTTTGTGTCTGGTCCCTTTTGGATTGTTGTGTTTCTGACAGCATTTGCTTTAATTTGCTAAACTTTTTTTTTATTATTTATGCTGCATTTGTTATTACTTCAGATCTTCTAGTCTCTTTTTTCCTAATCTAAGTTTTTAGCTTAGCTCATTGGCCTAGTGAGTGTCCGCTCTGAGACTGGGAGATCGTGAGTTTAAATCCATGGTGGGGTCATACTAATGATTTTAAAAATATGACCCAATGCCTCCTCTCTTGACACTCAGGATTAAGGGGTTCGATTGGGGGGTTAAACCACCAAATAGCACGGCCGAGTCTGCAGGTCACCGCTCCTCCAGGGGATGGGTCAAAAGCGTAGTGTGTGACGACTACTGGGACTTTAACATCCCTTTTGCCTTGTGACAGTCAGTGTTTCTGTGCAAACATCTTAATCTTCTTGGCATTCTCTAATCAATCCATCAGCTCTTTGAGTCAAACGTTGCATATGGTTCATACAAGATGTATAACATATATAAGCTGACAATTCACAACAATATATACAAAAGCATAGATACAAGAGAAACTAAACGCCTTAATGTGAACAAGAACCAGTGTCAAAACAACATTTTAGTCTTCTGGCACAATAAATTGCAGTTTGAGAGTTTTGACAAAAGCAAAGAGAGTGAGGGACAGGCAAGGATAGCAGTGCACGTCCTTCCTTTCTTTTGTCTGTTTTGGAGCTGTAAATGTTTTTTTTTCTTATTTTCACATGACAGAAAAGCACACCAATCATTGTCAGACTGTGACATTGATTGGTGTGTGCTGCAGCAGAAAACTGTAAAGAAACTTGGCTATTTCAGTTTGAAAAAAAAAAGCTTCTGAAATGCATGAAACTCAAATACAAACAACATAGATAACATTTAGGCTTTTTTTCTATTTTTGTGTTAAAAATAAAACATTTTTTTCAGCTGATTTCATGTGTTAACATGGAATGGTGAGAGCTAGGCATGTATGCTTGAAGCAGAGGCCACTGAGTTGTACCAGCTGCTGAGCTGTCATCCAAAGACCCAGTCAACCTGCTGAGTCCTACCCCCCTTCTATGACACTTGCAGCCATGTGTGCTCAAATCGTACCTTTTCTGTCTGTCAGAGGATTTTCTATTTTCAGTTTGTCTGAGGATGCACGTACCACGCTGTGCCCCCTGGCCTTCTTAAATATTGCACTAGAACATTAGATTCCATCATCCTAAAGAACACAGAGGAAGAGGAGGATATATTGTAGGAAAGGGTCATGGAAAGACAAATACAGATGGAGGTGTAAAGAGAGCATGTGGGAGAGAAGGAAAGATTGACTTGATAACACTTAATGAGCTCAGATGTGGATAGATTTGTCTGCACTGTAAGCTTCAAACTCCTGCAAAGGTAAAGCTAGGATCTGGCTCAGACAGCTTTGAATTATTGGTGATTTAATTAGCTGTCTTTCGCATCGACAATTATAAGATTAATTACCAGATGAGTATTTCTGAAGGAATTGATCTTGTGTAGTTTTTTTTCTCCAATCACCCAAAATGTGTGTTAAAAAGTTTGTTTTGGGAAATAATTAAATACAGATCTTCTCTTTTAGTAGTTTAATAGATTAAAGGTGCCATTTGTAGGAATTCTACTGTGAAATAATCACAAAACATTCTAATGTCTCATTCATGTTGAAAGGAAGGTTATAGCACATTTCATTCTCAGCCGGCTGAGGGGTTGTCAGTTTTTCGACTTTTGAAAAAAATGAAAGCAGGACATTTATTGTTAACACTCTGAGTTTGTGAGGTTGCTGCATCTGCAGCGAGCTATCGCAGCAGCACAGACATTTTTAATTCAATACCGGCAGGCAAAAAGCTCTAGAGTTGTTTAAAAAAACCAAAGCTAGTAAACAGGAGTGACCCAGAAGTTATTTCTTGTACCCCTAAGAAGCCACTCTAATATTGGGTGACGCAGGCTAGAGGCTAATGTTGAGCTAACAATGCTAACAGTAAATTAGAAGCAAATAGTCGGCTCTCAAAATATCTGAAGCTACTTTTTCAATTACCAACAACTCGATATTACAGTGAAATGTTTGTGTGAAGTGAATAATGAGTCAATCGTGGCGTTTTACTTCCTTTAATGAGTCGTTCAGAACTATAACAGCAAGCTAACAGCAAGACGGCAAAAAACCTTACACCAAAAATGCAAACTACCATAATAAGTGTAGTAAGTGCTCCCTACTATCAAACACCCAAGAGTGCGAGCACCAGATATGACAATGTATTCATCTACTTACCAAGTTACTGTGTATGACTCGTCTTTGTGTCATCTAAAATCTTCTGGTGCTGATCTGTAACTGGCAACAGCCATGAAACGCACGGAACGGAAGTGAGAAAGTAATAGTTTTGCTTAAAAAAATGTACTGCAGTAACAACATTTGACCACAGGATGTTATTCTTACAAATTGCACCTTTAAATCAAATATCTCTATTTAAAGTCCGGAGTTTTTCCCTTTCAGGAATTATGTATGATTTTTCAGAAATCTGTAAAAGTGATTGTCTTATCATGTACTGTGATATAATGTAAGCAATACGTATTTATATATTTTTTGCTAAGTCTGCCCCCTGCCCCGTAGAGCTCCATGTAATATGAAGTGAGCTCCGGTCAGAACTAACCAATATCGTTAGACTACCACTTACGTGCTTCAGAGTTAAGGAAGTATCTCGGCTGATGCAGAGTTGATGAACTTTTCACAGACAAGTCTTTAAAATATAAATATATGAAAACACAACATGACATGAGAATAATAATTGTAAAGTAATGTGTTTTAGCTCTGTCGGCTACAGAAGCACATTCATGAACAAGAAACATGTAGTCGCCATCTTAAAAAAACGAATCGAACGACTCTTGGTGTGATATGGTTGCCAGCCACTAGACGGTGCCATCAGATACAATTTTTTTTTTAAACATTTCCTCTGGAGAACCTTTAAGATGAGTTTGGGTTTTAATTGTATTTTACTTCTTTAATAAATAATATTCATGGTACCATGGGGATTTGAAATGTCATGTTAGATGCAGAATATAACGTATGATAATAAATAATGTCTATAATAAGGGGGAAAAAGCTCAAGCACAAGGAGTACAATTCAGAATTGTAAAAAATAAAGCAAGTCAAACATTTTCAAGTCTTACGCTCTACATACACTCTCACTTATTATATGATTAGGCCATTCTTCTATGAGTAAGGCTGAAAAACATTTTGACACCTTTGAATCAGACTTTGTCAGTTAGTGCGCTTAAGTGGAACTGATTGTGACATTTTCATCAAAACAACATTTTCTTCTATGACATCCACCTCTTTCACCATCCACCCTCATAGCTGTTCAAACTGTTTTACACAGAGAAAGTACACAAGTTTAGCTTGTGTTAAAGATTCTTTCATTATTTATCATAGTAGAAAATTAATTGCTCTGTCCAATCAAAGTCAAAGTTTCATTTCTTCTTCCTGTATGTTTTTGTCAGTAGAAGAGGAAAACAAAATGGGAGACATAAACAAGAGAAACACAGAGAATGGACCTGACAACAGCCCGGCCAAGGAGATGACAGAGGAAACGAGAGCTCGCACAAAGTGAATCCAAACATTCCGTCTTCCGTTTCCTCAAGCGGTTTACGCCTCTGCTTCTATTAACCTCCACGATGACAAGAAGAAAACAAACGGATGCTCTCCGCTACTTCTGCACCCAGTGGCGCAGGCGCTGCTGAGGTGGGGAATGGATCAGAGGCGACACAGATTAGGAGTCAACAGGGTTCCCTTCATCTGGCTGGATGCAGCTGGAGGGCCGATTAGACGAGTCGAGCACGGGTGAGGAAGGAGACGCCCGATGCTATCATGGCTTTTCAAACCAACTTCCTCACTGGGAACTCTGCAGACTACCGTGAAATTGATCAAGCTCCCTGAAAAGATGTAGCAGTACGTGTCAGTGACATGTCACATGAAGAAAATGAGTTTAACTGCTTTGTGGTGATGCCTGTAGGTGATGAAAGAGAAAAAAATACCTTTTGAACTTTATTATTTTCTTTTATCTAGATTCAGCAGTGAAATGAGTTAAATTCCCATTTTGAAGTTGACATCGCTATCTGTTGTAAAGCAAATAAAACCTTCTACTGAGACTGAAAACAGCTGAAAAACGAAGTGAATTCCTGTGTGAGAAAGGCAATGGAATCAGTCATCCTGGGTTTCAGAAATCATGGACAATTCTTTTTTTGAACAAAGTCTTTTTGTTAAGTTTCTGACATGTTAACATTTTAAAACTTCAACAATAAAACAACAACAAATCCCCGCCAACGCCGCTACACTGGATCAACTAAAAAAAAAAGACAGACATAAAACAGGTCTCACTGTGACACTTATTGAACTCAAAACACCAAAACAAATTCACAAAAAGAACAAAAGAAGTAATCACAAAAAAATTACCCACAAGAACACGATCAAAATAAGACATAAATGATAACCAAACATTAAATCCCCCAGCAGAGCCCACAAACTGTGCCTAATCCTCTCCAGGTGAGCATGGGACGTAACCTCAAAGATCCAGTGACAACATGCTGGTGGGTGAGAGTCCGTCCACCTGGGCAATATAAATATTTTAGCCAGCAAACAGCAAAAGGCGATCAGACTTAGCTGGCATGTGTCCAAGGGAACATTCACCACGACCGCTCCAAACAAAGCGGTGAAGGGGTCCTGGCGCACAGTGGTCCCACAAATCCTGGAGAGTGCATCAAAGACAAACTCCCAGTATCACTGCAGTTTTCATATAGTAGCTGTTGGCCAATCAGAGGCAAGATGTCTGAATATCATGAATAGTAATGAGTACTACTCTAAATCCTGCAGTGTTTTTGCCCCCCACTTTTCCGGCTAATGTCTCAAAAAGTTTCAAAGTCCTGCAGCAACCAGACATGATGTGCAGCAGCGCAGGTCATCGTTGTTGCATGATTCTGGGCAGAACCAGGAGCACATGCCGCCTCGCAAATACAGAGATCCAAGGTGGGATTATTAGCCTTTACCAGCTCCGGTGGCCTAGTGGTAGAGTGTCCACCCCGGGACTGGGAGATCAGGGTTCGATTCCCGGTCAGGTCATACCAAAGACTTTGAAAAAATGGGACCCAATGCCTCCTCGCTTGACACTCAGCACTAAGGGGTTGGATTGGGGGGTTAAACCACCAAATAGTTCCGGATCGCGGCCACAGCTGCAGCTCACTGCTCCCCACCATGGGGATGGGTCAAATGCGGAGATGTAATTTCACCATTGTGTGATGATGACTTGGGACTTTAACTTTAGGGTTGCTTCTGAGCACCCAAACTAGGCCAGAACCGTGAGGAGGAGCGGCCTGATTCGGAAACAGAGAACCAGGTATGAATTGCTGGAAGGATTAATCTTAAAAATGTACTTTTCCAGCCACTAGCTAAGCTTATCTAGCAGATAACAACCTCTTTGTGCATACGTCACGACATGCACTCTCACAAGCGCAGTCTTAGGTGCCTGAAGTCCTTCAAAATAAACAGAATTGCTACCTCTGGATGCAATTGCGGTAAAAAGTATTCAATTCAATCATATGGTCAGGAGATGAAAAAACTGGATATTGATTTTAAAAAATTTATTATTTTACCAAAAATACTACATAATGTAGCTTTAATTAAAAAAAGTCTGTCAAAAACATAAATTAATCAATTAACAAAACAGGAAGTCAGACTACACCAGGGTAGTATGAGGACTCAGTGAGGTTGCAAACTGCTCTGGTTAGCCTAGTTTTTATGAAATATATGAATACAAACCATGATTTTTCTCATGGTATATCTTCCGAGAATTGTAGGGAAATGTTGGGAAATTTCAAATGATGTATTAACAGTATAGACCCTTCAGCACTCCAAGCAAACAGAATTTATAGAAACAGAAAGTCCTCTGACTGGGGCAAGGGTTACTGCAGATCTGCAGCGACGTAGTGTAGCTGATCCACTCCACCATTTCCATACCTTGAATGTTGCTACGTTGGTTGGAAATGCATTTAGGCCTCTGCATATGACTCAGAGTTTTTGGTGCAGCTGTAATGATTGCAATGATAAATCATTGGAACAAAACAAGTTTACAAAATGCAGCTAAGTCAACAACGCTGTGTCAATGAGTGGGGCCAGGATTTTAACAAAAGCTAAAACCTTGAACAGTATAATTGAGTGACGTAATTACTTAATGAAATGAATATCTGAAATCAATGTGTTTTATACAGGTAATACAGTAGCTACATTGAATTTCAAAGATTCTGATGCAAATTCTGGTCAGGACCTTTAAACAATCAGTTCAAGACAATCTTAGAAATAATTTCCACGACACTTTGCAAAACAGATCATGTTTCATGGCACCAATCTGTGCAACATTAGGATTCAGGACCCTTCCTTAGAGGTAGTTAGCTTGGCTCGTTTATCAGGAACTTCACAGCATTTTCTAACAATGTGTTGACTAATGCAAGACACCAGAAGTTCTGCATTCAGATCCTGTTTCACTTACTTTCATGCTGATCAAACAAATCTGATGCCAAAAACAGAAAGAAGCAGCGGAATGGGTCAAGTGCTCTATTTGCTTTTTCTCCCAGTGGGATAAAATCTGAGCATCAAACAGTTCATCCTTATAGGACTAGCACATAGTACCGACATGCTTTATTCTCAGCATAGGCACTAGATCATTAACATCACAGTAAGCTTCAAAGATTATGTCAAAGGCAAATCCAGTTTTCTTGTTATATAAATAAAAGAGATTAAGTTGAAGTTAGAAGGAGTTGGTGCAGGTCGATGGGATTAAACATACGACAATTCATAAAAATGCAAACACAATGAACTGTTGCATTATTTACCTTTTCATGAACTTGCACCAATTTTTTTTACATATTTAAAATGTCGAAAGACTCCAATTTTTTTTTTCACTCGAATTTAGCCTTTTAAGTTGTTACTCCTATAATATGAGGTACTTAAAACCAGTTAACTTCTCTCTGACATATTTGAAAATAACTCAACTGTCTGTGCATTTCAGGCGTATTTATGTCAGAATCATTGTTTCATATTTACCTTGTGTTTGTTTGACAGTCTTGGTCATTATTAAAACATAAAAAAACCCACAATTTTACCACCATGACAACAGTCAAGGTATCTTCACACCCTAAGAGAAAAATATTATTATTTTAAAAAACCAAAAAAAAAAAATGAACAGTTGAATGAATTTTCTCTTTTTTAAATTACACCTTATTATACTTCTTGATTTATGCTCATTTCAAAGCTAGATATGAGTATTCTAGTTAATTTCCTCTCTATTTCTAAAAATGTGTTCAGAGAAAATGGTTAAAAAGCTCCTTTCGTGACAAGTTTCCCAAGATTATTTAAATATCTAAAGCAATGTTATCAATTAAAATGCTTTAATTTCAAGTTTTCTTTTTTTATTTAAGTTTTGTGTTATTTTTTAGGAAAAAAATATGATTGTTTCAGACTTCTGTGGGAATAAACACCCTGCCTTAACTACAAAGCCTTTTGCATCCTGCTCAAAATAATTGTAACTAGACTTGTAGAAAAAAAATATATATATAAATATCTCCATGTTGAACATTTTTAATTAAAATAAAATAAATACACTTTTAGAATCTTTTTGTTAATTTATTTAAGTTGGTCGACCATTTTTCCATTAATATCCATGAATGAAGATGAATTTTATTTCTGACTAAAATCACTGCACCGTACAAGAGACGATTTGCATATAAATGTTTCGGGTTTGGAGTTAGCGGAACAAATGGACATGGGAATCCTCGCTACAGCACAACTTCTCCTCTCGGAATCATTTATGTAACCCAATAAAGAGATAATGAGCCATCACAGAACTGTCAATTACTGCTACTGTTTTGTTCTCAGAGGCTTATTTGTGATATGTGATCACCTCACAGTAGTTTAGGCCTTCAACAATGTCTAGAGGAAATTGATAACCACAGAAATATGTGAACAGTGACTAAAATGAGAACAATCTGTGACGCCTCTAAGGTGAAATACATCAACAATGACTGTTTAGGGTTGAGTTACTTACTTATTTATCTTTATTTATTTAACTGTCATCTTAGAGATAAGGACAAAATTTAGCACAAGTTTGGATTGTTAACAATATACAGTATGTTCATGCAGCCAGGCGATCGTTTCCAAGGGTGAAGTAGGAGAGTAAGCTCATTTTAAAATTTTAAAATGTTACTGAATTTTCAGGGGGCAAAAAAAAAACTTTTAATATTGGAAAAGAAAACAAAAAGTTGGTACTGTACCCAGTCACAAAAATAATTAAATTTTATCTTGAGTTTCCTCAAAGTTTGCAGAGCCATAGATGCCACTGCCTTGTTGCAAGACAGATTCTACACTGAGTCCTTCGGTAGAATTGATTAGAATTGATTTTTTTTCTACATATTATTCTTTTGTGAACCAGACTTCTAGCCATTTGACTTCTCCTTACCAATAAGTATTCAGTATATTCAGTAATTTCCTATTTAGGTTCTTCACAAGTAACATGTACATGTTTTTGAATAATACGGTCCAATGGTGCCTTTCATTATTATAACACCCATCACTTTGGGTGTTGTTATTTGTGCGTCAGTTGTTGTGTTTCTTTACTTGATTGTTTCTGTTGCAGGTCTCGTTAGGGGCAAGTGGATGCACCTGGGCTTGATGTGTTGCTGCCCTGTGAAGCCTGCTTATGTTGCAGTTTGGGTTGGGTTTCTCCTGTGCAGCGGAGAGTCCTTCCTTCCTTCTTTCCTTCATTCCTTCCTAGTTTGTATTATAAATGTCTTTGGTTAAATTTCCACTCCTCTTGTTTTGGTTTCCCTTCTTGTTATAACCCACACTCCTAGATGGGGTTGTAGCATTAAAACTTTACACTTTGAAGATGCAATGATTTTTATTTTTTTTCCACACACCAATGAGCACATTCATGGCAATATGTGGTTCAATGTCTTCCCTAAGGGTACTTGACACATGGGGATCAGATCAGCTATCTGCTGACTTCATGTTTCATGGGCTCCAGTGTTTTATAGTGTGTGATATGATAAGGCCATCTGATTCCCAGTATGGAGCAAAGAGTTTTCAATCTGCTTAAAGTATAATGGTTCTGAGTCACAGAGAGGCCAAACACTCCATTGAGAGTGTTTTCTAAAGATTATGTTTTGCAGGTAGAGCATGCTGTTGCACATCCTCACTGGTGTTTGAGTTGCTTTGTTGATTCCAGACAAGATTTCTTTATCTGAGGGATTATCACAGATGGTACTCTACTATGATACTAGTAATGATTAAGAAGTACTTGGGGTTGAAGACCTTATGGGTTTTTAGGTGGAGATGCATGATGCAATCCTTTTTTTATTCTTTTTTTTTAGGAGACATTACTATCATTGGCTAAGATTTATCAGTTCATAAAAATGCACCATTTTTCTTTAAGGCTGATTCCTAAATAATTGTTTTTCCTTCAGCAGAGTTGAAAGGAGCTGGTGCCTATCTTCAGAAGTCATCAGGCAAGTGGTGGGGGAACACCTTGGACAGGTCATCAGTCTATCACAGGGTCACATATAAACAAAACAACATGCACACACTCACACCTAGAAACAATTTAGCATGTCAAAGAAAACCGGAGTGCCAAGAGAAAACACACACAAGCAAGGGAAGAACATGCAAACTCTGTGCAGAAAGGCCATGACAGGGATTTGATCCTGTGACCTTTTTGCAGCGAGGCAATAGTGCCAACAGCTGCTCCACCATGCAGCCCTTCTGACGGTACAAAAAAATACAAAGCAGAAACAACATGAGCTGAGCAACAAACCCACAAAGAGCTTTTATACAACCTTACAGAGAAAACCGGTGGCTCTCAACAGTAACTTCCCTCCACACTCGACTGAGGACAGGGTAGCGATAATGAGAGTGCAACTCCAGAGGTCATGAAAGAGTCCACACTCCTTAATGGTTCCGTACTTTTCTTCCCTGAAATTCGATGGTGCAGTGAAGAAACTCAGAGGTAGAATAAGTTTAACCAAATCCCTGTATAACAAAGGAAAAGTATCTACATCAGTAATTTTCTATCATTTCCAACAATTGCAAAAAAAAAAATCACAATGCCTTCTGCATGTAAGCAGATTATTAATGCATATGAGCATTTAACTGTATGTTTGCTCTTTCAGCAGATAATATGTTTTTGTCACTTATAATAAGAGCTGTGGTGTTGTCATAGCAACATGTATAATATAAGCTACCACTGGGGTTTTATCATCAGTCTGACACATACACATTATGGAAAGTGTCTCACGTCCCAAATGACCTGGAGGGGAAAACTCTGTGTACTTGACCTTATCAACAGCTCCATATTATAGTAAATAATTTAACTGAAAATGAAAGTTAGAGGATTAAAATAATCTTAACAATCCTATATCTATTTATGTATTTAGGACAGCAGTAGCTCAGCAGGTAGAGCGAGTTGTCCAGTAATCAGACGGTTGCTGGTTTAATCCCAGCTTCTTCCCAATGCATAATGGGTCTAAAATACATGGGAGCAGGTCTAAAGCCTACTGCACACTGGAAGCATCAGTGTCGCAGAACAGTTTACTCATGAGTTTCGCCACGTGCCAGTGCACACCAGGAAGATCTCAGCCGCAAAGCAGCTTCTCTGCCGTGCTCCTGCCGTGCTGGAGTCGCGAGATCACAAGATTCCTCGAGACTTCAAAGGTGACGGTTTGTTATGCCATCCGCCATTAAACCAAAAAGAAGGAAATCATGTTTGATGTCATATATAATGCTGTTCCTCTCCACTGCCAGGATTAAACCCATGAAAAACACACCGCTGCACTTTTCGAACAACGCAGGGAATAAAAAAGCCGTGAGGTCACACATATAGGCATAATCTACATAGATATGAAATCGCATCGCTGCAATAGATTTTTATTTTGAAAATTACCGGGCATTTTACACTGAAACCTTGTGTGATTTCCTGTCTAGCCCTATGTTAACTGTGGAAATTCACGCATCCCAGAAGCAGCTCGCAGCAAAAAAGAACCCGATTCCATCTTTAGCGGCGCGGCGTGCCGCTTCTGGGATGCGTCTGGAAATTGCCAAATCGCGGCTGATTTGAATCACCCTCACAGACTACAATGGATTCTATTTGAAGCAGTGACGTTCTGTGCTGCTGATGCTTCCAGTGTGCAGTAGGGGTCAGTCTCTGGGCAACACCACATTGGATGCCATGTTTCCTTCTACAGGAGCCTGTGAGGACAAAATGCATTTACTGATTTGAAACAAACGGTTACAAACGTTCACCATTCATAAACGTTGTTTTACACATTTACCTCTGCACTTGCTGCCAGTGATGAAAGAGAGTCTGATGTGCTTGTCATTTTGCTGGATGTTGTACTCCCAGGGATTTTTGACCCTAATGGCCATCCATTGGTAAGGTCTTACTTGAACACAAACATACCACTTGCTTGCAATGATTTATGTATGTACTGCACCCTATAACCAGGGAAAAAACACAGTCACTTTAAGTTGCCATTTTAATTTAAATTTTTTTGTCTTTTTCTTCTTTATTAGGAACACTATAATACACTCCAAAAAAAAAAAAAAAAGGGAACACAAAAATTTGACATCCTAGATCTGAATGAATGAAATTCTTTTATTAAATACTTTGTTTTTTGTCGTGTATCCCTTTTCTGCTCCCTACTCTCCTATTTTTTTTTTCGTCTTAAAGGCAGTCAGCAAGAGGAAACCAACTGGCTTACCAATTTCTTACAGAGCAGCCAAGTGGTTTCAGACCACGCATGAGAACTTACACTTTTCCAAGCGTCTGTACTCCTCTACACACCTCACTTTTCTATGACCTCAAACTGCCCCTTGAAATGGAATAACAGCTTAATCCACCCACATGCGTTTGAAGGGGATGTGGAAAAGTGAGCAGCATCAAGTGAGAATAAAAATGCAAACAGCCAAGGCCTGTGTGAAATTGTCACATTCAATCATCAAAATGCACAAATTTCAGCGAGTGGCTGTTGGATCTTTGAAGTGCAAAACATAATGATTTTAGTTGTATGCGGTGGTTTGACCTGTTCTCCATCCACTATGTGCTGTGCATTTTACAAAAAAAATAATCTGTCATGTAAGAAAAGATGGGTCATTTGACTTTTTTCCCCAAGAATAGCTAGCTTCTGTGGTTATTACATGTGCAAAGTTATGCGTGCATTAAACTGTTACGATAAAGTCAGCATATTATCTGGTTTTAATTTTTGCTTATTAGAATTGTTGTTTTAGGTTGTTTACTAAATGTGCTACAGATGTCAAAGCCAAGCATGGATATAATTAAATGCAGTGTGTGCACTGATTGGGTGAAATCATACAAGTTAATCTTGCTATGGTATGAATAATTGAGTTTGAACTAACTCAAACAACTAAAGATGTAAAATTGTAAATCTCATTTCAATTCATCCATTTTCTATATTTACTCACATACATGCCAACAGGCAAGAAATGGGATAACAACCTGGACAGCCTAGCAGTCCATCATATTACCATGAGAAACTATATATGCACATTAGAATCACCAATCAACTCTACATGCATAACAAACACTCCTGTCTCTGACAGGAAGCTGGAGTATCTGGCTGACATGCATGAGTAGGACATGCAAACCTCATGTGCATTTCTTGCTGAGAGGCAGCAGTGCTAACCAACTGCGCCGCTATGCATGAAATCACAAATAGAGCTTCCACACTAGCATCTGCTCTACCCTGCCTAGATAGCGTAGCGAGTGTCCACATCAGGATTTTTGCCTGGATTTTTTCCCGTGCATAGTTTTTTCAGCCCTCTTCCCAAGGTGGTCTGCTTCGGGCTGAACTGGTCCAACACACCCACTGCAAGGGGGTTCCTGCTTGCGTGATTCGTTATCATTCTGGATACTGTGGAGCAACTGACTGAAGCCGTTGTCTGTCTCTCTGGCATATGCTAACACACACACACACACACACACACACACACACACACACACACACACACACACACACACACACACACACACACACGCACACACACACACACACACACACACAGTGCTGCCAGGCTTGAGCTGCCAGGACACACAGCAAAGCAGGATCAGTCAGTCTCCAAAAGCAACACTGCTCACCTTTGTTTAATTTAAGGGAGACACTGCAGAGTGGCAGACTTAGCCTTGCTCTTTTGCCCCACCCACATGCTCGGAGATGCACTCATGACATCACTGATATTTTCGCGCCAATTTTGTAGACCACCAATATGCTCAGTTACATTCACATTCCTAAGGATCTGTGTGGAAGGATGTGTGGAATCAACCCGGCCAGGCTGGGGCGGGCTGCGCGGAGTGGAGCTGATGCTAGTGTGGAAGAGCTAATAGGCATCAACGGAATGTCCTGTTCACCTTCCAGCTGTAGGCTAGGTTGCTAAAAAATGAAGTTAGAAACAGAAATAACTAAACAAAAAAAAACTACATGGGAAAAGAAAAGCAACAAACTAAAAGCAACATGTACCAAAATAATTGGCTGTGGTTGGGATGCCGAGTAGGTGCCCACCAACTGGAAGGTCAAAGGTAAAATCTGCTTTTCCTCTAGTCATCAGGATAGACATTTTATCCACACATTGCTCCTGTGGTGTTCTCATTAGCGAGTGAATGTTTGTATGATAGAGAGAGGAAATAAGTGTTGCATGAATAGATTGTGTTTGAATGGCTCAATGGGAGACATTATGTAAAGGCCTTTGTAGAAACTAGTCAAGGTTGAAAACTGTTACATACAGTTGGTGTAGACATATTAGCATTACCGTACTCTTGGGTTTATACTGTTTAATGGGTAGACCATTTCCTCTTTAGAGTCTGTTTGCTCACAATTAGGATACAGCCAGTAGACTGTTGGTTTATGATAGGTCTAAAAAAGGAACCAACTGATCTGCTTATTCTGATTAAAATGCACAGTAGGCCTACATTTTTTTCTTTTTTTTTCAACTCAGCTACTCCTTTATTTTTGATCAAATGTAATTTTGATGCTCATTCTGTTAAATAACTGCAGGTTTTTGAAAATGCATTTGCATAATTTCTGGAAATAGCTAGTCATTACTTTAAGTTGCAAATTTGGCCAACTGACCTGTGTAGGACTTGAAATTAAAAGTATTGTATTTAAAGGTGTAATATGTATGAAAAAAGTAATACTGACATCCTGTGGTCAAATGTGGGTACTGCAGTCCAATTTTTTTAAACAAAAGCTCACTTTCTCAGTTCAATGAGTTTCATTGCTGTTGTTAGCTACGGATCAGCGCCATAAGATTCTAGATGACAAGGAAAGTCATACACAGTAAGTTGATAAGTATATACATACATTGTTACATCTTTAGTTCTTTAAACAAGTCTGGAGCTTTTTGCCTGCTGGTGTTGAATTACAAACGCCAATGGCTGCAACGTTAGCTCACTGGAGACTAGGCAACCTCACAAACTCACTGATTGTAAAAAAGATTAAATCCCTCTTTGGTCATTTTAAAAGGAGAAAAACTGACAACCCCATATCTGAGACGGAAATCTGTTTCAATGTAATCTTCCAGCATGATTGAGACATTAGACTGCTTTGTGATTATATCATTGTAAAATTCTAACATAAGGCTCCTTTAAACTTGACTTACATGTCTTGGAACTTGCTTAAATTGATAAATGTGGAATTTACTGTTAAAACAATAACTCTAACCTCTGATAGGTGCAATTTATTTGAGAGATGTTCTTCAAGAGAAGAATCTGAACTCAGCAGATAGACAATTCAGCAGTGTGAGGTTTCCAATATGAAAGGGCACATTGTTGGTCCTCAGAAAGACCCAATCCTGAGATCACAGTGGGCAAGAGGGTGCATGTCAGTTCAATAAATCAAAAATTTATTTAAGAGTGGGGTCATGTAAGATCCTAACAGAACGCTTTAGAAATAAAATAGCACATAAAATAGGTTAAGGGAATCCTTTCTTGTTGTAATTAGGTTTTCATTGCTTTATCGATCGAGCGTTTATTATGAGTTGTGAATCTTTTCATAAATTTGAGTAGCATTAATTTTGCAAGACATTTAATAAAATGTACTTTTCTGATTTTGCACATTATTACATAGCTGTTTGAAATTTGATGTTTTATTCAGATACATTAATTACAAGAATGTTAACTCCCATCTCATGGATATTTGAGTCTTCCTTTTCTTTGCATGCTTTTAAATATTCAAATTAGGTTATGACTGTTATCTTGGCAGTTTCTAGTTAAGAAGAATTCATATTTTAAAAATTTTAAAAATACTTTTTTCACATTAAAATGCTGATGAAAAACCAACTAGGATTCACCCAAAGATTTTTCACTTTACTTAAGTTGTAATTTAAAAAAATGCATTCATTTACAATCACAGAGTTCACTTGTTTTTGTAGGCCCAAATGTACTCCCAAGCTCAAAAATAAGTCTCTTCCGTGAACAAAATAAAATAGACTTTATTAATCCCACGGTGAGGAAATTTGCTTGTTAAGGCAGCAGATACACTTAGAGAACAGGACAAAATAATACCAGTAAATACACAAAGGCAGTAGGCTATTATTGTAACCTTCATCAATTAGAATAACAAATAAAAATAGAAAATTGAGTTTCCAAAAAGAAACAGCATAAAGGACAGTCATACAAATGTACATTTGGGTATTGCACACGTACGTCATAATGCACTAATGTGAAGGATAATGCCAGTAGTTCTTACAGCAGTGGGAATGAATGACCTACGGTAGCGTTCTGGTTTACATCTTGGATGTCTCAGTCTGCCATTAAAGGAGTTGTCCATGGCCTCCACAGTGGAATAGAGGGCAGCCCAGAACCAAGCTAGCTTTCTTAACTAGCTTGTTCAGTCTCTTCCTGTCTCGGTCAGAGCTGCCTACACCCCAGCAGACCACAGCAGAATGAATAACAGAGCCAACAACAGAGTGATAAAAGGATTTTAGCAGCTGGGATTTAACTCCGAAGGACCTCAACCTCCTCATGAGATGGAGGCGGCTTTGGCCCTTCTTATACAGAGCATCTGTGTTGTGGGACCAGTTCAGTTTAGTGTTGAGGTGAACACCCAGGTACTTAAAGGTGTCCACCACCTCAATGTCTGCTCCCTGGATGTTTACTGGTGAGTGAGGAGGAGTGTTTCTCTGGAAGTCAATCACCATTTCCTTTGTCTTACTGATGTTTAAGCGAAGGTGGTTACGCTCACACCAGTCCACAAAGTTCATGATGACTGACCTGTACTCCTGGTCGTCCCCCTCAGACACAAAACTGACAATGGCCGCGTCATCTGAGAACTTCTGGAGATGACAGCTGCTGGTGTTGTAGGTGAAGTGGTGTAGAAGGTGAATAGAAAGGGTGAGAGCACTGTACCCTGCAGAGCTTAAGTACTACACACAACCACCTCAGACATACAGACAATAGATAAAGACAGAACTCATAACAGATAAATAATGAATTTATCACTGATGGGATCATTGTTTCTTTTTCACTTTATATCATGAACACCACCACTATAATCCCTGAAAAGCAAACACTTTTCTTTCTTTTATTTCACTTTTTAAATACTTAAATATCAGATATTGTTTTTCATCACCCCATTCTCAAGCATCTTATGACAAAAATCTCCAAGCATCCTATTGCTATTTTTTTTTTTTACTCTGCTACCCATTTCTCAATATTTTTCCTTGCAGGAGGGGATGATTTGCTTTGCAGTGGCCAGTTATTCAGCTATGAGCCAGCAGGAGCTGGGCTGCTTGCTACAGCGTGTGTGGCAATTAATCATGCTGTGACTCTGCGTCTCCTGGGCCTGTCAGCTACTCAGGCCGCATGAGGTCCAGGAACATCGGGGGATGTCTGGGGACATCGCAGGAGTGACCATGGTCCATTTTTCTTGTAGGGACAGCAACCAGACGTGCCACCTCAATCTCACATCACAATCATTGCCCCCCTCTTGTCCCCCCCTCCCCTGCCTCCATTTCCCTATGCCTTTGGGGTCTCTGTAGACCCATCTTGGACAAGGGGTGCACACTCTTATTACATGACACATAACACTCTGAGGAACTGTGAGCAGAGGAAGGCAATGTCTTGGGGCTCTACATCAGTGACAATAACAACCGCGGCTGGTAATATGCCTGTTGGTGAGCTATCATGAAGAACAACAACCTGCTGGGGGTGGGAATAAGGCTTGACACGTTGTTTTAGAAGGAAGACTGGAGAGCTGCTCCAGGGAAGAGAAAAAACTGAAACTAATGTTTCTAAGAAACATAATTAAATAAATGATTTTTGATGAATTATCAGAAAAATTAAAGCATTTTCTAAGTTAAAATTTGTCTTTCACTTTGTGTTCATGAGTAAACATGATGTTCAACGTTGAACTGGATGAAAATGTTCCTCATACATGATATCAATGTAATTTTTCTGTTATGCATCAGACATTTGTTTATTACAATGGTTACAATTAGGAAATATGCCACATGTACTTAAAAGGGCTTCTGTTTTGAATGTATGCTGTATACGGTCCTGATGCAGAAGTACTTTGGTAAGTTATTTAAGTATAAATGAAGAAATTGTTGATTACTGTGAGCATTTGTCTTTGAGTAAAGTTACTTATCAAGTTATTGAGTGAATTCTCAAACACAATGTGCACAAACCTGGGAAAAAAAACAAGATTGGATTTATTTTGGATAAATCATTATAGAATTGCTGAAACGATTGCTTTTCTGTTGCTAACTGCAACAAAGATTTAAGAAATGAGAAAAGCTTCTGATTAACACATGTGCATCAAATAAATTCATGTTGCCATGGTGATGCAGCACTTATTTTCCCAGCCACAGACAAAAAATTATCTCAAAAACATTCCTCAAACTGTTGCTATTTTCTGAAGTATTGTGCAGTCTAAGATGCACGTTTTCAGTCAAACTACACAAAGCATTTCTGCACAAACACCAGTGTGACATTTTATTTCTGGTGTAAGCAAAATGTTAACATATGGATGAGGTTTGCCTATTAGTTTGTTTTTCATGAAAATTGCACCCATTTTTTTTTTTAATTGGAGCTCATGAAGCCATTTGGCATTTCCCTGTTGTGTTTTTTTTTCTTTATAATTAAGGGACTGACGGTTTGACAGCTGGGAATCTTAATTGAACAATCACAATTCAGTTTTACATGGGTTTGGACAGTTCTGCAATCTGAATCTATCTCTGAGCACATAACACTAACATTTAGCTCGTCAGTTTTCTCGATTGAGCATTTTGCAAGGATCATGTGACACTAAAAAAAAAAAAAGCCTGAAGCTAGTATAAAGTGGATGTGACTCCTGATTTAGACAATACACAAATTTGCTGATAGAATCACGCTTACTGGATATTTTATATATCACCAGGTCATTTGGGGCATGTTTTTAAAACTTTTCCTAACACATTTTAAAATGTGTGCATCATTTGTTCAAACGTCAGTCATGCAAATGTTATTGTGTCAGTTTTGACACAAAGTTTTACCTTTCTCTCAAATTGTTTGTAATTTAATTTCAATTCAATTGCAAGTTGGTTACCATCCCTTCTCAAAGTTGCTTCATTTCCCTTTCAATTTCTGACTTAGAATATCTAAACTGAAGTGGTATACAGACACGTTCCTGATGCTTGTACCTATTCTGTGACTGTTGTAGAGAAGTTTTTTTTGACACAAAAAATTAAATCATGTCCAAAGTTTCCTAAACACACTTTGCAACTTGTGAAGAAACTATGAATTAATTCCAGTATTTCAAAACATTATGGAAACACCCTTGCAAAAGCCATCCACAATTTGCTGCAGCCAAGTTAAATCCACAGGTTAGGAGTCTTCATTCATTTTGGATTTCTTTCATTAGATTTTACTTTTTCTTATAAATGTATCCAATATCCTCACAAATTAACTTGTACTGTGCTGTTATTTATTCGCTGAAGACACTATTCTTTTTTTTTTTTTAGAGCTGTAGACTCAAATTTACCCAACATACCATCAGGAAATGCCGTGACTCAAATGTAAAATATACACGATTCAAATGAGAGATTATGTATTATTCAGATTTCGCTGCTATTTGGAGGATTTTTATTCTACTGTTATACACAGTTATACACAGTTAAAATGTCCTACTGCAGGTGACCTGGATATTACATTCTGAAACAGGCAAAGCAAGATTTTACAAAAAAATAAATAAATAGAAAATTCCTCCAGCTGGCAGACTCTGCATCATTAAAATAATCTGCTGAATTATGCTCTGAATCATGAATATTTCTGTTCAGGGATTGTGTCCTCTAGCTAATTTTGGAAACATGAACCTGATAATATCCATGTTATAATCTTGGTGATTCACAGTAAATCAATTCAGTTGAGATAAGATAAATCATCTGCAAAGAAGTTAATGCAGATGAGGTGTTCTGGGCAGAAAAGAAGCAGCTGATTATGCAATGGCCCCTACATTTTAAAATGTGTACATCATTTGTTCAAACGTCAGTCATGCAAATGTTATTGTGTCAGTTTTGACACAAAGTTTTACCTTTCTCTCAAATTGTTTGTAATTTAATTTCAATTCAATTGCAAGTTGGTTACCATCCCTTCTCAAAGTTGCTTCATTTCCCTTTCAATTTCTGACTTAGAATATCTAAACTGAAGTGGTATACAGACACGTTCCTGATGCTTGTACCTATTCTGTGACTGTTGTAGAGAAGTTTTTTTTCACACAAAAAATTAAATCATGTCCAAAGTTTCCTAAACACACTTTGCAACTTGTGAAGAAACTATGAATTAATTCCAATATTTCAAAATATTATGGAAACCCCCTTGCAAAAGCCATCCACAATTTGCTGCAGCTAAGTTAAATCCACAGGTTAGGAGTCTTCATTCATTTTGGATTTCTTTCATTAGATTTTACTTTTTCTTATAAATGTATCCAATATCCTCACAAATTAACTTGTACTGTGCTGTTATTTATTCGCTGAAGACACTATTCTTTTTTTTTAGAGCTGTAGACTCAAATTTACCCAACATACCATCAGGAAATGCCGTGACTCAAATGTAAAAAATACACGATTCAAATGAGAGATTATGTATTATTCAGATTTCGCTGCTATTTGGAGGATTTTTATTCTACTGTTATACACGGTTATACACAGTTAAAATGTCCTACTGCAGGTGACCTGGATATTACATTCTGAAACAGGCAAAGCAAGATTTTACAAAAAAATAAATAAATAGAAAATTCCTCCAGCTGGCAGACTCTGCACCATTAAAATAATCTGCTGAATTATGCTCTGAATCATGAATATTTCTGTTCAGGGATTGTGTCCTCTAGCTAATTTTGGAAACATGAACCTGATAATATCCATGTTATAATCTTGGTGATTCACAGTAAATCAATTCAGTTGAGATAAGATAAATCATCTGCAAAGAAGTTAATGCAGATGAGGTGTTCTGGGCAGAAAAGAAGCAGCTGATTATGCAATGGCCCCTATGCTTGTTCCAAGAAGGTGCTGTGCAGCCAAGATGCATGAGCCCAGCACCCCCTCACTGAATTTCTGATGCCATAATGAGTGATCACCAGTGGGAGAACACAAGAAATTAAGTCAGGGTTAGTCTGACATGAAGTTATCATGGTATATGCATGCGGCAGCTTTTGTTGCAGGTCCCTTTTTTGGGTCATCCACAAGTCCTCCTTATAGCTGGAGGGTAGAACTGTTAAACTCTAAGGAATGAGTACAAAAGGCATCTTAAATGAAGAGCTTGTTTGCAAGTGTAGGACCTGATTTTTTTTTATTGATAGCTAAATTTGATCTTTGAGCTAAAAGCACTGGTGCAATACTTGTTAAGCACAAATGAATGAATTTTAACGACATGTTTAATACCATGTTAAGAATGAGAAAAGGTTTAAACATAGTTCTTTACATTAACATGCTTTAAACAACCAGACGTGTCAGTGGTAGCAACAGATTTGAGGACTTTCCCCAGTGTGACGTTGGACAGGTGGCGGCTCACTGCACTTTGTTTATTCAGGAGCTACGATTTGCCGTTTTAAATCCTTCTTAATATAAGTGCCGTCGGACTTTTCTGGGGACGTGCACAGAGCCAAACAAAAAGCCATAAAGCACACACTTTTCCAGCGTGATACATGGTTCCATGTGGTTTAGCACAGTGTTATGAGATTAGCATGACTGGTGAAACTTTGACGGCGGCTGTATAGATGTAGACTTCAATCTCTGGTGGAAAAGGGCCAGTATATCTCACAAAGTCAAACAATGCAGAGGAAAAACAAATGCAAACAAACACAGAAAAAATTTATTTTTACACATCTCGAAGATGTAATTCATGACGTACAACCTAACCAACATTTAAACCCTGGTGAAACTTCAGTTTGGCTGGTACTGACTTAAAACACTTGCATTTGTGTGTGTGTGTGTGTGTGCGTGCGTGCGTGCGTGAGTGCGTGCGTTGAGAGTTTTTACCAAAGGTGCATGTGTGTGTGTGCATTGAGAGTTTTTACCAAAGGACCAGCCAGTTCCATGCTATAACATTCAGCCGCACACACACACACCCCACCCCCCCGGCCTAAATACTACCTTGTTCCAGTCCTATAGGCAAGTCTATAACTATCTTGTTCATAAATTACTTTGACATTTTTTTTGTGTGTGTTTTGAGTTTTGGAATATTAATTCATGACTTTGTTGTGATTTTCTTAAACTCCCCTGTTTATTTTCTTGTTATTGAATGTATTTTTTTTACCTGTGTGTAATTCTGAGCTGCCTATTGAGTCAAATACATTGAGAATCAATGAGCAAAGTTAGCTACTAATCTTAAAATAAACAAAAACTAAAGAGGAATAAGCAATAATGAAATTGCTTCACTGCTGTCTAGCTTGTTGTTGTCTCTGGATTGTTGTTTATTGACAAGTCCCGGCTTATTGACTCATGGGTTTATGTTGAAGTCTTTAGGTAATATGTTTCAGCTGTGATGTCAGTTCTACCAATAAATTAATTACATTTTTCTCTCTTTTTATAACTTCTCATCAGGGAAGAGTTCAAATGAGTGGCAAATCACCATGGGAGTGGCACAGCAAAACCAGAAGTCATTACAGAATTTCAGGAGTTTTATTATGCTGCCTTAATTTGAGGACTATTTCAGAAATATGCCTATATTAGAATTAGGGAATTGCAATATGATATTTTATGAGTCCATCAAGCTATAACGGAACAACATATAAACAAATAAATGTTGCAACACAAATCTCTTCTCCTAAATTCATATTCCAATACTAAGCATGCACTATAGGTGTGGCCATTCACCCCGACCCATCCCCACCTCAGGCCTTCACTTAGGGCAGCCACTGCTGTTCTTTGTTTCTAGGTTTGTCGAGCAACAAAAACGTATCTATAGTGCTAATGTGAAACTAACATAAGTTTAACAAACATTTTGTTCATCTGAGATTAAAAATCTTCTTTTTCTCTTTGTACATGTGGTAGAGCAAACATAGATAAATGCAAAATAAAATATAGATAAAAGACAAAATATAGATAGATAGAATTCGAATGTTGCACAAGTCCACATTATTTTTCTTGTTATGGTTTTTTCTAAACAATTTACTCAAGGATGATATTTTTCAGGACCCATGGTGAGAGTACAAAAGCCTTATAGTCAGATTGAGGCCTTGTGGTGGAATTGTTATTTATCTATTTATTGTTATTGGAGATGCTTAGCAGCAGGATAAATAGAAGTGTGGCCAAACACCATTTTGAACTATTTGTTCTTTTTAAATAGTTGATGATCCCTAGAATATGCAATAGAATGAGTTACCAAGAGGAGACACTAGGTTGTCCCAAAAAAGTCCAGATTTATTTTCTGCTGAAATTATTTTGGAATATCCCAAATTTAGAAGGATGTTCAAGAAAACTAGCAGAGAGAATATAAGAGATGTCTTAACTCACAGCTTGAAAACTTGCATTGTGTAAGTTTGTTTACTGCTCGGTTCTCTTGCTGTTCCAAGTAGAAGCTTGTCCTCGGTGCTGAATATTCTAAGCCTTTCATACACATCTGCAGAAAGAAAGAAAAAACTGTTTTGCCTCTTGATGTTGTTCCACCTACTAAAATAGGACATTGAGAAACAAAGAATGATGATCTAAAATATTTTGTGCACCAGAAAACATGTGCCATTGTCTTACAATGGAGGGATTTGGATTATTTTAAACCCACATGGAAAGTAGAGATGTATCAAGCCTCGAAGATAGCAGTTCTTGAAGGGATCAATTTAGCATCAAAAGACTGCAAGCATGTTATTGTTTCTGCGTTAAAGAAAATAACAATGCTGCCTAACCTTTGTGTGCCGTTTCACCTAAAAACCCTTACAGATCAAAGGAAACATGCAAACAACTTCCTGGATGCACTTCAGATGCTCATTTTCTATCTTCTGCTTATTTATTTTTTCTTTGTAAAACTACTTGAAATTAATAAACATGTGAATAAATAAGTTCTATACACACTCACACTGTGGCTCTGCTTATTTTGGCAGCACCTTTGTCACTGTAAAAGACCTCTTGTCTCTAGGCACTGTTGGAAATGACTGCCCTTTCATTAATCTCCCTGTCCACTGTGCAGACCTCCCCTAATTACAGCCATTGTTTACCCTTGCGTTGGCACGCCCATTGAATTATTGATGGCTGCCTTGCCCCAATCAGTTTAAAGTCCTCTCCGATGGGCAAACAGCAGACGGCGGACAGATATCTGCCAACAAACACACCGTGCTTGCTGTGTGATGCAGATTTGTCAGTAGAAATTAGTTTTAATAGATCTGCTTCTCTTTTGTACAAGTGCACAAATTTATGATCAATATTCATCTTATGCTTAAAAGTATTGTGTTATGTCTACAATGCATTTAAAGACACATTCCATCTAATATACATAATTTATCCTGGCTGCCGTTATTGGCCCATTATTACCCTGTAATGACAAGCGTATCTAAAACCCCTTTATCTCTACTGCAAATAAAAAAGCAACTGAGAGCAAACCAAATCCATGAGTGATTACCCCCAACAATGTGTAAATCTGCTGAACTAAAATTCAATTTTCAGCAATCCCACAGTCCTACAGTTAGATGCCATTCAAAGCTCATGAGGATTTGGAGTTAAGGCGACTTAGAGGTGATTTATGCAGTAACCCAAATGGCTGTACGAGGAAGAGAATAAGCACATGGGTCTTCAGAGAGAAAACCTGTCTGTGTCATGACTCACTGTAGTTCCACTCTGCATGACAAGGTAGGGTGCCGACTTGGATCAGATTGCCATGGATTGTGCTCCGCTGGGTGTTTCCAGAGGGTAAATGGACATTTATGTCATACAGTTAGCACCAATGCTCTCTCACCACTGGCTCCCAGACAATAGAAGTAAATCTTAAATGTCAAACATATCTTAAGTTTCCCCTACATTGTTATTTAGGCCAGTTCTGCTTCAGTATACAAATCTATAAAATGCAGGATCTCAGTGGACATAGCAGCCAGTTTAGAATGCAAACAGGAATATATGGTTTCAAAACAACACGTCTGAATCTATTACTATGTTTCAGGTTTTGCATGCTAGTGAAAAAGTTTTAAAACTCATAACTCTTTAACTTCTAAGAAAAAAAGCTGTAGAATATTTTTATTTTTGGCATATTTTATTTATCTTGAGTATAAAAGGTTATAAGAACAGATGGTAAATATGAATGCAACACTATTTTCCACCGGTCCCTTCGACTACCACCAGCAGGCAAGGATGAAGTGACTTGCCCAAGGACACAACTACTGATGTTGACGAAGCCTGGGATTGAACCCGCAACCCACTGATTACAGGGTGTGCGCCTAACCCTTGAGCCACAGTTCCTTTCACATAAGGTAGTAATGTTGAAACTTTTGTTTTTTGCTTTAACATTTATTTATTTTTCTGTTACATTTGGTGCATAGGGACTAAAACACACCCTACAAACAGGCTGAGCTGTATATAATGTTAAATGAAAATAAATATGTTCTTTATGCAAGCCTTGAAGACAATTGAAAACAAAAGAATATATCAAACAAATCATAACTCTGTACATCCTGGACCAAACCAGAAAAACATCCTTCATTTCATATTAAATGTGCTAACCTTTTTCTGCAATAGAATATGAATTCATGTATAAAACACATCAGTTGAAACTAAGAAAGTTTATAGACATTTTTAGTATTTTACTGAAACACTCTTTTCACAAGCCTGAAGGCGTTGTGCAGCTGAGATGATACTGACACGTTGCTACATTCTGGCCTAAAACGATTTGAGCAGCACAACAACGGCCTTTATCATACTTATTTTCCAAATTAATTTCATTTGACAAATTCACCTTTGTAAGTTCAGTGTGTACGCCTTCAGCAGTGCTGGCTTCTGTGTTAAAAAAGAGTGGGCTTTCACTTCTAAACTACAGCTGCACTATCTGAACTTAATTTTCCGTTTTGACTCATCACACCACAGGACAGTTTTCTATTTCACCTCAATCAGTCTCGAATCCCAAGAGAGTTGCAGCATTTCTGGATTTTGTCTGTTCCCTTTTATTTTATTTTTGTTCTGCCTCAGTTTGATGGAGTTCCATTTGTGGATCCAGTGACCAGCTGTGTTTGCTGACAGTTTTCCAGAATTGTTCTTGAGCCCAGGTGGTGATTTTTACACCACAGAATTGTGTCTGAAATATCTCTTTACAACCCCTTTTCTCACCTGATCTTTGGTCAATAACCCCTGGGGAACACTTTTCAATTCCACTTGTACTATGATTTTCCAGTGGACATGGAATTTTTCCTTCAACATCCAGTTCCTGCAGATCAGTAACTTGGATGATGAAAAATGACAGCAAAGAGATCCAGCATTGAAATGCAATGGCGAGAGCTGATTAAATGTCAGCCTATGAAGATTAGGATTGAAACATTGTGCACTGCTTTGCTGCCAGAAAGTCTGAAGATCATGACATTGTTGCAGGGTGTTATAGAAATTCACTACTTTTCCTTTACAAAATGTTTTTCAGTCAAAAAGAAAACAAGTATTCTGTTTTCATTGGCATGTTTTGGAATCAGCTGGTTTTCATATGAATTGATTAATGAGTCAAAAGTTGGTCTTTATTACATTAAGTGAGAAAGAAAAGATGTCAGCTTTCCTCCCAAAGGATTGATTTTTATAACAGCATCAGTTGTAGAAATCATATCACAATTAACAAGGAGCCTAATGCATTCATACAACTTTGCTAAAACTCAGCAAAGATTTTTTATGTTCTGGCTGATTCTTTATGACACATAGTGTGGTCTTTGTCTCACCTTGTCTCTTCTTCAACCACTTCTCCAGGTCCAGATTGAAGGTAATCAACTTTTATTCTGGTTGACAACCATGGCCTGCGATTTGGAGGTTTTATTCCTTCTCCCAGCAGTTTAACACTCAGCTGGGAACCTTCTCAACACTATAAAAAGAATAACTTTACTCGAATTTAAAAAATTGATGTCCTATTTTCACATCCAAAATATTTGACTTCACAGAAACTAAATTGAATCCCTGTATATGACCTGATTTTATATTGATGTAAACCATATTACTTCACTTGACCAAACCTGAATTCTCTGCTTTGAGCCAAATAAATTTCTTTACATACATCTGTATTTTAGTTATTGAACCAACCTAATGTCTTCCATTTCAACCAAATTAATTTGACTCAACATGTTTGCATTGACAACAGTTGTTTAATTTACATATATAAAAGCTACATTTTTTAGCAACAATACTGACAAACGCAAGTTACCTCATGCCTCACAAACTAGCTAACAGCCAGTGAGAGTGAGACACAAAGCGCTGCCATCAGAGATTATAATGTAAGCCTCCATCTTACATCGAACAGTGCCACGGCACAGCGGTGTCATTCCTCTGACTGACCTCCTCACTTATGGTGCCAACATGACATAACAGGTAACGCCACATTTACAACAGGGAATGAAGTAATAAATAAAAACAACACAACCCCCCACAAAATAAACACGCATAAAGACCCCAAAATAGAACAAAATAACTAGGGACATGGCTACCCATAATGCACCTCACTCACTTGCGCATCAGAAAACCGAAGTATTGCCCTAAAACGGCACGTCAGTTTTTTTAAATGCATGTAAATGCGTTAGTCTGGCAGAAGGTGAACTTCTAATTGGGCTGAAGCACCCAGAAAATGTGGTAGTTATCTGAATTCATTCTGTATGTAAACGCTGAACGGAACCGTCTCTAATATCACCGCCACAACGTAACACGCATAACACCATCAAACAGTACACTACATAACAAATAAGCTGTGCTGCAGCGTTTTTGTTGTCCATTCCTTCAGCCATTGTGTATATCCTGTTTTTAACTCCGTCTGCTTCACTCATACCAGCGTTTGTTTACTATTTGAGTTGCTACAAGCTAACCGGAGCAATGCCCGACATGAAAGGGCGCATATCGCCACCTACTGTATCGGAGTGGAACGAACTTCATTTGAGACTTTGGTTTTCTAATGCGCATGTAAACTAGAATAAGACTTCCAGCTTATTATCATAAGATCGACCTGGGTCAACTTAGATGTTGATACTGCACTAGTAGCTCCCACGGGTGTTCAAGTGCAAATTACTTTGACTCAAATTAAAAATAGTATTTGTTGTACATAAAAAGAAGTATATGTTTTGAAAGAAATCAAAAACTTTGTGTTGTGAGCTTTGAACTGATGATTAGTTCCATACAAGTCAAAAGTGATGTTTTGAAATTCAAAAAGAAAGACTTTCACAATCAAATCAATGATTTTATTTTGCTTTGAATAGCAGTTATTAGATTGAATGAAAAGCTGCATGTTGGACTTTTTGCAGTGAATAATAAACCAAATCAAGTCTTCACCCCGGTCTCATACCTGTTCCACATTTCACTAGATTCCTCCTTGCAGTAGGTCCACAGGTGGATGAGACCATGAAACCACTTCAGGCTGGACCCAGCTGGGGCCCAACTTACAGCTGCTTGCAGGCCTGAGTCCAAAGCAGTCAACAAACAGCAGGGTTTGGGCCTCAAAAGTTGGGCAATGACTAAAAGACATCACCAAAAATATACATCAGTTACACTGTATTCACTAAAAATGTCCTACAACAGCAAATATATGAATATTTGGAAAACTATAGACCGCTTTGTGATGAAATTAAAAAAAGCAACATCATCTTCAAATGTGTCTAACACATAAAAGATGATGTGATGATGAGTGTGGTCTTCACCCACTGTGCAAAGACCTGGTTAGGACGTCCTACAGACGTGGTCCAGACCAACGGACTAAATATAGACATGATCTGCACGTTCATGTGACGTTGACTGTTTGCAGGGCAATGGACTTAGGTAACAGATCTATAATGATATTGTGGGAAGCGTTGCTCACCATCTTGAGGTTTATCACTGGCATCACACTGACTAGAGCAAAGCAGATTCTAAATGACAGAAGAAGAATGTTGTTTTGATGATGAGTTTTGGTCATTGCTGTGCATGCTTCTTCACAAAGGATTAGATAAAGCATGTTATTTCTTTCATAGATTTGCAAAGTACTTTACATTGGTTCCATCTTACCCCATGAAGCTTTGCTTATGCACACCATGCACGCCACATTGGCCCTTTAACCTGCAGTTCGGTCAGGTGGTAGAGTTCATTTTAGGAGTGAATAAGCTTTGGGCTTGTTCCCTTTTTGAATGTTTTTGTTTTCTGTTGCAAATGTGTTGCATTCATTTGAGTTTAGAAAAATATTCATTCATTTGAGGCCATAAAGGATATTATAGCACACACTGAACTAAACTGGAAATAATACTAACATGAAAATGTACAAAAAATTTCAAAAACAACAATTGGCATTGCTTATTGTTTTTTTATTTTATCCATAATCGCACAAAAGACTTTTTTGCTTTTTTCTTGCAAAACTGATGATCCTATGCAATGTAAAATCAAGAGAAAGTCAAGGAAAAATATCTATCCAAGAATTTCATCAATAATAGGCAGTAGTGTGGAGATGGGAAGTGACAAACAGTTGTGGCACCTTTCACAGCGCCACATTATTAATCCATACAGGTGCTTTGTTATACTCCGTCACTCAAAATAGAACAGTAGGCAGCTCAATCTTGTGGTGATGGCCATTTCAGACATCAACCATGGGATGAGGTGGAAGGGGTGAATAATAACAAGACAGCAAATGGAAGGACTTGTCAGGTGGCATTCAAGTGTCACTTTCACATCATGAATCACCACATCACCATGGGGGCCTCCATGTATCTTATTCTGCATCAGAAAAATTGGCGCACATCTGTGGGCGGCTTAGAACAACGAAAGAAACATGACATTTTTGTGCAGAAATTTCTTATAACTACCTGCAATTCTATCTATCTATCTATCTATCTATCTATCTATCTATCTATCTATCTATCTATCTATCTATCTATCTATCTATCTATCTATCTATCTATCTATCTATCTATCTATCTATCTATCTATCTATCTATCTATCTATCTATCTCATATATATATACAGTATATATTAAAGTAATGGAGTCTGTTTGCGACATCAGGTCTGAAGTGGAGAGATAATGGCGTGAGCACCATTGTGTTTCTCAAGTAGTATCTAAGTGCCGTTTTCCGACTGTCAGTCATCTTGACACCGCTGTGGGGCTTCAACAGGTCACATCAGGATGATAGGCTCCTATAAGGTTTAACACAACAGTTCCTGTGATGCATTTTTAACATGATGTGATGTACTTGTTCTCTTTTTTAATTTTCTTCTTATGTCCTCTCCGTATTCATGTTCCATCAGAGTTCTCCTTTAGTTACTGCATAATATGTATACATGTGTGAACATGCATAAAGACATCATTAAATAATGATTGAGCACTTAGTCAGTTGTTACTATTTACAAGCAGGTAACACAGAAAAACAACAATGTGCATTCTTGTGCAGAGGCCTCCTGAAGGACACTTTCCTTCACTGGTGACAGCAAATGCCGTATTCATGTTCCATCAGAGTTCTCCTTTAGTTACTGCATAATATGTATACATGTGTGAACATGCATAAAGACATCATTAAATAATGATTGAGCACTTAGTCAGTTGTTACTATTTACAAGCAGGTAACACAGAAAAACAACAATGTGCATTCTTGTGCAGAGGCCTCCTGAAGGACACTTTCCTTCACTGGTGACAGCAAATGCCCTGTGGTACATACTGCTGGTTTCACCTTGAAATGATGCCACACTGCTTTGTTAAAGTCGCCATCATTTGATTTTGCAGTGGTGGAAATCATTTTGACAGGGGGACATGGGGAAAAGGAAGGTGACAAATTTTACATTTTTGCTAAGTATTCTTTTCACTCAGCTAAGTGAAACTCTATACTTCTCTAGGAGAAAAAAACTAGTATCTGATTTCTTTTAATGGTTCATTTTACACTGGGACAACAGTTTGTTTCATTTTTGTTGCATTTCAATATTTTTTCGGTGACTTACAGAATAAAACATAAAACCATGTTAAAAGTTAAAAGGTGTGTGTTTCATTGTCTATGACTAAATAAATTTAAAGAACTACTATTCTGGATATTTTTCACCATTTTTTTACCACTGCAAATGACATGAAGGGCCTCTCCTTACATAGCTATCTTAATTTATGTTCACAGTACAGTATGTTTTGTTTACTGATGGTCTGCACTTGTTTTGTGCTTTTCTGAGTCAGAGAACTCCAAAGTGCTTTACACTGCAGTCATTCACACACTGATGGTGATGAGCTACAATGTAGCCACAGCTGCCCTGGGGCACACTGACAGAGGCGAGGCTGCTGATCACAGATGCCACTGTTCCCTCTGACCAACACCAGCAGGCAAGGAGGGAGAAGTCTCATACCCAAGTACAAAAAATCTACCAATCATACAGTTCTATCTTAAATTGATTTATTTCTTCATGTTAAACAACAAAACACAATCAAACCTAAACTCTGAGAAACTTAAATTCTCCTTCATTAGGCATAAAATCACAAAATACAAAAGTCATATAAAAGTAATACAAAAATGTTAAATCTCTAAATTGGCTTTAAAAGAGACCTTGGTGACATTCTGGTGAACATGTTTGATGTGAAACAGTCAAGGCATAATCTACAGTTGGAAGAGACTGTGAGGAATAACCTAAAACATCAAACCCCAAAATGACTTCAAAAATAACTCCTACCAATGGCTTTTGTCTTACAGAGAGATGCTTGTGCCTAATTGATTCAACAGTTTTTTTGGTTCAAAGAGAACTATTTAGATTTGGCTTCAGGTAGAAAACATATAGGTTGGCACTATATGCACTAGGATTTATTACCGTGTGCTTTTCAGCAAAAATTGCTACTGTTATACATCCTCATGTTGTTGGTGCAGTGATGTTTTGGTTCTGTTGTATTTTTTGTCTTTTCTCTTTTTCTCTTTCTGCAGGTCTAGAAGCGGATTCTTTTGCATTCTTTATTGTTTATTTTTGTGACCCCCCCTTCTCTTTCCCCCTCTCTCTTTCTCTTCTGTGTCTGTTGAAATTTTAACCAACTGAAAACATTTCTAATAAAGTTCTGATATCAGGCGGGGTGTTATAGATGAATCTATAACGATCCACCTGTGAGAATAAAGCTGTAAGGCTTGTTTTCAGCACTCAGACATCAATTCTGTTTGCTATACAGCCAAACAGGACATGGGGAAAAAAAAGAAAACATATTCGCTTTTAATTCATTTTTAGGTATTTGAGTACTTTTTTTGTACACAGAATGATTATAGAAACACAATATTACAAATGTATAAAATATTCAAAATTTTTACGATCAAGCATTAAACCTGAAAATTAAAAAAAGAAAAAAAAAACCTAAATGCTAATTTTTAAATTCTCAACTGTTTATTGAAAATGTGTCACTGAAGGACATATTTGAGCAGAACAACCAGAATTAAAGGTTGAATATGGAACACGAACACCAAAGCGACATCTAGTGTGTGGAGGTTGTAGTTGCAACAATAGAACAAGGTTTCCAGCCGTCGGGATGCCAGGTTTGCTGCCGATACATGAAGTGAGCAGCCAGCACCTTGTCCAGTGATGACCTAATCTCACTCTGGTTTTAGATCTTTTATGGTCGCTCTTCTTCTGAGAAGGATAACAACATCTTCTGGGCTCAGAAGCAGCTGCTTGACTTGCCGAGTTTGTCATTTTCCACAGTGCCGAGCCGACTGTTTACCGTATTTGAAACCCCGCAATGGTGCCCTCTATTGGCTGGTAGATGTAAACATAAACCCAGTGTCATGCCTGTCAAAATAAATTTGATTATTTTTTAATTAAACTATAGCTTTTAAAGGAAATACTGTACCTTCATTCTGCACACCTCTAAACGCCCCGTGGAGATATTATTTTTTGATTATAGCTTTTTATTAAATTGTTCCATATTCAACCTTTAATCACAGAACTTTTAATTCAGAACAAATTACCCAACAGAACAGGGTTTCTGCTCTGATTTTTGCAGATGATGTGTTTCTCTTGGCTTCCTTCATAGTGAGATGGGGTTAACTGCCAAAGTGAAGAAACCAGAAAGGTTTGCTCTTCCAATAATGAGATGGTTGAAGGGGAAAAATGGAATCCTGCCTTCAAACAGAGAAGTAGACTTGGATCTTTCACAAGTGATGGATGAAGTGAGAAGTGAACCAACAAATCTGGGATTTGTTTTCAGTCTGAGGCAAAAGGCAAAGCTCTGTGATTATTGGTCTATCCACCTTACAACCCTCTGTTATCATCATCGAGTTCGGATCATGACTAAAAAATCAATGTTTTACTGAAATGAGGTGAGACTTGGTCTTCTTTAACTTTGATCTGTTTATAATGAGCACATAAGCCCAAAATAGAGAATCAGCACAGATGCAAGTCAAGACAGATAAATGATTGTCTCCATCTGACAGAAGAAAGCAAAAAAGAAAACAAATATTCTGTTTAGTCACTGCCTGGAGCAGCATGCCATCAGGCTTTATGCATCCTAGATTAACTTTTACAATCTGTTGATGACTGTATCAATATGTGATTATGTGCCATGTTAATTCACACTTTTGTAAATGTTTCTTCTCCTTTACTGTCTCAAACTACACCAGTATCTGTCACATAACAATAAAAGATCCAATTAAGCGGTGAAAGATGAAAAATATATTTTTGTCAGAAAAATGCAAAACTCTTTACTGATGATTTATTAATAACAAAATAAAGGACAAAACAGCAAATAACCATAATCATGCTGTCATGCTTAAAATCAGATGGATGATGAAGAATCATGAAAAAGTTACAATTTCTTATTCAAAGTGTCTTTTTCAGATGTGGTCAATCCACAAAACGTTTTACTGACAGCATTTCATTTATGTTCAAAAGGGAAAGCTTTTCAATCAAATAGAAAGTCCCTGTGGTTTTTTAGCCATACGTATGACATATGCTGACAGTAAGGAGATAAAATGTCATTTAGACAGGTAATATTGACAGCTTCATGGTGAGTGTCTCAGAGTAGCCATGATGGATATGATATGGGCATAATGTGCTCTAAAATTGCTTTATTCACAAAAACTCTCAAAGGGAAAATCTGCATTCTGTCGATCATAATACTTCTATGGATTTCCTCTTAAATAGATGACTAAAACTCATCCCTATAGCACTTCATTCAGCCGATGTTCATGGCAGCCTTTATCCTTTTGTAATTTTTTCCATGCAATTACTTGAATTATAGCATCTTTTTAATGGGTTTTCTTCTTTTCACTCTGTTGCCAGATCTTGTTTTTTCCACTGAATGCTATTGTTAATAAAAGGTGCCATCAAATATGTAATTTAATATGGTAGAGAACTCATGCCACACACAAAAAAAAAATATTGAAATAGGTTTTACAAAATATAGTTGAATGTAAGCCATCTCAATATCAGCCTGTTAAAGCAATCTTCAGTGAGCTCCTGAAGCTGACTGGTCTTTAAAATACAACTGTCCATGCTGGAAATTATTCATTCAATCATTTTTATACGATTCTCACATAATTTAGAACTTATTGGTAGTTATTACTATTGTTATCAGTTATTGATAGATATTATTTTGTTATTATTATTGTTATCAGTTATTGATAGATATTATTTTGTTATTATTATTGTTATCAGTTATTGATAGATATTACTGTTGTTATCATTATTATTATCAGTTATTACTATTGTTATCAGTTATGAATAGATATTGTTGTTATCATTATTATTGTTATAAGTTATTGATAGATATTGTTGTTAATTATATTGTTTTGTTGTATTGATTTTTGTTAAAAGGGGCTTGAGTGTCTGTGTCTAAAAATTGTTTTCTACTAGTTACTGGTTTACAATGAATAATATGTTAGTTGAAAATTTCTCTAAATAAATAACTAATACAAAAGAAACAGGAAATAAATTGATACCCAGTCCCCATAAATACACAAAATAGGTCTAAGTTGAACCAAAAAAACATGTTATAGAAGCCAAAGAACTTTTTAGGGGATGTGGCGGTCCCAGGAGGTTAAAGAACAAGTTACCAATTACAAATCTACTTTTATTTTGCATATCAACTGTATAAATGAGTGTCTAGTAGTGCTGTAGACATGTGTAGTCATTACTTTGGCCTTTTAGTGCATTCTATTTACAATATGAATATTCTGCCTAAAACCATCATCTATCTATTGCTATTAGCTAAAACAGTAAATCATGACACACCCAGTACAGTGTAGTCTGCTGCACTGCCACTGTGAGGTATTGAAGCAGCCGAGTCTTGGCCACGCCTCCAGCTGGCTCGGCCACTCACGAGCTGATTCAAAATGATACAGCTCAGAGTTGCTTGTCACTTTCAAAAAAACATCCTCCTCTCTTTGTTCAGGTGAAGGACAGAAAATCCTCCAGCCTGCTGCTATATCTATGTGTGTGTGTGTGTGTGTGTGTGTGTGTGTGTGTGTGTGTGTGTGTGTGTGTTTGCTTTTCAACGGCTCGTTTCTCCAACACAGAAACTTAGAGATCATGTGGGGGATGGGTGGGGGTTGAGGGAGGATGCTGTCCGTCACTGCCTCAGCACCGCCCTCAGTTCACCAGGCGACGCCTCCTTTAGGCGCATTTTTCAAACAGGAAGTGTGGGTGGAGTAAGACCCTGGTCAGGGGGTGATTTGCACTTTAAATGTGCTATATAAATAAATCTGACATTATAACAGACTTTCAGCTCAAGTTTATGAAAACGCCACACCTTCCAGGTTTAAATTAAAGGAGTGAGTGAAGAATATAAGATGGCAACCAGCATATTTTTGTTTCAAAATAATTAAAACGAATAAACATACTTATTCTCTATCTGACAATGTAGCAATAAGGCATTCATGAAACCAGATGAAACTTGGAGTTCATCAGCCTTGCAATTATGTTCAACTCTTTGCTTTCAAGAGTCCAAGTGTTATTATCTGAAAGCGGGAAAAGTGTGTCCTGATTAATTAGAACTGGTATGATTCTAAAGTGGAGCATCAAAAACCACCGTTACAGTAGCTAACATCTTGTTTTTAACTGAATTATGAAGTGTTTGAAGGTCGTTGCACTACCAGATGGAACGAATGAGAGAAGTGGAAGAAAGACAATAGCAGCAAAAACTACTTCAGTCGAGATGATAAATACTTTCAACAGTAAATAATTTGAGAAAAAAGCTCAACGAGATTCTGGAATCACACCCATGGCTGCTGGTCCATGAGCGGGGATTGATGTTAAAAGTCTCCTGCTATTAAAATATCATCAGGCACAATCAAAGCTGGTGGCTCAGACAAATCATGAATGATTTCATGGTGTAGCCATGGGGTGTAGTTCTAACAAGGCACAAAGCAGAGCAGATTGATCTCACTAATAAGGATGCTCAGTGACTAAATTCAGGACTGATTATGAAAATATTCTAAAAACATCCAAATATGACTTAAAAATGTTTTTGATCTCCAACTGATGAATGACTATTCCTTGTTTATAAATCACTTTTAGGCATTACAGCATGTGGGTTTTCATTTAGGCTCTGTTTGAATCTTTGCTTAAGTTAATCATAACGATACTGCTTTTGTTGTCTTGAATTAACCTTGTCAGTTTCATGTCTGTGTTTTAGGTTATTGTGTCATATTCCATTTTCTGGCTTTTGTTTAATTTTGCAGTCTGGCAACATCTGCCCTTGACAATAACAAGGCCGTGTTTAGCTAAATTCTTCTCACCTGTTACTTCTTTTTAAACTCGTCCCTCATTCCTTTTGCAGATATTTTGCCTGTTCTTTATCCACCCACTCCTAGAACATTGTTTTTTCTTCCAGCACGTGTTCTTCATGTCATTCCTTGTATGTCTTACTGCATTGAAAAACTGCTAAATGGTGGTCAAAAACATGATTATTTAAAATCAAACTCCTGATCATCATGAACTTTATTTACATAAATGCTTTTTCTAATTGTTACATAATCACTTAAAAACTGTTTACTTTTTTAATTAAGTGCATTTCTTCTGTGCTCCTGTTAGCTGCTGTCATGCTAAACACTAATGCTTAAATGTACATTTTGCAGGCAAAGTTAGATTTTCTTTATTATCAGAACTTCTAAAGCTGATATCAGTGACTTCCCCCGTATGCAGCCACTGAATCATGTTTGCACCTTCAAGGCTAAAGACAGAGTTGAAATCATGATTGTTTTCATCTGCATAAGAACATGATGACGGCTATATAAAACAATAAATATATGCATGCGCACAGCTCTGTAAATCAGGTCAAAATAATGCATATGCACACTTCTGCCCTTGTGTGTGTTTACACACAGCTTTAGTTTAGAATCTATGTAGATGAGGTTTCTGGTGCGATTTCAATCAACGAATAAAAAAAGTGAAGGATAATGAGATGGGAGAGGGTTCAACCCTTTGTCTAAGGCTACAGAACAGGACTTCACAACAATTGGGGATTTTTAAAAATTATTTTAAACAAAAAAGATCTGATCTTTTGCATTTATTCAACTTTTATTTCATTTATCCATTTATAGGGCCACCGTCTATATTTAGACACTTCCACTCACATCATAAATAATGTTGGTGTGCCTTTTCACGGACTCTTAGAATTACAGGATGTCACCCAACCAATCATCAGAGATCAAGCTAGTCACAGATAGCGCCATGGCGCCGTTCAACCAATCAGCGCAGGACTATGACGCGCCAAATATTGGTGTGTCTGAAAAACCAGAAAACTGCCTTCCTGCAGCTCGTCTCCTCTCGTGTTTACGGTTGGATCTCTAAAACCAACAATGCTAGGTTTATGAAACGCTCACATCACAAGGTTGACTAGTGGTGCTAAATAAGGATATATGTGTTGTAAATGTTAAACTCAATGAAGTTGGTGAAATCAGAGCATGAAAATCAAAGCTGCCATATTTGATCATACGCCCTGAACAAGTAAAAGAAATTATGTATGTAGGTAAAATCAATTGTTTTTTAGACATAATCTTCATAATGATGTTAAAAGTTATAACAACAATAATACTGAATTGGATTTGCAGTACTAAGATTTCTATGAAAAATGGAGGAGGACAGTTATTGTGCCAGCCAACCTCTCCATCAGTGATGATGATGAAGAGGAGGAAGATGACACTGAGGCAGACCCTCAAATACATAATATTCTAAACTATTCTAATAATCTATATTCGATCAGAAATGGTATCGATTGTTCAATACGTTTCAAAAATATTATACAGTAATGTCTTTATAAAAATATAGTGTAGAATAACTGTGATATATTCTGTATTTTTCTACAGTTATAATATAATATATATAATTTAAAAGAAGCAGAAAGCTAGTCAGGGAGAATACAAGAAGGACACTGAAGTAAACTGAAACATGCAGGAAACATGAAGCTGAATAAATAAACTAGAAGAGCAAAGCAAACTATTAAAAACTGAAAGGACAAAAAAAAAGGACACACAAATGGAGATGATGACAGTGAACATACTGTAGGTATGTAACCTGGTCAGCTTCTGGTGGCATTGCATTCCACAAGACCTTGGAAGCGTTCCGTTGAGATTCTCATCCATGTTGACATGTTGACTGCATCACAGCTTGTGCCCAGTGGAGCTTCAGATTCTGCTCTTGGCTGACAAGAGTGAAGCGGGATGCAGGCTCCTGCTACTGCAGACCATCCGGCTGTGCATCCAGATTGTTTTTTTCGGCATGAAACTGTTGCAAAAAGAGGTCATTGAAGTTGTTTTTCTCTTTCTCTGACATTTCTCATCAAGAAAGTGTTCTCCTCCACAGAGGTATCACTCACACGTGTTTTATTTATTTTACTCTGATGCACAGAAAAACTCACAGCAAGTTCATAAAACAGAAGTTTCATCCTGATTAATGTATTTAGGGACATTAACTGAAAGTCTTGCATCTTCCAGATTGTATGCACATTAGCATAAATGAGCAGGAACAGCTGTTTGTGGATCACAAATGATTTTAAAAATCATTTTATTTTTCTCCATGCAGAACTCTTCCACATTACTAGCTCTGTTTATTCTCCTTCTTTATTCAGACTTTTTTGTTGGCAATCTGCCAGCACCCTACATCTGAAAATCACCAGTCCCCAGGTTGTGGATACTGGTTTGAGCCCCTCTGTCTGTAATCTTTCCCTTGGCACATGCAAGTCTCTGGTAATTTAATGCCTGCTGCCCAAGCCCTGTGATCCGGTGGGAGTGCCTGTGCCCCTGTAAGTGAGGCTGAATGCTTTATCCTGTGGCATTAGTCGTCCATGTTTGAGTTAATACCCTAGAGTAGAGCTTCTATCCAGAGGCATTAGTGTCTGACACTCCACAGCTCAGAATGGGGGGAGGATACCTCTTCCTCACCCTTGTGCCAACACTCCCCATGTCCTCAGTACTGTGCCTCTTTGATCCTCACATTTAGGATTTTTTTCTCTCTCTCCAGAATTTCCAAACTTAGCTCACATAGATACTTTTGATAGATGGGAAGGATGCATGATGAGAGTGCAGTGGCGCCCCCAAGGGGTGGCCAGGGTCACCCCTAGAAACTTGTTGCCCCCCCGGGAAGACCAGTGTTCTTAATAAATCATGTTAATGTTCACTCAAACCATACATTCATCTTATTTAATGAAGACATAAATGTAAAATCCAATAAAAAAATTATACAATTAATGAGTAAATAAATAATCAGAATAAAAAATGTATATTCTGCTGCTCACCATTTTAAAAAAAAGTTTATATCTCCATAGTTTTGTGAAGACAGCATCAGGCAAATAAAAAAAAAAATTCTAAAATAAAATTTGAAATAACATTTACAATAACTGAAATGTAATGTTCTGAAATTTTTGTATTTCTCAAATTTGAGATAAGTGTTTTGGATGCATATTGTTTTAAAAAAAGAATAAAGAAGTATGCAATGCATCGCCACAGGCTAAACTTTCCCAAAGTTACCACAAGGACCAATTTGGTGTGCCACCCCAACATTTTCTCTGGCCCCATCTGGCCACCCTTTTCAACATTTTCTGGGGGCGCCTCTGTAAGCGTCCAGATGTGCTGGTGCTTTAACGTTGAGTTCAGGAAGCAGTTCACCTGTGTGCGTTGTCAAACAGATGTTTATTTGAGATGTTTGACACAAAAGGAAGCTGTGCATATGTGGCACTTAAAAAGAACTTGTCCTCAACTATTTATGAGTATTTCTGCTTGCTAATTGCTATTTTTGCAAGAAAAACTATCAGAAGTAGAACTTTATTGGACACAGCTGAGATTTTCTTGTGAAAATTCATTTTATTTTGAAAGTAAACTGGTATGTAACAACCCACAACTATCGTCACCATGTTGGTGATTTAAACAATTACGTTTTTTCACCCACCGTTACTACAAATCACACTCACACACGTGTGTGTGTGTGTGTGTGTGTGTGTGTGTGTGTGTGTGTGTGTGTGTGTGTGTGTGTGTGTGTGTGTGTGCTTTAAAGCCTGTGTCACATGCAGACAGTGATTGTAATGTTCAAAGATTAAAAATTGTGTCATTATGGTGATGAAAAAAAGTCTCGTTATTTGAAAGCAATTAAACTAGAAAATCCCTCTGCTTTAATCAATTTTACTTTTATTTCTATGGCGTGTTTCAGGACTAATTAATTATTTTATCTTTGCTTAATTTAATCAAACCTTCTAGATGGTGGGCTGTTATTGCTACGCTTGACTAGCAGCTACAAGCGGGGGGTGGGGAGGGAAAATCCTGAGCTCAACAAACATATTACCACATTATAATTATGCAACAAAATAAATAAACAAAAAGGGATTCAAAACACAATTAGATCTGAGGAGGGTGTTGTGGATTTTTTTTAACCAGCAAATCTACACTGTAAAAACTACCATTTAGATAGTGTTCAAAATAACTGAGGCAACAATTTCCACCTGTTTTTCGCTATACAGCCACCTGATATTCCTAAGGCTACACGAGATAAATGAAAATTATATATATAAAAAAGAAATAAAGGCTCAAACCCTGAGTAAATAGTTCAGAAAATGTTTTTTGTCTTACAAACTGATTTAATTTTTTTTTGAGCAAGTTTTTTTTTTATTAATTTTTTTCCACAATATTTTTAAACAAAACAAACAACACAGAACAGCCCCACCCCCACCACACTACACTTGATCAAACTAAAAAAACAAACAAAAAAACCTGATTTTAAACATAGGAAACCAATTAGCGTTTTTAATACAATCTTTTTTTCTAAAAAATTGTGGCAGAGCCATGAAAAAGTGTTCTCCCTCATACACATTTAAAATATTTTAATTTTTTAGTTTAGCAGTTAAATGGTTCATATCAGTAAAATTTCTATTTCAGATTAACATGATGCAGTTTTCAAATGTTTATTTAATTTTTTCATCTATACATTACATTTTACATATTACTTCACATTACATTGTTTAGCTCTGAATAAATAAAAACTCACAAAAATGAAAAGTTTCATTTGAAAAAGTAATTGGTTGTAACACCCTTGGCAGCAACATCTGCAATCAAACGTCTTTGAAAATGAGTTTCTCATCTCTGTGAAGGAACTTTTTTCCACTATTCTTTGCTGGATTTTTTCATTTCAGCCAAACTGGAAAGTTTTCAAGCAAATAAATTAACCTTTATTTTTCAAGCACACCCTCAAAATGACCAAAGTGGTGAATGGTAATGGTAAACAACCTGTACTTGTATAATGCTTTTCCATGTCACAGGACTCTAAAGCGCTTTACACTTCACTCAGTCATTCGCCCGTTCACACACACATTCACACACTGATGATCACATACTGCGTTGTAGCCACAGCTGTGCTGGGGCACGCTGACAGGGTCGAGGATGTCACAGAACCAGCGCCACCGTTCCCTCCACCACCAGCAGGACAAGAGTTTGAAGTGTCTCGCCCAAGGACACAACAAATGACATGAAAAGAGCTGGGGTGAACCCCTAACCCCGAGCTACTGTCACCCCGTCTGGTACTGGTCCATAAAATAAACAGAACCGATAAAACACAAACACCAATAGAAACAAGATAAAAAAAGAGCAGCTAAAAAACATTGAGTCAAAGCAAATAAAAGACTAATGATTAAAACAGCCTGATAATTGCTGCTTAACTGGGATTGAAAGCCACGTTTAAAAAGGGACTTAAAATGATTCAAAGTGTTAGCTATCCTTACAGTAAAATAAAGATTGTTCAAAAAGTTTGGGTGCAACAACAGAAAAAGTTCTGTCACCTCAGGTAACAACTAAGAACAGGTGTTCTGACCCCAAACCTCTTCTGGGAACCTGTTTGTGTCGAAGCTCTTTTAAATTAGAATAAGCTTGTTTGTTTGAATTTTCAAAAACCAAAATCTTTAAATCAATCCTAAAACGTAAAGGCAACCAGTGCAATGAGAACAATATGGCGGTAATGTGCTCTCGTCACTCATTACTTAAAGCAGGCTTCTTGTATTTTTTAATGTTCTAGGTCACCGTATTAAAAGCCAATTTCCTACATCCCATTTAGTCACAAAAAACACCATTTTTTCTTTTTTACTAAAGAACTACATTTCTTTTATTTATTTTGTCATTCTTTCCACTAATTTAGAAAAGACTGGCTCTCAGATGGATAATATAATTAGGCAATGTTCGATTTGAGATGTGATGGTAGTCATGAGGCAGTTCGCTGTTATTTCCAGCACATTCAGACCAATCTAATCATATTTGTTAATTAATGCCTCATGTTAGCTATAAAACCTTTTAATCCGAGTCTCTGAGGAGCTTTAGAAAGTGGCTAAGGAAATATTAAACACATCATTTTGACAGCGAATGCTTTTCTGTCACAAACACAAATCCAAGTAGGAAAAAAGATGAAGCTTTAGTCAGAAAATATCTTCCCTTGGATGATTTATCCAGATTTTTCACAACTTTCTTCATGAAACAAAACTATAATCTAATATTATGCTGATTATCTAACAAAAAGGTAAAATAATCACCTTCCTTTGGTATTGGATTCATTTATTGCAGTCATTAAACTTGTTAGAGACATAGGGAAAGAAAATGTGTTACTTGGAACACCCTGAATTAAAAAAATATATAGAGAGATCTGACAGATATTAATACATTTCTAAAATCACATGCTGCCTTATTTCGTGTGTCAATCTGGTTCTGATTCAGCAGATTTATCGTTGAGCACCAAATGGCTTGATGGGATGACAACATTAGTTCTGAACTGGCTAGTGTCCCTAAGGTACGGAGCCCCTAAAGGGACATGGGAGGGGGAAAAAACGTTCTTCCCCTCGCCCTGAGAATTCTTTTCAAATGTCTCTCACTTATGTCAAAGCCATGTCTGCGGCCAAAAGCGAATGTAATGTCTTTATATGTTAAGCCAATATAAAAATAAAAATCAATAAACTTCCCCCACGGATGATATGGATGCTCCTCCATTGTTCTGTGTCTATCTTCCGGTTCACTGCCGTGGTAAACTATTGCGAGATCTCGCAATACTTTTTTGCGAGATCTCGCAAAGTTTTTTTTTTCCCTCCCATGTCCCTTTAGGGGCTCGGTACTATGGTACAGGCTTTCCCTGTTGCTCAGCAAATATGCATAAACACTGACCAATACTCACTATTACAGAAGATTCTCAATTTATTTGTGCATTTTGAACATTTTTGTAACATTCCTGCAAAAACATTGGGAGCTCTTGTACAAGTTTGATCAAAATTCCACAGAGAGTTGTGAGATACAGAATTCATGCAGCTTTTATGGGAGATGCACACATGTCAAAGGTACAGCTTTGACTAAACGTCAGTTGAAAACTTGTGTATTTTGTCATTATTCTTCTGCAAATCTGCATCTCCAGCTAGTTGCAGCTTCATGATTTGAGGCGGCTTAATTTTCTGCCTAAAGGAAGGAAGGTAAATAGTTGATGGTGTGGAAGGGATTTTGATTTTATTTTGTTGCATTGTAGACTTGTGCGTGTGTGTGTGTGTGTGTGTGTGCGCGCGTGCGTGCATGTATGTGTGTGGGCTATCTTTCTGAGCCATACAGTGTTTCAGTTTCCAAGTAGATGTTTGTGAAAACCAGGCTGAAATAGGAACAGTCTTTGGTGGATTAAAAAGAGAAAAGTTAAGTCCCTCCTATGGTTTACAGAGTTTTCTCTGACTCGAGGCTGTAAAAGTGAAGTCACAGCAAGAGAGGTGCACGTTGCATTTTGATAATCAAGTGGGATACTACTTCTAATGCAGAAGGAAGATCAAACACTGGGGGATGACGAGGGTGCTTTGAAGTGGATATGAGAAGTCTTATTGTTTTTTTCTTTCAGGCTGGTTAAGTGACCTGTAATGAGTGACACAGAGTCGCTCGGGGAACTGACCACAGGCTGAACCTTTCAATTAAAGATGACAAAAAGATTTTGTAATTGCTTTCACGACAACGGCCCTGAGTCACCCCAACCTTATGTCTAGTCTCGTCCAGGATTCAAAGTGGTACAGCGAGGGCACATTAAACTATAACTGCATTCATTAAAAACAACTGTGGTCAGGACTTTGGGTGAGAACCTTTATTTTTTATTAAAAGATGAAGATCCCATTAAAAACCTTCCGTTTTAGCCGGTTTTGCTAATGATGGGGATAGCTGTTTCTTGTATGCCATTTCTGTATTAGTGTTTCATTTAATCACCGTGTGTGTGTGTGTGTGTGCGTGCGTGCGTGTGTGTGTGTGTGTGTAACCAACATCTTTAATTACCGACACTTATTTTAGTTTTTCCACTCTTGGTATAATTTAGCACCAAAATGCCTAGAATTAAAGCTGCGACTGCATTGAAAAACCATTCAGCCGCTCATCACCACTTGGTTTAATGCACTATCCACAAGTTGTGTTGTTTTTCTCTTTGAAAGGAACCTTACAAATCTTTTCTCTCTGTTGTATTGTCTCATTAGCAGCTGACGGATGCTCTTTTCCGTGTGCCCTCTGCTTTGTAGTTAAAAATCAGGAAACAGTGGTATGCAAAGTAAGTCTGTAATTTGCAAAAAAGCCGGCTGATGCAACACCACCACATCCACTTTAAGTGTGTGTCAGCCTTTGCTTTTGAGCCCATGTGACACTGTTTAAAATATATTTGGGAAAGACAACAAATTGCCCACCTGATAGATAAAAAATAAAAGACTAAAACAACACAAGGCTTAATTTGTACCAAAAAAAAAAAGTAAAACATCTATTCTTCCTCAGGACAATTTATTTTGTATTTAGATTACAGAAATTGGACATTCCAGTGGTGACTAACTATCAAGAGACACGCAGCCATTTCAGAGCTTTTCTATCGGTGCATTTACTGCTGAAATCAGCATCAAGCATTAGACCTGTTGTCCCAGTCAGGCTGAATAAACGGATGCTAACGCTGATAAATTTAATTCATTCCTAACCACTTAGGTCACGCATGTTTTTGTGCCCTTGGGATCAGCCAGTTTCAGGTACTGATAATGTTACATAACATGATTATAATTCGACATATGTCTCCAGTTCTAGCTGCTGAACAAGTCATTAAACCCAATTTCTAATTAGTAGTTGGGGAGAAAAAAGATCAGGGCAAACAAGAGCTGTGGCTAAAAAAGCTGGTTCTCTCTCACAGCTGGTCAAAGAGCAAATCCATACTAGGAGGCTTTTCAGCAGATCTGACTCACTGCAAGTAATTTCAGCATGGCGCTTTGGGGAGCAGGCACGGCAGTTCTACTTGTGTCTGTGCCGAATGATTTCCGAATGATTTATCAAGTAGCGAGAGGCAGTTCAGCGGGGGCTCCGTTCATGGTTGGAATGCAAAAAAAGGGGGATCATCCAGGCTTCTACGAGACCACAACTGCAGCTGTTTGGGATGTTTGGAGTGTCACCCAGTTTGTTTGTCAGGGGAGAAAAGAAGAAAAAAAAGTATAATACTACAAAGGGAAGGTTACCCACAGCATGAGAGAAAAGGGTTACAGGGTTGCCAACTACAAGGAAATCAGCTTCTCACAGATGTGTTATTTTGGCTGCTGTCACTTTAACCTATCCGACTGTCTGGGTAAATAATATTTCAAGATTTACCCACAAGCTACAGTTCTGAAGTAGATTCATATGATGCTGCACTTTAGGCAAGATGTTGTCTTTCACATATAAAAGTATACACCTAGATGTCTCATTTAACAACACTCGCTCATTGTATTTAATGCTTATTTATTCCTCAGCAGGGTGTCAGGGAGCTGGTGTCAAACTCCAGCAGTCAAAAGGCGTGTTTCCACTATCACAACATCTGGGTAATTTTACCGGACCTTTGCAGCATGCGTGTGTCTCCAGTTCACCATGGTGCTCTCTCAAGTATGGGCCTGGGTGTTTTTAACACATAACCTAAGGCTGTGGTTGGCACTATATGCACTAGGATTTATTACCGTGTGCTTTTCAGTAAAAATTGCTACTGTTATACATCCTCATGTTGTTGGTGCAGTGATGTTTTGGTTCTGTTGTATTTTTTTGTGTCCCCTTTTTTTCTTTCTCTTTTTCTCTTTCTGCAGGTCTAGAAGTAGATTCTTTTGCATCTTTTATTGTTTATTTTTGTGAACTACCCCCCCCCCCCCCCTTCTCTTTCCCCCCTTTCTCTTCCATATCCGTTGAAATTTTAACCAACCGAAAACATTTCTAATAAAGTTCTGATATCAGGCAGGGTGTTATAGCTGAATCTATAACGATCCACCTGTGAGAATAAAACTGTAAGGCTTGTTTTCGGCACTCAGACATCAATTCTGTTTGATATACAGCCAATCAGGACATAGGAAAAAAAAAAGAAAATTACCTTGGTAGACATAGCCAAACAACCAGCATTTGTAAAATTGGAAGAGTTTCAAGTGAAGCAGAATGAATGAAAAGAAAATAAGGAGCATCCAAGGTTGAATTATGAAACAATTTAATAAAAAGCTGTATTTTAAAAAAAAGTAATACCTCCACTGGGCGTTTAGAGGTGTGCAGAATGAATGTACATTTTTTTCAGCTATATTTAAAAAAAATAATAATCAAAATTTTATTTTGGCGGGCACGACACTGGGTTTATGTTTACATCTACCAGCCACTAGAGGGCACCGTTGCGGTAAAAGGTTCGCTCGGCAAGGCGAGGCTGGGACTGTGTAAAATGGTGGACTCGACAAGTCAAGCAGCTGATTCTGAGCCCACAAGATGTTCTAACGGTAAATACTGTTGTAAAATAAACTTATTAGTAGAAATTAGTCCTACCCTGTACGATTCATCACTGGACATGATGCTGGCTGGTCACTTCCCGTATCAGCAGTGAACCAACACCCTGACGGCTGGAAAATTTGTTCTGTTGTTGCACTACCACCTCTAAACACTAGATGTCGCTATAGTGTCCGTGTTCCATATTCAACTTTTAACGCTGCTTTAGAAGCACCATTTCTAAACTAACACTGAAAAATGTGGTGAATATCCCATCATATTTTCCAGTCACTTTTCTCCCTTCAAGAAAATTCCCAGAACTCCTGTAGTGAAAACATGGCTAATGAAAAAGAGGCGAGGAACACCCTGGACAGGTTGCCAATCCATCACAGGCACACATTCACTCACACCCAGGGATAATTTTACAAGCAAATTTCTAAAAAAATTAGAATATTGTGTAAAAAAAAATATTTCAGTAATTCAATTTAACACTAGAATTCCCAGAGAGCAGTCATCTGACTGGATCCCCTTATCTCTACCAGAGGCAGTCACTTGATTAGGTTGTTTTTTTAGTATCCGTAATCACTTTTGGGTGGTGGTCTTTGTTTTGTAAATGTGACCATTACAGGATTTCTGATTCTTTAAACTGACTGAGTTATTATTATAAAACCAAGCAGTCATTTGACTTAGCTCTGGTAGTGCTAAGTGAAATTAATAGATGATATAAACTTATTACAGGTAAAGCGAGCTATTTCAACCCTTCTAATTTTGAAAATGATGGCTTATAGCTTCTGAAAACCCCAAATTCAAAATCTCAAATAATTAGAATATTGTGAAAAGGTGAAATATTTTGCTCCATATTTTAATTTGTCGAGTTTCACCTTTAGAGTCCCCAATTAACCTGACATGCATGTTTTTGGACTGTTGGAGGAAACCAGAGAAAAACCCATGCTTAAATGGTAACTCAGCACAGAGAGGCAGCAGCTGGGATTCCAACTTGCAACCTTATTGCTGCAAGGCAACAGTGCTACCAACTGCAACCCTTATTTAACAACACATAAAACAAATAATCTCACAAATTTGCCATTTGAAATATAAACCTGAATATCAAATAGCTAAAAGTTTTACAATAAGTTCAAATGCAAATGTGACTCTGCTTCTCTTTGCAGTGAAAAGAGTTGAACAAATAGCATCAGTCACATGCAAACATCCTTGATACTGATGTTTTGTGCATAATGAGGCAACTTATCTACCATTATCAAGTGAGTCACTTGTGTTGCTAATGTTCTAACTCGCCATGTTGATAAGTACGATGCTCAAAGTCTTTTATATTAAGTGTGGGTGTTCACAGAGAAGGAAGACCCAGAGGGCTTATCATGTGGCTCTCGTCGTTAAAAAATACACTTCATCTTGCTTGTGCAGTAGCTATTAGAATAGTAACATGAAGCACCTCAAATGACTCCAAGTAATCAGAGAGTGCTTCTCATTTTAATGCTGAAATGTAATGCATTTTTCCAAGATATGATTACCTTTCATATTTGAAAGCATGGCCTGTGTGATTACACTGCTCAGAAGCTTCAGATTTGTTTAAAAAAAGTAATAAAAGATCAAATTGACTCTTTTTTATTTGCATTTTCATTCCACTCAGGGTACCAAATAAAACAATACAGGAGACAAGAAAAAAGATAAGATTTGTATAATGATCTTAACTGCTTTTCATTATAGAAACTAATTTAGCAACAACACATGAATTACTTTTGGGATTTTTATTGAACCGATAACGATTTAGAGTTTTCTTATCCATTAGAGTGAATCAGAGAATTATGGACTGAATGAAATGTTCACGTCAGTCACAAAGGGAGGGATAATAGTGTTTTTTTTTTTCATTGCGTTTGTTAAAGGCAATGTTATTTTTTGAAATAATCAATTGTTTTATTCTAACTGGGAAAGCTTATATGGAACAAAAAAGCAGCGAATGTAAAATCATTTTTCTGTTGGAATGGGGACACATGGATTCAAACTTCTTAAACACAGAAAGGCAGACTGTTTCTAATGTTTCAGCACCATGGAGAGAGACACAGTGTCCCGATTCAGATTTCAGACTCCCCAGCGTCCATATTTCTAGATCAAACTCTGTCCAACTAGCTGTCAGGATTTAAAATGCTGCTCTGAATGTTACCAAGAAATCCAAACTTCTGGTACAGAGTCAGAAAAACCCACAGCTATTTTTTTATGGTAAAATGTGTTCACTGCAGGGATCACTGCTAAGAAAAGCTAAGTGCTAAGATGTTTCACTTAGGTGGAAAATGGGTGACATGCCTCAAAGCTGCAACAAAATAAAATGTAACTGTAGATAAAAGTAATGCAATCCTATTTAAAGTTGCTTGTTGCCATGTTGCCACTTGACTCAACTATAGGTTTAGTGAATAAAAACTTTATAAAACATAAAAAGGATAAGAACAAAACAATTTATTTTTTTAAGCTCATTTGTTTTTTGTTTTTTTTTTAAATCTCGTGGTAAATTGAATGACAAACTTTCATCTACTGCTACTAAAAGCAGACATGTGTACACACCAGGGCTGCACAATACATCAAAAATGTATTGTCGTTGCAATATCAGAATGCACGGTAAGCCTCTTGCAAAAAAAAAAAAAAACAGCAATAATTGGTCAGCTCAGATGTTTGCAACACATACATTCTTTGTAAGCAAATGATTGACAATCACACGGAAGCATGACCTATACCCCCTAGGACATTGAGGTCTGCTGACCACCTACTGCTTCAAGCTCCAAAAATGAGGTACAAAGCTCGTGGGGAGCGTGCTTTCGCCTTTGCTGCTCCCAGACTCTAGAACGCACTCCCTCTGGTGGTACGACAGGCTTCTTCGCTGGCACAGTTTAAATCCAGACTAAAGACACATTTCTTTCATTTAGCTTTTGGCCAGTGAGCGTTCTTTCTGCTGCATCTTTGTCTTTATTAGCTGTTTTTCTGGTTTGATTTTATGTGTTTTTATTTTTATAACTGTTTTTATATGTGTTTTATGTGTACGACGGTGAATTTTAATTTTTATGGTTTTTAGGTTTAATGCTTTTACTCTGTGCAGCACTTTGGTCAGCTGACATGCTGTTTTTAAATGTGCTATACAAATAAATTTGGTATGGTATGACGTTTTTGACCAATCAAATAGAGCCCTTTATACAGCTGACCAATCGGGATGGTTCTAATATGTTATAGGCCCGCCCCCTAGGTTTGACAGGGCTTCTTTTGGATGGCTAACAAACACCTGAGTTAGCTTATTGAGCGTCACAATGGCTGTGGGCAAGACATGAGGAAAATGTTAGCGAGGAAGAACTCAGTTTATAAAAACAGCACATCTCTCATTTGGAGATATTTTGGTTACAAGAGAGATGACGTTCAACAAACACAGGTACTTTCCTAGACATGCCAAACACACGTGGCAACCATGAGGGGAACATTACAAACCTCCATTGTCACGTCCAACACCACCATAAAGATAGAATTCCAGAAAGCTAGCATTAGCAAACCCAAAGTTTCTGACGTTAAGTAAAGTAAGAGCACAACAGCCCACCAGATGTTCATCTATCAGAGTTTTGTGGGTGGAACTTCTTATGAGAAATCATCACAGCAGTAAAAGGAAATAATGGAGGCAATTGTACGTTATTTGGCTACAGCTATGATGCCGATGAATACAACGAGCCAAGAGCTACCAAACTGAACATCAGGGTCAGGCTTCAATGCTTTGGACACAGGCTGCACTTTGCAATAGATAAGTAATGGCTGTGGGAGTAAACGTATCTGATTAGCATTGTAATGTTTTACAGCATTGTCCTATAGTTTTAAATAGCTCCAGTCAGCATGCTTTTTTTTTGCAAAAATATGGAAAAAGATCATGTTAATTTTGTAATGTCTACTTGCATGATTGTATCTTATTTTGTTACTGTATTAATACTAATGACAGAGAATGGAGCGGTTAGTCTAAAGCAGGGGTAGACAACTCCCTTCCCCGAGGGCCAAAATCCTGCATGTTTTAGTTGTTTCCCCGCTTCAACACATCTGATTTGAATCAGTAGACGATTAACAGGTTTCTGCCGAGCTTCATGAGCTAATGAACTGGTGAATCAACTGTGTAGGAGGAGGGAAACAACTAAAACATGCTGGATACTGGCCCTTCAAGAAGGAAGTTGCCTACCCCTGGTGTAAAGTATATATACACAGAGATGAAAGACAAACACTGCAGACTTAAGGATTTGTTTAGTTATTGATAGTCATATCGTCATCGTAATACTAGGTACTGTTGTTGCACATCACAGGTTTCTAATATCGTGTAGCCCTAACACACACCATTTGAAAACTTGACAAAATGCAGCAAGAATTAACAAAGATTGATCTAATCCTGCTATTTTTTCTGATAATAGGCTACAATTTATTTTCAATACCAGAAAACTAGAAAACAAATAACCCATCAGCTTTTCTGTCAGTAAGACATACAAGATTCTTATTATGTCTTGTGTTGACAAAAATTTACACAGCCAAGAATTGCCCTATTGAATTTGGAATAAAACGCTGGCTTTTAAGATAAACTGAATGATGTAAATAAAGTTTTTCTGAAACAAATAACACAAATTTAAAACGTTGCCACACTGACAAGTATTTTCTCACAGCTTGTTGAAGTTTTCTGTGAGAACCCACACAGAACAGACATGGTGCTACATTTCTGTTAAACATTCAGCTTTTTCATTTCATAGTAAATAAATAAATAAATACAAAAAACTTCCCCGAAATCCCCTTTAATCTCATTTACACTTCATTGAAACTTCTTCTAAATTTAATTATTGATGTAGCAATGTGTTTAGTGTTTATTTATTTCCACGTTACTTTGTGTGTTTCCGGTAAACTGCTGAGAATCCTGGATAGAAATCACTGAGGCAAACCCAGACTTGAATCCCCTGTTGACCCAGCAGGGGGGCTATACTGGGAACATACATTTATCTGTTAGAATTTACATAACTTTTGAAAATCTCAATTCAGAACTTGCACTCATTCATATTTATTCACAGCTTAAAAACATGTGGGATGTTTTGTATACTAACAGACTAATGAAAAACTCGGCATTTCATGATCTAACTGAGCAGGATCACATTTTTAATAATTTATCCCACAGGCAGGGGGGTCACTAGGTTTTAAGGACAGGGGGGGCTTAGCCCCCAAGAGATGCACACAATATGAACGAACGTAGTGAATGAGCACAAAATTTCACAAACAGAAAGCAAAGACTGAGAAATTGTTTTCCTACTTTTTTGGACAGATTAAACATCCTAGGCCTAATGTAATTTGCTAATATCATGACTTCTGCTCACACGCCACAGTAATTTGTTGCTCCCAAATATTTTGAAGTTACAAACATTACATTTTGAGCATGCATGTGATGTGACTAAAGTGGTTGCAATTTAAAGCCCTGAAAAATATTACTAAATCACTTGAATTGAAGTATTATTAAAATAGAACCCTCAAAAATATGCGAGTCAGGCNCCCCCCCCCTCTTTCTCTCAGGTTGTTAGCTGTGGAGTTTTGAACTACACAAAGTGCCTGTGCATTGTAGATCAATGCGGAGTTCACCAGAATCACCACTGTTCCACAGCAGTCTCGACCAGTACTCTGGCCAGTTGATGAAGATTCTACGGAAAAAAGGAGGGGAAACAGCACGGCAAATCAATGCAGTGATGTCTGCAATTCCACAGGTATTCTATCATGTTAGAATGTACTGTAACTACTAGATTGGTTGCAGGTTGATCTCAGGCCTGGTTATGAATCTGTCTTTAAAACTGGGTAATTTTATGCTTGTTCTGTCCTGGGCTCTACTTCTGTTCTCGGATTTGGCTTCAGTTCTGGACTTGGTTCTGACTTAAAGCAGAACTAAATAACACATGCCCCTAGAAGCCACAAGCTCCACAGCTGACGTTGCAGTATGTTGCTGTTTTATTTTTTTTTTACTACGGTAATTTTGTCCAAGAGAGTAAAAACTATGCTGAGACAAAACAAAGGGGAGAGAAGGACATTTTACCAAAACTCAGTGACACAATGGAGAAGATTTTTTTTTTCACTCAAACTTGGCTGTTAATACTGCTAATGTGGCATTACGCCTGCTGCACACTGAAAGCATCAGCGGCGCTGAACGGTTTACTCGCGGCACTCCAGTGCACACCGGGAGAGGCAGCAGCGAAGCGGCTTCACCGCAGCGCTCCTCGCTCGACTCGCGAGATCACAAGATCCCTCGAGACTTCAAAGGTCACGGTTTGTTTATGACGTCCGCCATTAAACCAAAAATAAGGAAATCACGTTTGATATCGCTGTTTGATGTCATATATAATGTTTTTACTCACCACTGCCAGGATTAAAGCCATGAAAAACACACCGCTGCACTTTTCGAACGATGCGGTAGTAAATAAGCCGTGAGGTCACACGTATAGACGTATCTACATAGATATGAAACCGCATCGCTGTAACAGACTTTTATTTTGAAAATTACCGGGCATTTTACACTGAAACCGAGTGTGATTTCCTGTCTAGCCCCATGTTAACTGCGGAAATTGACGCATCCCAGAAGCAGCACGCGGCAAAAATAGAACCCGATCCTATCTTTAGCGGCGCAGCGTTCCGCTTCTGGGACGCATCTGGAAATTGCTGCGTCGCGGCTGGTTTGTGACACCCCATAGACTAGAATTCTATTTGAAGCGGCGACGTTCCGCTGCCGTTCCGCGCCGCTGATGCTTTCAGTGTGCAGTAGCCTTTAGCCTGCATATATGATATTAAGTAGAGGAATACAATTGGTTTTGCTCTTTAGGACATTGCAAAAGCACACATTTGTGAAAGTCGACATGTATCTGCTGTGCATCCAACTAAAAACCATACTGATCTGCAACTAGCAGGCTACGTTACATTACTGTGAGTGTTTCTTCCTGTAAGTTGTGAAATGTGAATTATGAACTCATCTGTGGGGGGGGAAAGCATGTTTAAAGTGAGTTAGGAACAATAATGAATTAGTTTAAACAATTTAAAATTGAGGTCTTTTGTAAGTTCTGCGGTGGTATCTCAAAACAACTAAAAAGTAATTGTCATATATGTTTTGTGTTTTGTTTAGAGTTCCCGCATGGAAGTGAAGCGTGAATGCATCCTTAAAGGTCTGATAATATACCTGAATGAAAATCCTGAAAACCTCATCAAAGAATATCTGGTAAGTTTATTTTTAAAGGGATATTCCACTCTAAAGTAAAATTGTGTGTGTTGCAATATTCCCCAGAGTTGGATAAGTGAGAGAAAAAAGGATTTTGTAACCAGCCCAGCCATTCTCCTGATCTGGCATC